>CM061116.1:559500-906500 GCA_030770115.1 Daphnia galeata | reverse complement strand
ATAGAAAACAATTGGTTTATACCATAGCCATTGTGTTTATATAAGCTATGCGAAGCTATTTCAGTATCCAAATTTCAATGTTTTTGAGTTTTCACCATAACTAACAATCAAAAGTTTACGAAAAAAAGTATGTCGGGTAGAACAGCCAATCTTAAAGCTTTGGTGAAAGTTTCGTTGAAATTCATTTGTTAGTTATTGAGATAAAAATTTGCAAACTTTTTCATTGAAATCGAGACCAGGGAGTTTTGTATTTTCGATTTTTTTTATATGATATAAATGGTATCCTTGACAAATAATGGTTCTGGGGCATACTAGGGGACTCAAAGTACACCAACCATAGAAAAAAATTGGATGATACCATAGCTTTTGTGTTTATACGGGCTATAAAATAAGAGCAAAATAAAAATTTTCTTCCTGAGGGCGGCATTGAAACCCAGTCAATCAACTTCTTGATTTTATTTATTCTTTGTACAATACAGCAGTAACCATTAGTCCAGATTATATTTGCACAGGTATTAGACTACCTATAATACCCATTTTAAAATTTTTGGAATCATACAAACATGTTCAATTTTGAAACTAAACAATTAGTTCACAGGATTACATTTTTCATTTGATTTCCTTAAGTCATTTTTAACCCAGACCTCCTTAAAAATGGTATAATTGACAAATAATGGTTCTTGGGCATACTAGGGGATCCAAGCAAACCAACTATAGAAAACAATTGCATTATACCATAGCCATTGTGTTTATAAGCTATGCGAAGCTATGCTAGTATCCAAATTTCAATGTTTTTGAGTTTTCACCATAACTAACGATCAAAAGTTTACGAAAAAATTATGTCGGGTAGAACAACCAATCTTAAAGCTGTGGTGAAAGTTTATGAAAATATTCATGAAATACCTTTTTTGGGGTCCTCAACATATATTTTCTCTTGAGAAACCAACAAGCAAAATATATCTTCGAGGTACATCACCTTGAAGATAGTGAATCCGTTAAAGTTGTGAAAAGTTTGTTTTTCCATTTTACCCGACTTTGTGGCTTCACCATTGGCTTTTAAGTAACAAGCATAATAAAAATATTCATGAAATACCTTTTTTGGGGTCCTCAAAATATATTTTCTCTTGAGAAACCCACAAGCAAAATATATTTTCAAGCGTTACATCACCTTGAAGATAGTGAATCCGTTAAAGTTGTCAAAAGTTTTTTTTTCCATTTTACCCGACTTTGTGGCTTCACCATTGGCTTTTAAGTAACAAGCATAATGAAAATATTCATGAAATACCTTTTTTTGGGGTTCTAGCTCAAAAAATAAGGAAATTTGTTATTTTAGAGGATAGTATATTTGAAAAAAGTTTACTTCTAAATAATATAATATACATTGCAAGAAACAAATATATTTGCAAAAACATTTACGAATTCATAGTGTAATAATTTTATGCTATTTGTTCTTCCAAATCACATAGTAAGGTCACAAAGTTTGGAAAAAGTTGAACCAAAATTTCAAGAAGCTTATGATGGATCTTCGAGGTGATGATACTCAAAAATCTTTGGTATTTGTTTTTAATTTTTACAAAAACACATTTGTGAGGGCTCCCTTAACCTAAATTTGCAATAATTTTATGCTATTTGTTCTTAATCCCATAGTAAGGTCACAAAGTTTGGAAAAAGTTGAATCAAAATTTCAAGGAGCTTATGATGGATCTTCGAGGTGATGCTATTCAAAAAATCCATGGTATTTGTTTTTAATTTTTACAAAAACACATTTGTGAGGACCCCCTAAACCTAAATTTGCAATAATTTTATGCTTTTTGTTCTTCAAAATCCTAAAGTAAGGTCACAAAGTAAACCCAATGATAAAATTAGTCGTTAATTTGAAGACCCGTATCAAAGAAACTTCAAATGATTTTTCTGTCCGATGCATAAAATCGTCTTTAAATAGCTCAAAAAATAAGAAAATGTGTTATTTTAGAGGATAGTATATTTCAAAATAGTTTACTTCAAAATAAACCAAGTAAATCCAATGATAAAATTAGTCGTTACTTTGAAGACTCGTATCAAAGAAACTGCAAATGATTTTTCTGCCTGACTGCATAAAATCGTCTTTAAATAGTTCAAAAAATAAGGAAATGTGTTATTTTAGAGGATAGTATATTTCAAAATAGTTTACTTCAAAATAAACCAAGTAAATCCAATGATAAAATTAGTCGTTACTTTGAAGACCCGTATCAAAGAAAAATCAAATGATTTTTCTGCCCGACTGCATAAAATCGTCTTTAAATAGCTCAAAAAATAAGGAAATGTTATTTTAGAAGATAATATATTTCAAAATAGTTTTTTTTTTCATCTGTCGGCAAAAATCTAAAAACTGATTTTTATTTGCAAAATAGTGATTTAAAATCAGAAAATCACCCAAAAAAATCAAAAAATCAAAAGCGATTTAGATCAAAATCAAAATCACAGACAAGATTATTTAAATCGCGATTTAAATAATTTGCTCGCCTCGTTCATGAAGACTTGGACGATATATACCGGACAGGTCACAAAAATGTTACACAAAATGTTTACACAATCTTGTCGGTTTTAGTGAGTTTTAGCATGGTTTTAGACAATTACTTGTAAGAGCTTATGGGACTTGGTCGCTAGGTGACATCGATGAACTGAGTTTCTTCCAGAGATAAACAGAGATTGGCTTCCCCTCTCTGTAGCAGACGAACGATGGCAAACATCATGGGGAGGTAAAAAGCAGACTAAATCTACTCTGCGCAACCGACGGGCATGCTCAGAACTACAATTTTAGTCTGCTAGTTTTGGAGGCCAATTCGCGCTAGACGTTGTTCAGTCTTTCGATTTTGCCAACGTTCGCATGAAGAATTTTTAAAGAAATCTGGCAAAAAGCGTTAGTTCTGAGCATGCCCGTAGGACTGCGACTGTCGTCCATTGAGTCTCCCTCTCCCTGGCTCCCCCTATCTGAGTCCAATCTCTGTTTATCTCTGGTTTCTTCCCTGTCTCCGTAAGGAAATTAGAAATATCTCGTTAACTGTTAATTATGAGTATAGGAACATTTTATAAGTCAACCAATATTTTGTTGTGCTTTTTCTATTGCTAATGTAAAAAAAATACATGGCCGACATAGGAAACGTCGAAGTGACCCGTCCTCTAGATAGAGTAGTCCATGCCATTCCTAGTCTTTAGTCTTTACCATAGCCTACTAAATGTACTACATAAAGCCTCAACCATTGAGCTCCAAAAGTGACCGACGCCTCAGGCTAGGGGAGGAGCTTATTCCAGAATGGACACTAGCGACACCACCAAACAGTTTTGGAACTTGTTTTGGGTCTTCCTTGTGGGGGTTGCCAGGGGTATAAAGATGGGTGTTTAACCGGCAAAACCGGGTTATCGGGTAAAATTTTTATTTAAATAAAAGTCAAGATGGATTTTCGAACTGTGGGCTGCATTAAACCTTTTATCTAAAGTTTACCGCTCTACTAGACTAGCTACCTGATAATTTAGAAAAAAAATAGATTTTTCTTCCATACCGTTTCAACCATTACAAGTAATAATACAACCAAAATTATAATGAATCAAGTTACATAAACCCTTTGCTAACGAAGTTTAGGCTTTATCATGTTTCATCTGTTGAATCGATTATTCATTATTGCATTTAAAAGCGCGTTAAGTAATAATGTAGCCCTTCGGAGAAAGCAAATCAAATATCGCTGGTTTATTTCTTCATAAATATTAAAAGAAAAAGAATCTGAATTATTTTTATGTATTTTCGTTTATAATTTTGAAAGATTTATTATAATGGAACTAAGCGATCAAAGCAAGTAATATTTGGCGGAAATTTAAAAATATGGAAACATGTGTATATTTTTCAAAAAGTTGTTCTTCGTCACCAGTAGACTGCGCCACAGGCCATTCGACCTAGAAAAAAAGGAGGCAGGACATCGGTCAAAACCAATGCACGGGGCGAGATAGCCATGGAGCAGGCTTTGACTAGTCACATTTAGTAGGCTATGCAGTGCGTCCACAAGTGGCTATTTTTGGCCATTTTGGCTATTTTCAATAAGTCTGGCCATGTGGCCATGGCCTGGCCATTTACGAGAATTTGTATATTTTTTTGAAAAAAAATAAAATTATTTAAAAAACAAAAAAACAACATTTCGTATTGATTAAGTTTCAACTTTTTTCCACTGGGCGTTTGGGATTGGGTTTGGCAATGTTGCGAGCAAAGTAAAGTGAAAGTGAAGGCTGTGAAGCAGACTAAAATTCACAATTTAACTACTAAGAGTCTAATAAGACAAAGACAAGTAATGAAGTAATCACGTTGAGATTCAGTCATTCAGAGGCCAATAATTCTAAGCATGCCAAAACATTAATGAGTCATTCTCAACATTTTTCCCAATAAGTTATTATTCGTATTAATTTTGGATTATTGTCACCATTAGAATGGAAAAGTAAAGGGTGTTTTCAAAAAATTTCTGATTAAATAAGAAAGTTAACCCCCGAGATAACTGTGTTCATTACGTTTTGCAAAGCCTGCTCTAGGTCTAGGTTTATCCTCAATAAGAAATTCAATATCTCATCTACTCCCATGAAATCCAAGTATCATAAAGAAGCGATTAAAAAACATGCAGGAAAACAACAGCAGGAAAATAGAATAGCTTCATTTTCTAATTATCCTGTTGAAAACAAATCAAAGGCTTTGGAATTAAGATTGGCTATGTTGGTTACCCAACGAAATCTTGCCTTCTCATTGCCAAAGGACATAAACAGTATTTTAAAAAAAGAACTGACTAGTAATCCTGTTCTAAATCATTTGTCTACATGGGGAAAACTAAGACTTCAAACGTCATTCGAGAAGGTATATAACCAGACAAGAACTTTCCGAATCATGATCTTATATACTCAATTTCTAAATTTAATCTAAGCTGTAGCCCCTGTAGGAAAGTTTGAGGATTTTAAGTTCCAAATTCACAGAATTCTTCTGGAACCGAGTGTTTGCTTCGAAGTTTTCTTAAGGAGAACCGCGATTTCCTAATCTTAAAGTACGCATATCTTAATTGGGTTAAAAAATTAAAAATCTAGATTTGGTTTGGATAAAAAATAATGGGACAAATGCTGGTAGTGTTAAAATTCCTGATTCGCTTTTACAAATTTCGAAAAAACAGTAAAAAAAACAATGCTACTTCAATGCAAGTTCAGATTCTGATTAATAGTTCGTAGTTTATCGTTTTACTTGATTGTTCTTGTATGATTTACTAATGTAAACTTAGAAATAATGTATATCAGTTTCAAAGAAAATTCTTGTTTTGAATAAAGAAAGTATGCTAATGAGTGATTTCCTCTTTTTACGCAAAAAAATTTGGCTAAATTTTTGGCTATTTTGAAAATTATATTGGCCATAATTGGCCAAATCTGGCAACGTCGAAGGCCAGATGAAAAAAAAACGGAGTGGAAGCACTGAGGCTATGTCTTTACCTTGATATCCTGACCTCTCAGGCTCTTAGTCTGTGTCTATAGTCGTCTGGTTTTGTTTCCTTCATCGAGTAATCCCGGGTTCGAGTCACATTTTTCTTGCACCATGCGATTTTTTTCCAAACATTGAAAACAAATTAATAGATTCAATAGAAATTTACATTTTAGTTTAAATAAGGGCCCGTTTTGCCAAAAATTCGCACGTTGAACCATGCATAGTGTTTATGGTCGTTTGTTGTCGCGTTCCATAGTCAGTGGATTGTATAACTGCTCAAGTTCCAGTTCTAGTGGAGCTTCTCGAGCAAGTGTTGGGAATACTTCAAATGAAACTGTGTCTATTAAGGCTAAACCAAAGTTGGTTTCTGCTGTTGCTGGTTTCCCTAAAAGTTTCAAATCTGGCAAAGTTCGGAAAGGCCAAATAGGTGATGATGCTTGGCTTATAAAAAACATTGACAGTGCAGATATTCTAGGTAAGAATTTCTTTCCAGTCATGAAGATTCAAACAAGTTACTGACTTTATTCTCTAGCTGTTGCTGATGGTGTTGGAGGATGGAGGGATTATGGAGTTGACCCAAGTGATTTTTCATTATCACTTTTACTATCCATAGAAAGAATAACAAGAGTTAGCAGTCCTTGTCAATTTCGAAATCCTGTTGATCTCTTATCTACTGCCTTTCATGAGTTACTTCACTCTAAACGGCCTATTACAGGCAAGTATGTTGTTTCTTGTGTCAAATGAACATTAAGCTAATATTAAATTCATCTTTGTAGGAAGCAGTACTGCATGTATTTTAATTCTGGAGCATGAGTCCAACAACTTGTTTACTGTTAATATTGGGGACTCTGGATTTTTAGTGGTTCGAAAAGGCCGGGTAGTTCACAAATCTGAAGAACAACAACATTACTTCAACACTCCTTTTCAATTGGCCTTACCTCCCCCAGGTCACCCATGGTTCTGCTCTTAGTGATAGGTAAATGAGAAAAATAAATTTCAACTTTATTGAAATTTAACGTTTATGCAACTGCAGTCCACAGTCTGCTAGCCAAAGTCAATTTCCCGTACAAGATGGTGATGTAATACTTCTAGCGACGGATGGTGTCTTCGACAACGTGCCAACACCAGTACTTTTAGCAGAACTTAGTAAAACTCGGTGGGGTAAAAGATCAATTGTGTGTTCAGCAAACTGCGAATAGTATTGCGTTGATGGCAAGAAATTTGTCTTTTGACGGAAGATACATGTCACCTTTTGCCCAGAGAGCTCGAGACTATGGAATCCGGGCTATCGGTAAGGTCCAAGAGTCACCGAATACGTTTACCAAATGAATGTGTATTAAATTGTCTTTTTCTAGGTGGAAAACCTGATGATATAACTGTCCTTCTAGCAACGGTTGCGATTTAAAAAAAATGGCGATCCGTTTCGGAATTTGTAGTCTGCGAATTTACTAGGTTTCACGCTCATGGATAAGTTACATTTAAGTCGTTATGCCCATAACGTATCAAAATGAAATCAGTCGTGAATCAAAGTGGTCCTAGAATTAGAGATTGAAATGCTCACTGGTTTGTAAATATTGTAGTGTCAAACACGTTAGAGCAATGACCGAAATATTGCAAAACGAAATCAGAAGCGAGAATCGTAATACAAAACGAAATTAAAATGTAATGTATTTATGTATTCAAATTCATAAAGTTTACATATTAAGACATGAAATTCTACCTTTTCCGTTGAACTTTCGATGCCCCTTTGAAACCCATCTTTCCACTTGATTTACCGCCTGGTTTTGGAGCACGTCCAGATTTGAAATTTTTTTGTCTAGGATTTCCCGAGTCATTAGTCTTGTCTCTTTGACCCGATTTAGCTCCGCTGCCTTTATTATTCCTTTCCAACATTTTCTTTTTTTTCAATTTTGGCCCTCTTTGCAGCCGGACCCGATAGGGATGATTTGGTACTTTTAGCGCGTGCAGTAAATAAATCTGAAATCCATTTGATCATTAAAATTTTTGTCTCTAAAATCTCATTCTTAGAATTTCATACCTTTCTCTGGTTCTTGTCCGACTTCACTACGATAATATTCGGCGTCGTCATCTTCAGCAGCTTCTTCTTCGTTTTCAGCAAACTTGCCAAGAGCTTCTTTATCTTGCTTTCGTTTCATACCTTCCATGGACTTCTCCCTATGCTGTTCTTTGACTTCTTCTTTCTTTTTCCGTTGCGCTTCTTGAATTTTCCGAACTTTTTCGTCGTTTTTCCTTAAATTCATTATGATATCGAACGTAAAATTAGGCACACGAGAAAAACTTCAGATTTTTAAGAGGAAAATTTCGGTTCATTCATCATACCTTCTTGTTTCTCGTCGTTGTCGAATTATTTTCTTTTCTTCTTCCGTCTTTTGAATGAATTGATGGTACAGGACTTCTCCGTCAACTATACCTTCTTCGATTTTTACCAATTCCATACGAATCCTAGGGCTATTAAGGAGATGTATAGGCAAAACGCAGTTTTGGTTAATCAAAGAATTTCAAATATAATTAACAAGATTGTACCCGAGTTCGATCATTCGAACAGCAGATTTTGCTCCAGCTTTCGATCCTCTACCAGCTAAATTTTGTGGAAGAGTGACATTACTTGCAGGATCATCTTCAGCTTCACTCTCTGAGTATTGTCCTGATCTAAAATATAAGATTGACAAGGATTTATCGAAAAAATTATAACAAAACAATTATTTAAATTATGGGATCTACTTTTCGATAAACTCGGAAATGTCGCTCAGTTTTCCCAGATTAGGAATTTTGCTCGAAAACTAGCTTTTTTAACAGCTTTTGAAACGCCAACAGGCACAGCCTTGATTGAATAATGGCGAAATTCCACACTACCATCTTCAGGATAATAATGTAGGAGAACGCAGCGACGAATCGTGTTCAATTTCACCTACATAAACAATACATCAAAACTAATTAGAAAATCATACTTGATAAAGAGATCAAAAGTAACATACTTTAGCCACATTGATTGAAGGAAACATGTTTTGAAACATGGATGTCATCAACTTTAATTTCAGTTCTTCACCAGCAAAGTTATTTAGCACAACAAGTGGATGTGTGAGATACTGTTTGTCATATGTGTTTTGCCTTTTTTGGATGGAAACAATATCTTTAGATAAGCTATATTCCAAAATTTTGAATGTTAATGTAGGTCCATGAGGAAGACGACAGATCCTAAGAAAAGGGCTAAGTTCAGATCGGGAGAACATCACCAAATGAGTCACATGAAGAGGGCCAGCAATCGACACAAAGTCTTTAATGGAATTCTTTTCAGTGGATTTCAAGCTTGATGCTGTATTAGGCTCCATTACTCTTCGGAAATCCTTCATCAGTAATTCAATATACTTCCCGACATTTCCACGAAAAACAACAATCGAGTGTGGAGCCCGTTTGATTTCTTCTGGCTCTTCCCAGTTTTTTCTTTGGCTTATTTTTCTAGAAAATAAATTTTTACCCCTTGTTAGTATGTCAATTTCAATCAACGAAGATTTGACTTACCCTTTTCTTGTGTTTATGTTTTTTAGGAGGCATCCTTTAGTTAAAAAACTTCTAGCCTTACAAAATTACAGAAAAATTGACACGAGTAAGTAAGACACTAAGACGTTAGACGCTTGCATGAAGTCCACAAACCACGATGCACGATTCCACACGAGGAGGAAAGACAGCAGACGACTTTCTGTACGTAGCGATGCCTAGCGTTTGGGAATGGAAAAAAACTAAAATAGCAGAAGCCCAACAGATGTCGTTAAATGTCGAACGCAGTGGCCAGTCTACCTTACTTACTACCTTTTTCATAGTATAGGGAGATTGGGAGAACATTGAAAATAAGATTTTTCCTAATTTTTTGTTGCGTTTCGATAACGTAGTATATGCGTTTATATAAAACAACATGAATTTTACTTTTCTAAGTAAAAAGTGTTACAAGCTAACTTTTTATATTTTATTACCCCTGATGATTTTCCGTCAGCATAGCCTCCCTCGTGCGAAATATTGCTTCCAGTTCCCGTGATGCACACAGCATGAAGAAGAGCAACCGAGAATGCAAACGATCCGTATGAAGTACTTAGTGATATCAGAAACAGGGACGCAATTTCTGTTTGGCTTATTCCTTATTAAAGACACCCCTGAAATACCCATTTAAGCCACCAATTTTTATGATAGCTGAACGAAAGAAGCCAACCAAAAGTAGTTCGCAGTTGCTTTTTTTTTGTTTTTTTTTTTTCCTTATTAAAAATGTTTATTTTGCCACTTCACAGTCAAGTGTTGTGTCCTGTTATATGTTGTTAAATTACTTTTTTCGCAAAGTCTAATGCATTCTTATAACGAACAAGCAAAATGTTGCTGACGAAATCGAATGAAATGGGGATGTTTCTACAAGAATAAGTCACTAAAGCGGAAAACATATTGACACATATGTATAACCTGCTGCCATTTCAGAAAACTAAGTGATATCTGATTATTGCTCAAAACCTTTTCACTTTTAGGGATGCTTCAATGGCATTGCCAACAGCACTATACATTTATATATACATTTACACTTATATATACATTTAGTTGTTTAAACTGAGAAAGCAAAACAGCGGAAAAAACGAGCAATTTTATATTTATTAGTATTCGGCAGTTTGATATAGGTACAGTATATAAACTTCGAAAAAAAAAATATGTGGGAAAATATCGACAAATGTAATAGGTAATCGAGTAGATGACAGGTGATTTGAATAAGTGAAAGGCCAAAGGTCTGCGCCACTCTAGAATGCAAGATATTGAGCATAAAAGGGCGTTAGTAGGTGAATGAAAATCTCGAGCCGCAATCAAACATTTTGTTCCATTGAGTTTATTTTTTGTTTAAATAAAAAATCAAAACTTGGTCTCATTTTGAAAAATATATAAGTTCTCTCTTCTTTAAAGAAAAAATTGAAATCAAGTTTTCCATTTAAAAAAAAAATAAAAATAAAGTCAAAATTTGTTTTATTATTATTTGCCTTTCACAGCCAGAAAGCTTGAAAGAGGAGGGGGGAGGAGCCGTTATAGTGCTGGTGTGGAAACGAGTGCTGAGGGACCGGTAGGGTCCTGTGTGCTCGAACTTCTCCACTCTCCAGTCAGTAGTTTGCCCACTGCCGTCGTGATTGGATGTGTCTAGTGTGTTGTTAGTGGGAAAAAGAAAATCAAAGAATTCCTCCAGCAGCTAAAGAGCATAGCCGTGTTTCTGTGTCGCTCGGACTTTTGTTAGAGGTAAAGAATAAAGAAGAAAAAAAAAAAAAAAAAAAGAGTTTTGGTTTCATTTGCCGTGAGTATATATTTGTTCAATTTCCTCGGAGTGTGTTTCTGCCGCAAAAGAGCGGGATCGATAGTGGGAACGACCATGTTATCTGTCAATCTCAATTGATTGATGCGACTGCGATTGGCATTCTCACTTCGAGTATTAATCACTGTTTAATCAAGACCGATTCGATTGAACAATTGTGCGCTACCATCACGGCAATTAGGCCACAGAAAACCCATCAAACCTTAAAAAAAAAACAAAAAAACAAAAAAAAATTATAAAACAGAATAAATAGTCAAAATCAAAATCCTCAAAAGCGATAGATAGAAAAAATGACGGACCGCGACCAACTCGGCCGGTCGGATGAGAAGAAAGCTTCCGCATTGCTAACGTCGACTGCTGATTGCTGTTGCGGAATTGTCGACGCTTCGTCGTCTTCAGGGCCAGCGGACGGCAAAAGTCATTTGGTCTGGCGTCGATACTGTGTTCTGGCGCTGGTCATCTCCACGCTGAGTGTTCTGTTGTGCGCGGTGACTTGGTCTCAGAATGCCTCGACTCATCGTCGTCTCTTGCTGGTCGAGGAGCGGCTGAAAGCCTCGCTCACCATTGACGACCCGCAGCTCGACGTCAAACTCCAGGCTCTTCTGGACAACAAACTGATGCTCTTTCCCAGCAGCTTCAGTGATGCTGGTAGCGGTAGCAGTCAAGCTCGCAGCCGAACCATAAGACAAGTCGCTTCAGAACCGGCAGATTGCCTCTGCCCGCCAGGTAATTTCTCACCTTCTCTTATAATATACCTTCAAACTGTTGGGTTACTACATAGTCTTTCCTTTCCACCGTAGCGCTTCATCTTTTTTTTGTTTTTATTTTTTTTTTTTGAAACAACCCCCCACTATTCTATCTTCCACCAAAAAAAAACACTTTTAAATAAATATATATTTTTTTAAATTTCGGATGATGTACTCGACGTACCTATATAAAAGATTCCTCTCGTCTCTTTAGCCTTTTTTTTTCATTCTTTTGTTTTGCTATTACATCCCGAATACTATTATGTATTCCCCTCCGTTATTCCTTGTCGACCCTCACACCTCCATCGTCATCGACTCTCACCCTGTGATTAAAGTTTCAAAGCTAGAGACGAAAGAGAATGCGATAATAATGTAACATATAGAAAGACGGACAAAATGTATACTACTTATACGCTGGTTACATATCTCTCTATAGCTCTCTTTTGGCTCGTCTCGCCCCTCTTTTCCATCACCGCGCCGCTTACCGGATTATTACAGCTTATCACTTTGTTCCTTTTATACTGTTCACTCTCTATAGCTCTATGTATATGTACAGCCTATTACGACACTGTCGAATTCAAAATCCTTTCAAGTAAAAAAAAAATCGAGCGAAGAAGAAAAGAAAAGAAAAAGGAATGATGTAACAAGAGTACCTAGTAGATATAGTGCACAGTGGTAATACAGTATATGGAGAATGAGGAAGAGGAGAGGTTTCGATTCTTGGAAACCACTAACGCGGTTTGTACAAATGAGGAGTGGGAAAAAAAAAGGATAAAAATCTATGCATATTATTAAACGTACAACATTCTACTGTACATGTACCTTTTTTTTCATCAATGGTGAACGTATTCAATTTTGTTTTCCGTTCGGCAAATGGGCCTCGATTTGAGGTCACACTGTGACGGTGTGCCACACAGCAACCGATCATAATTGCAGGTGATGTGCGCGTCCTCCGATCTCACAATGTGCGATTACTTTTGCTTTTCTCTCTCTCTCTCTCTCTCTCTCTCGCCCGAAGAGAGATTATAAAGATGGATAGACGAGTAGAGAGAGCGAGGTCGAACACAAGATGGGACAAACCTCAAATCGACCAACCGAGAGCCTCGTATAAGTTATTATATATACAAAAAGAAAAAAGAAAACTGAAAAATGCATGAAGAAGACGCTCATATGTATGTATGTATAAAGACGAGGTCTAGCCTTCGATGAGTCATAGACATTTGGTCCACAATGTGTTGCATTATCTTCATATTTGGACAAGAATAAGAAAAGAGCTCTACAATAGACGAGCTCAAAGCGGGAAAAAAGAAAGAAGTGGATAGGATGAGCGAGGGCTATCTAAGAGTTATATATACTATTGTATATTTTGTACATGTTGTGACGAGCGTGATCGGCTTCTCCTTTCCGTGACACATAAAACTCTTCTGGCGCCGGGTTGATTATAATTTTGCGTTGGGATCCCCCCATCGTTTTTCTTTTCTTTTTTTCTTATATTACTGCTGAGGCTCTACCATTTTGTTTTGTTTTTGTTTTTTTTTTCTTTTTCGTGCATTTTTTTGTTTCTTGTGTTTTTTTTCTTGATCCTTTTACCCATTACAAGGAACGAGCGCTATGTATGTACCCCTTCGGTCATCAGTCTAATACTAAAAGCTCATCGTGATCCGTCTGTTATTACGACAACACGGAATGCGCGACTATAGGCGTCGCAAGTCTCGTCCCTTCACTGCACGGTGTGTAAATTTGTGACGGATATGATATTTTCTACGTCTCGTCTTTCCTTTCTACGAGAAATATGAAATATAGCGACAAGTTACACTGAACGAAGTGCAATTCCCCCACTTTTATGTTGATGTTTTTTTTGCGGCCATGCATTTTACGTTTATACAAGTTTGAATGAGAAAGACTTTGGGTCCGTCCAGCCTCCGTTCGACCTCAAAATTAAGGATCCGGATGACAATCAATTGGGTCTCTATATGACAAGGCAAGGAGCGATCAAGACATTCATCAGGAATGTACATTAAGACCTTTTTTCTTTTTGTTTCTTCTTTCTTTTGATTCGAAAGGAGTCCGCGGAGAAATATAAGAAAGTGATAAAGAAGTGACGAACGACCCACAAAAGTAAAATATCTAAAAAAAGAAGAAGAAGAAGAAAACATACACACAACAAAATAGGAGGCGCAACCGTCGATGCATACCCAACACCTTCGTCTTCTTCTTTCTCGTTATAATATCCTACGGTCTAACGAGATATTCGGCTGGCTGACTTATATACAAGTCCTTTGCAGCAGCGATAAGAGACGTTCCAAATGAGAGACGATGGATTTTCTTTTCTCTTTCTTTCTCTCTCTTCGTCGAGTACCTCTCATTCCCATTCAGGCAGAAGCTTCACGCACACACACACGATTCGATAAGATTAACCGACTCACTTGGCCACACGTTGGTGGAGCTGTTGATTTGGAGCGAGTAATAAAGCGATCGGAAAAAAATAGCTATATTTTTACTCAGTTCAAGAGGAAATGGAACAACCAGTTATTGAGTTTTTGATTTCTCTTCTTATTTTTTGTTTTTGTTTTGTCGTTTTTGATTAATATATATTGAACCGGAGAGACATCGGATGTGTAATTAATGATGGCCTTGATGGTTGAAAACACACGCAACTCTAAATTCACTTCACTCTCGACTGTTTTTAAAAATAAATAATAAAACAAGCCAGGAAACAAAGGAACACGGGACTATTTACGTGCAGTACATATAGGCAATCTAACCGTTTAGGAATTCGTCTTTTTGATGTTTGGCCGAACTTACGGTTCACTTGCTAGTACACCAAAAAAAAAAGAACAAAGACAAGGGACAGAAAGAAGGAAGAAGAAGGGCTGTGTATATCTATATACAGTTAGTTATAAGAGAGAGAGAGAGGCTAACGAAGGGAAATGCGATTACATCTAAAGGCAAAGAGTGGGGAAAAAGGAAACGCTCGGCTCCGTCCGCTCGTGTGTGTGTGTGCCTCTCGTCGTCGCTGTCTTATTTAAGAGGTTGAATTTCGTTTTTATTTTTCTCTCCGTCTTCTCTCTCTCTCTCTCTCTCTCTCTTTTCATATATATTTTATTATACACATTGACTTTGTGTGTGTGTATATATATAGGATACAGTCGCGGCTAATTGTTGTCAGGCTTCTTTTTTCCTCCTTCTACTTTTCTTTCTTCGTTTTTTTTTTTGTTCTCTTTTCTGATACAAGTCGACCAAGTTGGGATAACTTGGTGGTGGTGTCTGGACGAGTAAAAGGCACAGCCAAACGGACTGGACACAGCGACTAGCAAAGGAATTATATAAGGGACCAAGGCGCTAATAGCAGCTCCGTGTTGCGACTGGGATTCGACCGATAACAGAAATCTCAAACATTTTGGTTTCTATTCTCTCTGTTTTGTTTTTTTTGTTTTTTTTTTTGAGCAGGAGGGGGAGGAGAGCTTTTCATTTTAATTTCAAAACAAAATAACGAATTTGGGGGTTTTTTTCTTTCTCCTCTCGGCTTCTGCTGCTCCTCATTTGTGTTGTGGGTTCCCCCTCAAACATTTTCCAAGTGAAATGGCTCCTCATCGATGCATATCCGGAACGTATACAGCAGCTAGGCCAGTTTCATGCAGTCTCAACACACGCAAGAACCTACGCCCAATTTTAAGAGCTTTCCTCATCGATATAAAGAAGATGGACCTGAGAGAGAGAGAGAGCAGAGAGCAGAGAGAGTAGCAGTTGAAATTTTCATCATTTCTTTTTAGTTGGAAAAGGGACGAGAGAGGAAATATCAGATGGATTTCGTTAATGATTTGGTGTCGAAGTAGAAAAATAATTCCGTTATATTCTTGTTGTTTTTTTTGTTCCATGTTGTTGTTCTCTGTCTTCTGTTGTCATTTTGTCGAGCAAGTTTTTTGACAAGTTGATATTCCTTCGCTTATACGGCCCCGAGGCCCCCCCCCCCCCCCTCTTGAGTTCTAAACGGGATAGACAGAGAGAAAAGAACGGACGACTCAGGTGTCACACAGGAAGTGCAACAGCTGAAAAGAAAAAGAAAAGCTGCCAAAGTTGCGTTGCCATGGTTTGAGTTACCAAAGTAGCTATATAGTCACACATGGAAACCTTACTAAACATATATAAATCTAACTAGTTCTTCGTACTAGTTATTGTCTGATGTCTATATATAGTATACTATACAGCCAGTTAGAGAGTCGCTAGACAACACTTTGCGCCTATTATTTTCCGTTTTATCTTCTCATTGTACTCCGTCACAGTCGTCTATTCTTTTTTCCTTTTCGACGAATAGCATTCGACTATGACACGCCACTAAACACCCGTATAGTGGAATAAGGTATATTTGAATAATAAGAGCCGGCCAACTGTGTGACACGATCACTCCCAAAAATATACGAATCCGTGCTGCCAACCGAAACGGCGTACATCAAATAGGATTGGCAGAAAAACGGGAAACAACAACAACAAAGAGACAAATCGAGACGTAAATATCCGTGTAGAGTCTGTTGGAATGGGTAGAGATATATGGTACACGTACGCTATGATGACGACAAACACACAAACAGATCACACCCATGTGTGTGTACTCTAAACGAAAAAGAACAAAGGACTGAAACTTGATGTAAACGTAAAATACGTGGAATGTATAGTAAGTAATACACCCAACAAGCCGGGCTTGGGTCTGGTCGGAAACCTTGTCTTCACGCATCACTTCTTGCGTCACCAGCCATCATTTTCTATACTTATATTTTTATATAATATCCTGTGATGGGCTGTGTGTGAGAGCGAAAAATGTTGTTCTTCTCTCTCTCTCTCTCTCTCTCTGTTTGTTTGTTTCGCTTCGACTCTTTTTCTCTATATAGCTTGGCTGCTGCTGTATATAGAGATCTATAATGTATGTAGACACGCTCACTTGTTGAGTACTGTACTATCGTGCCCTCAGCGAAAGTTTGTTTGTTTATATTTATTTGTTTATTTTTTACGCCTTTGCGTGTTGCACGCGCTGGGATGTTTCACTTTTTGTTTTATTCGCCAAATACGCACGGACGCACTATATTATGGAAGGACGTCTATATATCCTATATAGTGTAGTAGCTCGGGATGTGTAGACACACGACCGGTGATTGTCGATGACTTCCGCTAGTAGCTATCCGAGTTGTTATCCGCTCTTTTAGTTTGTTGTTGTTTTTACTGTTGGTGCGCTCTATGTGGGATGGAAAAAAATAGAAAGAGAGAGAAAGTTATATTATTATGTCTGTGTGTCTGTCCGGTCCAGCACACGGTGGTTGTGGTTTGGCTGGGTCAACTGCGCAAATGACAGATTGTTTATTTATTGGTTTAGAATGTTGGAATAGTGAGAGATGGACAGACTTGATTGCCGTATTCACCTCTGAAAGTGAACTACGACTCAACTCTTTCACGACGGAGAAGAGCAGCACATTGTTCACCCCCCCCCCCTTCCCATTTTACTGCTTAACAATGTCCTTTTTGTGGACATTCTTTGGTTTATCTTAACCATAAAAAGAAAAATCTCATATTACTTTTTTTGTGCGACTTTTTTCGGATTCTATATTGGAAATCGGCACGACGATTTACAAATATTACGCTCTCCTATAAAAATGTATTCATATTTGTATCCGCAACAACATTATGCAATAAATCCTCTCAAGGTATGACAATAACAGATGCGCGTTATTGGATGATGCATAATAATCAAAGTATAATACGCACACGTCGTCCCCCGTTTTTGGATTGGCCTTTATACCTCCGTCACGCTCCGACTATAGGTACGCAATCCTGTTGTATAGTCAAACAAACCAAAAAAAGAATTCCAAAGAAGAACGGTCTTCACGGCAGGTGCATTAACTCTGTCAAGTCGACTTTGATAAACAACTTGAAATGGGGAATAAGTTTGCTGTGTAGGAGAAGTTTAAAAAAAAATAAAATAAAAATACCCAGCAACAACTCAAAATCAACATATGGATGTCTAATATAAGGGGAAATGCGTTAAGGGTCACAACTGGCCGAGCTGTGAGAGACTGTCGTCGCTTGGCGGAACTCACGTCGTCGAGCAAAAGTCACGTTTGGTTGTCCGTCATTGAATGCAAGGGTTTTACACAAGGGTCTTTTTTTTCTTCTCCATAGCTTGGGGGGGAGGGGGGACTTTATTTTTTCTCTCTCTCCCCAATTGTGTTCCTGTTCCGGGTTTGCAGCAAATTACAGGTGCCGAGCGCGCTCACGTCGCCTTATTGTACATTTACCTAACTGGTGTGCTGTTGATGCCGCGTTCACTTCGCCCCTAACCAGAAAAAAAAAAAAAAAAATAGCAGTACACCAAAAAAAAAGTTCACACTCGATTGACTCTTCCCTTTTGTTTCGACAGCTCGGCTATTTCTTTCCCACTATATATTTATATCTTTTTTTTTTTTGTTGTGTGTGTTCTTTTCTGTATTTGTTTTTTTTTCACCTTTCTAGAATTCTCTCCCCCTCTGAACAACAACAACAACAAAAAAATGTTCATTTCTATTTATGTATTCATGAATTTATATGTACACACAAACGGAGCTAGAGAAAGAAAACAAAATATCGCTGGTATATTACACAGTACAGCAGTGCAAGGGGTGATGAGAGAGAGACCCGGATCCGCGTGAGCTCGGACCGTTAGAAACCCAAAAACAAAAAAAAATATTCCGTTTTAAATCGCGGTCGGATCAATTCAATTCACGGGGTCGTATATTTTCTCTTCATATTATTCAAGTGTTAGATTTGTTCATTTTCTATATTTTTTTTTTCTGTTCACACACACACCATAGGACGTTATAAACAAAACACGGCGACGGTAGCGGAAGGTCCGCTATACTGAAGGAATGCTCATAAATGTCAAGTTCTCTTGTCTTGTAGTAGTAGCTCTTTTTTCACAATCTTATGTATAGAGAGAGACTTATTGCTCTATACACACACCCTCGTCTTCCTTACTGGCTGCTGGCCTATTGGCCTTTTGCATTTCTTCTCAAATGACCCCCTATTTTATGTATAATACCTTTGACTCTCGGGGATTGCTATAGTATATAGTATACGGTTCTATAAGGTCTTCATGGGAAAAGAATGAGAAGGGGAGTATATAAGAAAAGAAAAGATTTTTTTTTTTATTTTTATTTGTGTGTGTGTGTGTTAGGGAAATGGCCCCCCTGCCACTGGCTATATTTTGTGTATAACAGAGTAATCAGTCAATAATAAAGACCCGGGAGGTAAAGTGGGGGCTACGGGAGAAGTAGAAAAATTTCTCTCTCCCCCCTTGTTGCCCGAATGCATCTTATGTATGAGAAACTGGAAGAAAAGAATCTATATATTGTATAGTATGTAGATACACCTTTTTGGAAGAGTCCGACGCGTCCAAAGTTTTTATATGGGCGACACAATGTTTAAACGATGGGGGGTTCCAATGGTTCCATCACTCTCTCGACCCCCAGAGCTCTAAACAAAAACTCATCTCTTTTCTTCCTTATTTTTTTTCAACAAAAAAAAAACTGTTGCTGCATAACTGTGTTTTCTATCCTTATAAAAGAGAGAGAGAGAGAGAGAGAAAAAAATATATATTGAACTGAATGAACAATTTCTTCTTCGCACCTTTTAACCCTGCGTATATATAATAATAATATGATACGAAAGTTATATAAGTTCTTCTATCTTCCAAGGTAGAGAGACAGACTGGTATACATTCTTGGTCTTATTGTCCACATGTCTACTAGGAAGATTCATCCGTTAGAATAGAGAAAAACACGCAATATATCAGCTGAATATCGGAGAGAAAAAGTTATTCTTTGGTATCCACGGGCGACACAACAGACAATCGGCACGTGTATAGAGGCAGACACAGCCGCAGCAGCAGCAATTTCTTTTATCTTTTGATTCTTCTCGATTTCCTCTCCAATATATCTACTATATAAGTTGTTCCAATGTGACACACTGCGTTACCTGGGTTTGAATAGCCACGCGGATTGGCACGTCTTGATGGATCTGCAACGACGACCGTTTCATTCCTCATTTTTCCAGTTCAACGATCTTGACAGTCCCAATTGGCTACGGTCCACATATTTATATGAATAGACGTCTGACTACTACTTGTCGATCTGGTCATATATAGAGTCATTCTAGTATTCACAATAGCCTGTACTACATACATATAAGAAATTCTCTATTTCAACACGCCAAGCGGATAATAATATATAAGGAAGGAAATTTATTTATTTTTTCACCTTTATCGCGGCCCTATATACACACAGACACACAATAGTTTTTTTTTTCTTTTTTTAAAAAGGAGACGGGAAGTACACGCTCCGATTCATCTGAACATCGTCTTTTATTTTTTCTTTCTCAATGAAATCGAATACAATGCGCTGCTCGTCTCAGCAACGACAATGGAGAGAAACCAAATCGACCAAGTTGAAACTTTCATTGCCCGACGAGACTTATTTCCAACGTTTGTTTTGTGCGCATTATTCAACAACGAGCTGACGAGTGTAGAGCAACAACAACATCCCCCCTCATATAGTACAACTACTTTATTTCGTTCATCTTCTTTAACTTAAATTCTTTTCATTTTCTATTAGTCAAATTCACTTTTTTGTTTCTTATGTTTAATGGATATCGTCCGCGTATATGCTTCTATCTCTGTCTACACGGATTTGAAATTCATTGGGGCTCTGCTGTGTATTTCGTCCTGCGTCGTTCCGTTCCGTATTTCTTTTTTCTTTAAAAATTTTATTTTCCCTCAGCGCGTCCAAAAAGTCGCCGTGGTTCTTTCACGGTTTTCATCCGGAGCAACCGATTTTGTTTTCCAAGTTTTTTTTTTTTTATAGGCCGATGAAAATGTGAACGCGGATGAGACGTCCGCTCTCAGTCAGTCTCGGCTTTTCTTATAATGTAACGCGCGTCGTGTCGTTTTTTTTTTTTTTTTTGTGGGGGAAATTTAAAACATGAAAGAATTTCTTTATTTATTTGATCCAAAAAAGTAGAAAGAAAGAAAGAAGAGTCAAAGAAAAGAATAACACAACTTGAATGGGGAAATAACCGGCAGCTAAAGCATCGGGAGGTAGCCGCGGGAGCCCTTGTCGGTCATTTCACAGCACGGGGCATTTATGGTAATCGAGAGCTGAAGCGTGTGTCTACACACACATACACACACAACGGCATGAACGTCAAGGACGTTGAACGACGTGTATCTCGTCTCTCTGTAGCTGCTGCTGCTCCTGCTCCTACACACACAGAATGTCTGACTGCGTCGAGGCGCATTCCCACCTTCTTATTCCCGTATCGTCGTCGTGAATAAATCTGAACGCACAACAGAGAACAAGAAAATAGTACCGGGAATCTGCTGTACACACACGTGTTCACGAAATGTTACATCGCCTCGTCGTTTCGACGTGTGTGTTGTCCTGTCTGAGTCTCATTTTGGCCAGCACAACCAAATTGATTCTTATAGTCGTGATTTTGGTTGATGATATCGTGGAGTGCGGTCGTGGCTTTCCATTTGTTTTGTTTTTTAAAAAGAGAATGGACTGCATATATATAATGCATGCTGCTGCTGCTGCTGCTATGGCGTGCGCCCAAAAATGAATTATTCGACATTCATTCACTTTTGATTTTCTTTTTCTGCGCTGCGCTAGTCCGATTTGAAATTGCCGCGCGCACCTGCCCCTATAAGAGGGCCATTAGACGTCGTATATAAATGCCCATCGTCCATGAATTATGTGAAGTATATTACATATATAGTATAGTACCACTACCTAAAAGAAATCGGCGTGTCTTTCTTTTATTAAATACAAATATACAACAGCGATAAGCCGAGAACCAGTCACGGCACGGCACCCATTTTAAATCAAACTATACCAGCAATAAAGAACGTTACTTACATACATGTATATATATCAAAGAATAACTTCCTTTCTCTCCGAAAGAAAAGTAAGGAATAACTACATACAAGATGATGACGCAAAGGACGATGAAGCGCCAAAAGTCGTGAGAGAGTCACGCGGGACTTGTTTCTCTTTCTCTCTTTAAAAGGCAAAGACCAGCAGGTAAATAAACGGCTATATGGCGTAGACAGTATCGTATCTACACACAGTGCGGGAAATGGAGCGAGAACGACACGTCTCGAAGGGGATAAGTTGCTTGACGATGGTAGAACTAGTGAACTTGACAGATGTTTATCATCCTGGCGATATTGGAATGCCAAAAACTGGTGGTGCCGCTTGTGTATTACTACCTGTTTCTCTCCATTTTTTATATATAGTATGGTGAGACTGTCAGTGAATGTCGGGTGTTGTGACGCGGGATAACTTGTAAATATTTCTGATTTTTGTCGATTTCGTGATTGCTAAAACTATTTCGTATTACGTCTCCCTTTTTCTCTTGTGTTTCTTTTTTCATTTTGGGAATTGTATAAATCATCATTTCTGGGTTGGTTGATGTGGCGCTCGTGCGCTTAGATTCATTCAACTTGAAATTTTCGTTTTTCTTCCTTTTTTTTTTCATTTTCGTGCTGAGCTGGACGCACCAAAATGCCACGACGATGACTCGGCCGCTTTTAATTTTTTTTTTACCCTGGCAATCTCTCTCCCCTTTACTATTATACCGCCAAGAGGATGGAAAAGGGAGAAAGAGAATCTCTTTTCATTTTTTTTTTTTTGGCTTTCTCACATCCCAAATCCACGTCACGATAAGTGGATTGTGTCTGTGTATTCAGTTGAAAAATCTTCAAAACATCAGAGAGACGAACCGCAGCAAAAACCGAATGAAAGTAAGGAAATGAAAGTAAGGAAGGAAAACTCCTTGAAATGGTTCCACATTTTGATGGGTCTGAAAAAAAAAATATGCAACAAGAGACTAAAAGGAACGGTGCGCCTTCCACCTAATAAAATAGAGAGACTCTCCGACTCGGGTTACGTTTGCTCCTCATCTACACACAGCATATATCTAAGAACTGAACAGCACAGCAAACACAAGAAGAAGAAATAACTTTTTTCTTTCCTTCTTATTTTTTCAATTCAAAGAAAATGGAAGAGACAGATAGGAATGTAACCTGAGACTCTGTTGGATCGACCAAAGGCCGAGAAAAAAAATACTCTTCATCTTCTTCTTCTTCGTCTTGTGTGTACGTTTGCGTGTTTGTTTGGTGCGACCATGAAAAGGGAGAAAAATAAAATAAAATAATTCTAAGGGCTACTGCTGGACACGTCAACACCGTTGGACAATCTGAAGAAGCTCAACAAAAAAACAAAACAAAATAGAAATCTCTTTGGGGGAAAGATCGATGTGATTTTCGAGTTATTTTTTCCCTATACACTACTACCACATACACACACACACAGAGAGAGAGAGCGCTGTGATAATGTTTTAAGGAGCTCTCACGGAAGAAGTAGATGCATCAGAAATATTTGAAAAAAATTTATTTTATTTTTTGGAGGGGAAGTTTATTTTTTGCTCAAATCTTTTTTGAGGATGCCCAAAGTTTTCCTTCTTTTCTCAACGACATTTTCCTCTTTCTTTTTAGCGGAATATCAAGTTGACATCTTTGTTTCACTGGCGTTGACAGCACAGTTTCAAATGAATTCGAAAGGGAAAAAGGGGGGGGGGGGGGGTTTGAAATCCAGCTGGTAACCTCAGAAGAGAAGGGAAAACGACGGAAAAAAGGAATCAGAAAATAGTATAAGGACGTGGACCGAAATGAAAGGCGAGAGAGGAAAAGAACAGGATCGTAGGAAAATAGATTTCATGGATCGTTTCTTCTTCTTCTTGTTAAAGTAGTAGCAGCAGCTCTCAGAATTCGAGACGCAAGAGTTGTGTTATAATGTGTCCATATATTTTTATTAACAAGACGTCACATTTCAAACGGACAGCCACCACCGCCGGATCCATCAGTTTACCCCTGCCATGCTTCCGGCTGGTTGAACCTTTTTTTTTTTTTTTTTTGAGGGCTCGGTCAGTTACATAATATAACCAAGTCAAGAAAATTGAAAAGGAAGAAAAAAAAAAAGATTTTGTTTAAACAGCGGGGGTTATGTGTGAAGGAGAACCCGACACTTGCGCGTGCAATGCTCCAAGAACTTCAACCAACCGCTGCGAAGTTCTTGGCGGCTCGAGCGACCGTGATCTAAGCGTTTTTCACTTGATTTTTTGTTGTTGTTGTTGTTGGTTGTTGTGGGAGTATAGGATAGACAAGGGGGGGGGGAGGAGGAGGTTGTTGTTATTCTCTGGCGTCCCTTATTTATTTTTTCTTTCTATTTATCCGTTGCCTCCCTTCACCTGACTCTTTGAACCGGAGAGCGTGACTGTGCCGTGAATGATATTATCCCGTCGATTCCGTCTCTTCTCAAATAGGACAAGAGAGGCAAAGTATATAGAAATGAGAGGGGAAAAAAAGAACACAAATCTCGAGAGTTTTTCATCAACAAAAGAGATGAAACAAGATAACAACAACAAAAAAATGAAGGAATTTCAGAAATTCCAATCTTTTTAATATTATTATTATATGAACACTGATTAGGTTCTCTCATCGTATGCGGCGCGGCGAATCGACAAATTCCGCGTATTAAAAGAAGAAGAAGAAGAAGAAAAAAACGTGCGCAACAACTACACAACAACGGGGGAAAAAAAAAGGGGGTCATTAACGAAGAGCAGCTTATTCTTTAAATTCTATACGGCGACATAACAACACGAAACATTCTTTCGTCCTTTTTTGGTATTTTTGTTTTTCTGGTTTCTATAGGATTATGTTTGAAAATTAGTTTTTGTCTTTCTTTCTACGCATTTATTCATTTCCAATGAAAGGGAGAACGAAAAAAGGAATACAGTACGGTTGATTCTTATATAATAGAAACAGATTGAACTGTGCTGAATATCGCAGTTCAACTCAAAATGTTGACTGAAAAATTCTGTAAAAATTGGGTTTCAGGATACATGTCCAATGCGCATCGTCTCTTAACCATCTAGTTAAGTTCCTATCTCGATGAGAGAATCTAAACTGCATACATACGAGCTAGTATATACTACTATACATCTAAAGCTTTTAAAATGTTTTCTTTTTTACCCCCAATGATAAATTCCCCCCCCCTGAGCTGGAAAGTAAAGTAAAGGGGAAGCCAAGTGGCTCCTATACAAGTATTTGTCTGAAAACGGACCCATCTCCTTTCGATATATAGTAGTATGTGTAGTTTTTTGTCTTGTTTACTTGCACCTTTTAAAAGAATCTAAAGAAACGAGAGACTACATACTATAAGAGAAGAAATAAGGGGGTTGGACGAAACGGACAGACGAAGGACGTCGACTGTCTTCTTCTTGGTTTTTATTTAAAAAAAAACAAGAAATTGAACAAACAGACAAGTCGAAAGACTTGAAGAATAGTTCCAAGATCTTTTGACAGCTGCTGGACACTATTACCGAAATAGAAATAAGAGATAGACGGGCAAAAGGTGTCCGATCGCATGTCAGCGATAAAAAATTGAAAGCCGAACAACTTCCTGCAAAAGGAATTACAAGTGCTGGGGCAGACACAACGTAGAAAGAAGAGACGAGAGAGAGAAAATAATAAATATCGACACATTTGCATTGGAAATTCTATGCATTTCTGTTCTGTGTGCACGGTTGGCGCTCTATCGGGCATTTATTCCGTGGCACACGCGTATATACAGACGCATTTTTTCAAGGTGTGCCCGTGTTATTGTTGAAAACAACAGGACAGCCATTTTTCGTTGTCGAAAATAAATGGAGCCCCCCGATAGTTATTTTCTGCGTTGGGCCCGCAGCAGAAGTTATCTGATCCTTTTTATTTCTATTGGAAGAAGAAGAAGATTCTTTTGAAAATAAAAAAAAAAGAAGAGAACTGGGGATGATTGTTTGTTGTTGCTGGTGCTCTTTCTCTACATATATACCCTTGTAGCTTCGAGCTCTTAGTGTCCGCTCTTGTCTTGACGTATCCGCCCCAAAAATAAAGTCGAACCTGCCGGTCTCAAGTGGTCGTCGTCGGCCAACAGACACACACACACAGGGCGAAACCCTCAAAAAATCGGTCAGCTCTGCAAAAGAGTAAAGGAGCCAAACAGAAAGTGGACAAAAAAAGACATCGGACTTGATCAATTCTGACAAGATTTTCCGATTTTTTGTTTCTTTCTTTCTTTAGCCGCTGATCGAACAAGAGAATAAATAACCAAGTCAATTCGAATCTCCTTGTCCTCTCTTGTGTCTGTTTTTACACAGAATCCAATTGGCCAGTTCCGTTCAACGCGCTCAATGAGCCAACAGTTTTGGGAGCGTGATGCTGGTCGAAATGAGGTGGGCCAATTGGGAGGCGTTAAACGAATCCTCATCCCTATTGACTCTTTATTAAATAGATAAATAGACTTTACCGAGTCGACAAAAAGAAAATTCATTTTTTTGTTTTTTTAACTGAAGCCTTATAATACTTATACCAATACGGATAAGAAGGAAATGTTCACGTCAGCTCTTTAGCTTAAGCTTATACTTTGAAATAAATATAAAGCTGCTGGCCTCAGTTGATTTCATTGTCGCCCCTCGTCGAGTTGACCGATAGGAATTTAACGAACGATAACGCGATAAGTTTCGAGTTTCCGCTGTCGTACTCAAATGGGAACAAGACGCGACACACCCAGCTGTAATAATAAGTGGGTACCCTCAGACCATTAATGGCTAATCACACAATATATACATGGTCCGTTTCAAATACTACTTGAGCTGTGTATTATATATGTAATAATATCACTTAGACTCGTTTGCGCTGGCCATCACAACAACAACAACAACAACAACATGAAAGAAAAGAGAGAAAGTGGCGGTTTTATTTGAACAGTATATTACCAAGTACTTCCCGTTTAAGCTCTAGTGAAGGGCTCATAGTGATCGTATCCGGCTTGTTTACTGCTGGATAAAGAAGGGGTCACGAGTCCGAGAACTCACATCCGCTTCGACGACAAGAAAACAAAACAAAACAAAATTTAAACCCCAAACAGATTTTTTTTTTTTTTTTTTCTTTTTTCTTTGCTCTGGAGATTCGACTCTACTGAAGATTGGAATAGATTATGGCCATTACTTAAGTTGAAAAAAAGGAAACGAGCTCATTCCTATACAATACAACATCAGTGACGCATATAGGAGCTATCGCCAGAGAGAGAAAGAAAAGGAATAAGATGAGAGGCAGTTAATTCCGATCGATCGATCGCCAGCAAGAAGTTGGATACGCTGGTGTGATTGTCGACACACTGTATATTGTGTTGCTGCTGCCTCTTTGGTTGGATATATTTATTCTCTCTCATCGAGGATGATTCCTATCCCTTCCCACCCACCAGCCTCTCACTCCTCATCGGTGTAAGCCAAATAAGAGGAGATTCTTCTAAGATGCCCTTGGATATATATATCCAGCGGGGGACTCGATTGGGACATACCCAAATCCTTGACGACACTGAATTTATAGTGGTGTGTCTCTTGTGAGCGGAGTGGTGGAGTCGAACAACAAGGTAACGGCTGTTTTCGTCCATGTCTATGCGTCTATATACTAACAATCGAAGGAAAGAAGACGCTCTCGGTAATGAATCAGGAACGAATGAAGGGTATATAACAAACTCTATATATACTACTATGCTGCACAGAGCATTCAGAAAGGAACGAGCCGGGATGTGGTATAGGCCTACATAAAGCTGATGGCCTTGTTTATGCGCATCGATAGACGAAAGAGAAAAGAGAAAAGAAGACGAGTGGCGCTGGACCGATTCATTGCGATCGATGTCGTCGTGTCCGCTCGTTCACGGAGACACTATAAAAGATTCGTAAGTCGCGCGCCGCGTCTCTATTTGATGATATCGCGTGATCTATAGAGAAAGACGACGGACAGGATCCTTTTTGGCTTCACTCTATCATCTTCTTCAGCCGACGACAAGAACATAAATACAATAAAGAATTGAATGTGTGTCGTATACACCGTACTACTACTAGGCTACATAGCCTTACATATAAAAGTCAATTGAATTTTGTTGGATTCGAAAGGTTTTCTGTCATCGATGTTACAGAATCCAAACGAGATGTGTAGCCCTACTGGTAGAGGAAAAGGGCACCTAAAATCGAAGAAAATCAAAAGGCAATGTGCCCAGTTGGCTGGCTGCCGGCCGTTATTTTATTCTTTGCGGTCGAGTGTGTGTGCCGTGCAACTGATATCTTCTTCTTTCTCCCCTTCATTTCCCTTCCGTGCTGCTGCTGCTGCTACTCTCTCTTAAACCGTTATTACCCGCACGAGCGACGAGATTCAGGGGAGACAATGGAAGCAGCAGCAGCAGCGTGTATTAGCACTTGAACGGTCAAACTCGTTGTTGCATAGTTCGGACGGTAACCCATGGCAACTGCTCTAGGAAGCACTTGACATCATCGCCAAGAAAGAGCCAAGAAAATGGAAAGAGAGAGATGTAGAGAGAGGGCCCTCTATTGTAGCTATACACGCACGGTGGTATACTGTACGTCCTTATATATGATGTGTGTATGTATAGGATCCATCCAGTAACGGCAAGATATCATTCATTTGGTCCACTGATGGACTATGTGGCTACGAGAAAATGTCTTGGTCGACTGCATGCTGGATTAGAGACGGACGCGTTGATTTGTTTAGGTTCGTATATTATAGACGGACAAAGATTGTCCAGCGGATCAGACCGGATTAGTTGTCTATCCTCTACTGCTGACTGGGCCAAAGAGAAACGGCGGCCATAAGATGGTATTACGAAAAGAGAATGACTGCGGCTCCTGTTTGTCGTTTGTTTTGTTTTTCTCCTTATTCCTACTGATTGAACTCTGATCCGGCCGTCTGCTGGTGAACGGATCCAGCAGCTGCTAAATATATTTAAAAGAACAACAACATATTAAATTATTTACCCAGTGGATATTTTTATTGTAAAAACCCTATTTTTTCGATACTAATTCCAAGGAATAGTTGTTTTTTTTTCTCCAGAGGTTAAAGAGGTTGCGTATATATAGGGAGGTTTCAATTACCACCCGAGAAAAGTTTTTTTTCCACCGCCATCCAGCTGCCTTAGTAATAAAACATTGAAGAGATTTACTCCACTTAAAATCATGTAATTGAAAAATACAAAATTTCTAAAAGGTTTTTATGTTATTTCTAAATTGAATAAAGAATTTCAACCCTCAGTAGACGAGAAGAACTCCCCTCAAAAATAAAAAAAAAATACATAGTTTGGTCTATAGTAATAAAAAAAATAAAAGAGAAGAATTGAAATGGACTTAGAGAGAGAGGGAGACATGACATGACTATTGCGCTCGCAGCGGGAGACATTGGGGCACAACATCAGGGCATGGCGACCGCAGCGTGATCTCACCGTCCGTATGAAAACACTCGGTCAAAATATAGAAACCGAAACACAGAGACTTGGTATTATTATTATACTGCTGGGCTCCGTTTTATTCTCTGCGCACTACAGTGATGGACACACTACAGCATATAGAGACAGAAACCTGGAATGTGTCCTTTTACCTTTACAGACACGTCCTGGGGGATGGAACCGATGGCCTGACAAATGGTGTGAAATGTCCACCCTCATTTTGAGCCTGGGTGAAAATATCGAAACGGTTGGGTCGATCAGCGCAGCAGATGGGACGTGGATAAAGATGCTGGACATTCATCTGCATTGATATGCACGTAGAAAGCATCTACCTATACCTACCCCCTGGATTTGTTAACCTGAATTTCACGCAGAGAAAGCCAAACTACTGCTGGGCACCTTTTGTTTCGCACCTTTCGCTTGTCAGTCTCCTTGTTTCGCTGATCAATTGCTACAGGCGCAGAATTTTGAAAAAAAAAAAATTTTTGGCCAATGGCATTTTATTTGATAAGACAAACGGCCCATATTCAAGGCGACATGAGGACACGTGCACACGTTAAAAAGGGAAATTCATCGCGCATATATAGAGACAAGTATATACGGACGGCGGGCATATAGAACACGGCGGGGAAAGAAGAAAATGTGTGTGTGTTTTTCTTCCTTCTTTTTTCTTCTTCTTCTTCCGTGGCTGCCAATCAGATATAGCATTGTTGTATACAACCCTCAGGTCTGCTATCCCGCGTAGACTCATCCTATATAGTATAGCCTATAGAAAAGAGTGAGAGAGCGATATTGGAAGGTTAGAATGCCCTCTAGAGTCATTTATCAACCTATAGCGCGAGCGCGTTTGCCTTTTGCTATGGCCCCAATTCTCTTTCTTTCTTTCTTGTCTCTCTAAACGAGCATAGATAATAGATATCGAACCGCATATATGGAAATATATACGTATATATAGGAGGACTCTTCTTTAGTCCATTAAATGTGTGTACGTTTTTGCTTGCATTTAACATTGAGCTGCTGCGTATACGCCGTCTAGTTATTTTAGACAGGAGCGCTCAGCGACAAACGGATGACCAATATCCCCGCGTACGTACAATTGAGATGAAACAGTTTTATCGCTTCTCTTTTAGTTTGACCTCTACATTTTTTTTTTTTTTTTTTAACTAGAACCTTTGGTCACATTCTTTTATTTCTTTTCCCACTGGCAAATCTAATCGCGGGTTCATCCATTTTATTCCTTTTGGAACCTTTTTGTGATTTTCACGGGTTTCCCTTGCCAGTCCAAGAGAATATAATAGAGAGGGAGAAAAATCGTCCTGATATCTTTTGTAAATCATCTCGACACATTTTTAATTTAACAATTTCTTTTTTTTTTTCAATTTGGTTTTTGGGAAAACGAAAAAGGAAAGAAAAATGTGATGAAAATTTAGCCGTGAAAGTTGCCCTTTTCTATGACCTATTTTGGTACGGTTCTTCATTTAAAAAATGCGGTTTAAATGCTGGCAGAGAGCGCGAGCCGAAAATTTTTCTTCCTAGAAATCGGTCGGCCCTTTTGCTGTTTGCTGCCGTTTGCTGCCGTGCCAAGCCCTCTTCTCTTTTTTTTTTCCTTTATTATTTCTCTTTGTCAAATATGACTTCAACCTGTGCCCTGTGTATATACATACAGACGCTCATTGTGTAGCGGCTCCCATGACGCCAATCAAAAACTACCTGATCATTATAAAGCACCAGAATATTTAAAAAACAAAAAAAAGAAATGAAAGAGCGAAGCGGTCAGAGCCTCTAATACAAAAAAGAATTAGTGAGAGATAGAGAGAACCCCCCAAAAACAATTTTTTTTTTTTTTTTTTTTATTGATTGATTTTTCTTTTGATGCTGCTGTGTATGTTGTAGAGAGATGAAGGGAAATGAGATAGAAAAAGAAAAATGATGCGCGCGGCCACTGTATATCCAATCGCGTTTAAAAACTACTAGTGATATTAATGTTCCTCACCACTGCTGCTGGCCAGTTCATTTTTCATTTTTTTTTTTTTTCAAACTTGTTTGTGTTTCCAAAAAGCCGGCTGATATAAATTTGTTTTCTTTTCTCTTTTTAAAACAAGAAATAGAAAAAAAAAAAAATCAAACTGCAGACTCATTATACTATATAATAGCGAGAAAGTTAGAGGCTGATATATCTCTAATATATATAAATAAAAATTCAGAGTCCCAACAACACACAGCGCGTCATTGTCGGGACAAGATCACTCGTCTCTTATTCAGTGAGTCTCTCGGCCCTCTCATCCATCTCGTGAATTAGCCAGGAGGTTGTGGTTCTCGTTGTGGTTCCTTGTTAATATAATTCAAGTGTACTATCTCGTTCCCACTGACTCAATCCAGTCGAGACAACTTCACTGACGTTGTGTGTCTTCTACAATGGCTCCGTGGGTCTCTTTTTTTTTCAATAAAATATTTTGTTGGCCAATTTTTCAAATTGACGAATCTACGCTATCGACGATGTGATTAAGATAAGAGGGATACATTTAGTTGTTCTATTTATCAATCTATCTATTTCTTGGACGCTGGGCCTGGCACAGCATTCTTTGGTCTTGTATAGAAGAGAATTTTTATCTTTTTTTCACTCATTGATGAATGTTCGCTGCATTTCAATCGCGCCGGGTTATGTCGCGGGCTGTTATTATGGACAGCCCCCAACTCCACTATTCTAAATACTGTGCAGCAGTATTATATGGCTTGTGCCTTTTCTAACCTTTCTCTTATAATATCTATTGATTTCAAAATAAGTTATCTTGTATAAAAGGAAGACGACGACGGCCTAGGTCATCCATTACCATCTGACGAGAGATATCGATGGTTTCTTTAGCGGCACATATACCCCTACAGCTGCGTATAGCTGAACGAAAAAGAAATATGAGCCCGCGAATGAAAGATATCTCCTCCTTGTTTTTTTGTTTTGTTTTTTATCTTTTTTTTCCCATAGAGTCCACGCGCAAACTTCCATCATCAATTCCTCCCTTCTCCTCGCAACGCTCAAGGAAATAAGAAAGAAACAGTGATTACTACCCACCTACTATATACTACACATACATGTTGTATAGAGGCGGGCATCTCTATGTGTGCCCACGTCTTGTTTCGCGCTGCATTTGCTCCAGCCGAGTCGATCCGTCTTCATCGATGTCTCAGTCGATCTCTTTTTTTTTCTTGTTCCCCTCTATCTCTTTCATTTGGGCAAAGTTAACTATATTATATATTTTTTTTTTTGTCTTCCTCCTCATTCTTCGTCCTTTACGTACATTTTTTGTTATTCCATCATGCGAAAAGAACAACAACAAGTCTAGCGTATGCGCTGGACTTTTCCAGAACCTTTTTATTAAATGGGAAATGGCTGGATTGGCATTCCCATTTATATTTCCTTGGAGTTCATCCGAGTGTGTTCAATAAGCTTTGACCATGCAACAAGAAACGAAAGTTTGCTTTACTGCTGCACTCGGTTCTGATTAAATGTTATGTGTGTAACGTGTAGAATAGAAGGCAGGCAGCAATCAGCCAAGAATCTGATATATGAGTTGTTTGTGTGAGGCCGACAGGACGACGATGACGACTGATGTCGCAGCAGACCTTCACAAATATCGTCGCCGTGGCATGTGGCGATGAAAGAATTCAACAAGTTCTCCTTTCAGAAACAGATCAAGGACTATATAGAATAAGATGACAAACCCCCGTCGAACAGAAGGTTGTGAACGGCACGACAATGAGGGTGAAATTGTTTATTCCGACTGCTGGACTTGCTGTGTTTGGCGCAATGGGAATGTGTGGACAAGCGTATGGAATTGCTGATATATAACATGAGTACATTTGGCGCAGATGAAGAATATTGATACTATGCACGACTGCTGCCTGCTGCGTGCGTTCGTAATCACGTTGACCGAGAATTTTTCTTTTTTGTCGTCAAAAGAAACCGTCTGCCCTTGTCAGCTGTTTTTCTCTCTTTTATTCTTCGACGTGTCAAACGCGGAAATGAAGTCGTCGCCGCGAGTGGTCCCCATTGCAATAAGTTCCCTATCCCTTACCCCCTCTATAACAGCGATTATATAAAAGAGCTTTATAAGAAGAAGAAAAAGTAGAAAATGAAGTGACATTTTCAATTCCCTGTGCTGCTTTCTCCGCCATCTATTGAAAGGAGGACTTTCATTCAATCACTCCCAGAGATTTCCTAATATGGACGACATCCTCTCATCTGCTGTACACACAATAAGAGCCGAAAGTAATCAGGAAAACTAGTATTAAGCGGTTGAGAGACCCGAGTGTCGGTTCTATTCAATATATCATCGTATATAACTTAACTGATGTTCCTTTTTTCCGAGTCAAACTGAAATGAAAAATTTTGGTATCAAATAAAGTCAATTGGAGTAGTTAGTCAATTGATGTTCCGTTCAGGTGACGCGCTACACTCACTTAACGAGCACAAGGTGGAGTTATACTATATATATAGGACTATAGGTATAGGTGACGGATGTGTGTGTATAATTAGCCGCTTGTTAGCGTCTGCAAGACGAGAAGGGAGGAGTCATTTCTGTATAGTATATGGGGGTGTTTAATCTGTGTCACGTTTTAGCTCTGGTCCAACCATCGTCAATCATTTCTTTCCCACTTGATTCTGGAACTTGTTGAATTGCTCTTTGATTAAATGTTACAAACTCTCTAGCGCGTTCTGTTTTGTGATGCACATATCAGCAAGTCTTCAGTTCTTTTATCAGTTTCAAAAAGCCTTGGGATGAATTTCATTATCTCTTGACGTCTTATTACCGTAGTATGTATATACCATTATACGCAGTCATTCTCATCAACTGCCGCTTGTCATCCAGACAATCTCACCGTTGACGCGATGTTAAATATTTCCCTCTCCCGACTCCTCTGTGACTGGCTGACCTTGTTGCGCACACAAAGTTTGATACAACAACAGTCCAGTATGTGGTTGGGAGTGTCGTGTTGACTTTATCTTTTAAAGGGGGAAATAATAACCAACAGAGATAGCCATCAGGGATATACGTTGAAAAATGTATTTCATATAATACAAAAGAAGAAAAACCTGTCGTACCATTTTACAATGTTCCAGATCTTTCACGGACATTTTTCGACCGTCAAACTCGAAAAAAACATTTCCTCTAAAAAAAACAATCATCGTAAAATGTTGACGTTGATTCCAACGTTTTTTTGTTGTTTTTGTTTTGCTATTTGCTTTTTAAAACTGGTCGTTGGCCACTTGAAAAACTTTTGTTCAATGTATTTCTATATAAATAAAACAGCCAAACGGATTATAAATATGAAAAACGAAAGGAATCCTGTTGATTCAATCATCATACTTTAAAAAAAAATAAATGCTGTGCATGCAATAGATGTTTGGTTTCAAAAAGAAGATGAAGCTCTTTTCTTCAAAAAGATTCCCTTTTTCTTTTGCCTCGTTCATTTCAGTAGGGGGGTTTTATATAGGGGGATGTCTAAGGCTCTTGCCGGGCGGTCCCAAAGACCATCGATCAGACAAGGCGCAGCATCCGTCGTGTCTCGCCTCCTCCTCGAGCTTAAAATTACGTATTTTTTTCTTCCTTTTTTCTCTTTGACTTTTTAACTTCAACGTCATCCACAGCAGCGTACGCACACAAGAAAAATAAAATCAAAAAATCAAAAAATCAGTTTTCTCGACCCGTATGGGAGGGGGGAACACACAATTTTGTGCCACGTAGATGAGTAACAAAAAAAAATAAAAAGTTCAAGTTCAAATTGTAAAAAAAGGACGTGTATGCATTCCCTAGGTGATTTCCAACGGTATTCATAACTTTGTAAATGTGGTCACGGCCGCAACATCCTGACCCGTACGGGGTGAATAAAGGGGAGGTGGATTATGTATACAAGGTATATTATAGAATAAGGGGGAGAGCTTTATTATTAAGACATATTTTCTTTTTTTTTTATAATACATATATACTGTAAAGGACTTGTTCAATAGAGGTGGAATGAACGAGAATATAAGAAGGTGGTAGTGGATAATCCGTTTGTCAAGTCAGGAAGAAAAAAAAAAAAGAAAAAAACGGGCGGCGCTCGTAAATCGTATCATGGAAATGTTCTCCCCTTGGCGACCCCATCATATGCAAGCCCCATGTCATAATTTCTTTCCCCTAAAGAAGAGCCGACTCTGGATGATAAACTTATACAGGGAAATCGCTTCTTCATACAACTTTCGTAGATATAGATGCGCTTATCCAATAATACTCTGTAAGAAAGTCAAGCCACAAGGCGTAACTTGTACCACTATACCACTACGTATAGATAGATTTTAACGTCTTTATTTGAATAAATTTCCGTCTTTATTCACTGGTGCTGTGTATGCGACTGCTGCACGGTCCGCTTATACACCACATTCTCTCAATTTACTCGTCTATTGAAGAGTCCGAAGAGACTCGAGAGTCTTTTCTCCTTCGATTCCCTCGTCGACATCATCATCTTCTCTTTTATTCCGCCCTATCCAATAGAAATATACAGCAGTCGCTCGACTATCTACATATACATATAAATACACTTGTAATCATCTTGAGCTAGCTGAGCACTATATACATTCAACCCTTGGAATCAGCATATATTAAACAGTCTATAGATACTATATATGTACGATACAAATAGTACATCTTTTGTTAAGTTATTGACGATACCCTACGATGTCTTAATGAATGTACCTTGAAACTGAACACAAGTAGAGAGAGAGAGAGAGAGAGGGAATATGTTTCCACGGAAAAACTTTGTGTGAGGCCCATCATGACCGCCGTGAAAAGGGAAATTTTTGCCCAGCAGGAGGCTATGGAGTTCTCATCGATGTTGTTTGCCGTCATCCGAAGAGTATAGCGCACTCGAGAGGTATCATCTATCCATCTATTATATTGTGCAGCCCAAAAACAACGGCAGCAGGTATTCTTCTTCCGAACAAGACGTACGAGAACCGGTAGAAGAAAGAGACAGCTGAAAGATATAGAGGAGGGAGGTCTTGTGATGGCCAAAAAAAATCCAGTCCGTTAAATGAACTTGTAGTATATCGATCTATCGCCATAGGGACTCTTCTTGTATACATTGACGGCGAAACGTGGACTGCGTTATAATATGACAAGGTTATTTTCCAAGAGTATACTCTCACGGACGGTACTGTCTCTACGTTAAGTGCAATTTTCTCTCTTCTTTGATACTTTGTTGAGAGTGCAGACAGTGCTGTATAGCCGTTGTAATTCTATAAGTTAACTAACTGAACTGATGATGCCTTCCCTTTGAGACCCAGTCCATCAGCAGGTAAACACAAAAGACTATGTATAGGGAAAAAAGGGAGACTGAACAAAGACGACGTCTATTAATGGCAACCGATAATAGATTAGATTTTCCCCTCGATCGAATAGCAAAAGAAAGAGATGAGATCAAGGCAGAGGATTATTATATAAGAAGGGGAACGACGTTGCATGGTATTATAAATGAAAATATCTTTGATAACAATTTCACATTATCAGCAGCAGCAGCAGCAGCTTGTCTGCCTATCTATCAGCTAGCGACCAAGAGACGGTTCTTCTCTCTATATATAAGTTTGTATAGCGTGCTGATAGTTTCATCAGGAAGAAAAGAGAGAAGATAAATCCTACTGTTCTTTTGTTGTTTGTGGAGCTAGAGTCTCTTATTATATACCTCAATATAGCAACGGCAAACTATGTCTAAAACCATATTATATATACATACGATATGGTAAATGAATCTCTCGATCCATTCTATCGTGTTTCTCATTTCCTTCCTTCTCCAAGACGAGAGTCTTTTTTTTTTTATTTTCAAAAATAAGCCTAGCCCAGTGCTCAGGGTCTTCATCATCTTTTTTTAAAAAAGGCGCCTCCTATTTTCGTTTTCTGTGTTTTTAGGTTGTTAGTTCTCTTGTTTTATAGATCAGCGTGTTATGCTCTGTCTGTAGGAGAGAGATGATGCTCGAATGTCTTCATCAGAGGGATATTCTGTCTTTAAAAATAAAAAAATAGTTGGGGGAGAGAATAACACGCACATGTTGGACAGAATGTAGCACGTATGGAAACAAACAAAGAAGAAACTTCCCATCAACTTTTTTTTTCTTCATTTTGAACCGCAGCATCGAGTGCGCATAGAGTCTACACAGCGTATTAAATCAATGCGATGAGATGCTGGGGAAGAAGGAAGTCCATTAGACCCGCCACAAAGGCAGCAAAAAAATCAAACAAAAAAAAAATGGATATTTACCGTATTATAACGCCTGTATGCGTCCGAGCTCATCAGGTTAATGAGTTCCTCCCTTAGCTCTGCGATGGTGGGCTATTAAAATACCTTGACGCGATCAAAAAAAAAAAGTTTTTTTTCTTATTTTTATTTTATTTTTTGACGATATAGAACCATGCAGTGCGTATATTTTATATCTAGATGAAATTCTTTTCCACACTAAATGGGCCGGAACCAAACCGAAAAATAAATGGAAGAAATAAAAAAAGGTTTATTATTATTTTTTTTTTTCAAATAAATAAAATAGAAAGAGAGAAGAAAACTAGTTAGCCACACACACACACACATTTTAATATTATAAGAGCGTATATAATATTTCAAGTTTTGTTCTCTTTGGCTGATGGATAGACTCGATGGAAATGAGTGAAAAGATGGATCTGACGCCTTGGCTCGTCCACCACTCGGTCGTATCGCAACACACAACCTGTTGAGCGGTTTCGTACAGAGAGAGAGAAAAAAGTGTTGCACGCGCACAGCCTCTTTTTTTCCTCTCTCGTCAATATTCCTGTTTTTGTACCGTTTATTTTTAAAAAATTATTTGAGAAAAAATCAAGCGAAGAACATGAATAGACAACGGGAACTCTAGTGAATAAATAAGCAAGTTTGACTGCGTCATCATCATCATCATCTTGACATGTCGTATAAGAAATGAAGAAACATTTGATAACGACGGGATGATCCCATCAGGAACCGGAGCAATTTTCGACTTGATTCCATCGCCAGAGAAAACGAGTCTGTCACTTCCAAAATATTTTGGGCACATCACAAGTGTTATAAGAAGATGCATGTGTGTGTGTGTGTGTGTGTGTGTGTGTTACGGCCTTTATTAAAAGAGCTCACGCTGTTTTGGCTGGCGGTATATAACGACGAGTCTTGGTGTTTTCACGTTTTGGGTTGCGACGGTCACGAGCCCTTCAAGCATTTTCCTTCCTCCCCTTTAGTATAAATTTCATTTTTTTTTTTACACCACAGCATCAGAGAAAGCCAAAGGCCTTCTTCCGTAACCTTCTTTCACGCCCAGACGACTGCTAGATATAGTGATGGACACAATCAGCCGCGGGAAAGAAGATACGAAAGAACCCACAAAACCCTCAAAAAATCTTTTGGGATTAGAAAAGAAAATCTCCGATATTATTACGCATTCAATTCATCCCACCGATATTAATGGACAATTTACGCCTGCCATCGCTCTCTCCCTGTTGTTTTGTTTTGTTTTTTCTTTCTTTTCTAACGGGAAACAAACACGACGAGGAAGAAGAAGAAGATTATTATTCTATCTAGAAAAACAGAGTGAGTCATTAAGACAGCCATATTGGTATGGTAACAGGGCATCGCGTCGTATTATTAGCAAGTTGTGTGGTACCGTATATATATTATAAAGACCCACTGGCTGGTTATAATAGACGCTGGTGTGTTTTTTTTTTGCTCTTGTGTGTTTATACGGCGAGAGAATAAAGAGAGAAACGTTGACATATATCCATAGCCGTCATCGCGTGATCGGGACAAATTGCTATTACGCCAACAAAAAAGTCTCCAGCTGTGAGCTGATGGCGAGCGGATTTATATTCGATGCTGCTCGGATGGACTTTGAAGTGGTTGTGGTCGGGACAACAAAAAGGAATATAACATTCTCTCTCTCTCTCCATAGAGCATCCCGGGGTTATTATTATTTCTAAAATATATTATACGTACACTTAAGATCTAGCAAAAAAGGAGAATGAAAAGAAAGAAGAAGAAGAATAACGAAGAGATGGGGAGACGACACATTGTTCGATAGCTCCGAGGTGACACACTCGTCCTTTTCTTCTTCTTTTAGCTCCTTCGTTGTCCTTACATGGATGGGTGAATGACGATTTTTGAGCAGATATAGGCAAAGTCTATAAATAAAACAAAAATCTATAACAACTTGTTATTATGTATTTTCTTGTTTTTTAAAAAAGACATACTAGTTTAGGGTGGTGGTAAGTACTATAAGTCTTTATAGAAGCGCAGTTACCTAAATGCTTGGGTAGTTATGTAGCCGTTCTCATGTTATTTAGTCGATTCAAAACCGGTACTGTATATATATTTTTTAATTTGAGATGGTGAGTGGCGACGGTCGGGGCAGGGCATCATCAGGACGTCTTTTTTTTTTTAAGTCTCTTTTTTTGTTATCGCCAATTGCGCGCACCGTTCGTGAGTATAATCACAAGCGCCAGCCAGATGGGCAACAACAGCAGCAGCCAGCATGTCGAAATGCAATGAACAGCATGAAGCGAAAGAGAAAGAAGATTTTTGTTTTTTGTTTGTTCCCGAGCAGCAGCAGCAGCAAGGCACTGGCTGTATAATTTAATAAGATGATAATCATCGTCGTCGCGTCTCTCGAGAATTTTCTTTTTTCCTTCTTCTTGCGTAAATACCACACCCAGCATGAAGCTAATAGACCGCTGACGGGTGAGAGACTCTGTCACGTTTTTTAAACATTTCAGGGGATATATAATAATAAAATACACACACAAAAAAATAAAATAAAAATAAAGAAATAAAAAGCAACACCCACCCTTACAAGCGCAGTCTGATTTTTTTTCGATTTGTTTTCTTATTTTACATCCAACCAATCGAGTTTGCTTCTATCCATAAACATGTTATAACTCGATTTTTCTCGATCTTCCTCTTCTACTTGACAAGAGTTATTCTCAGTCCAACTCTTTGATTCAAAAAAGGAGAATAAAAGAAGAATACAGAGACGAGACTTAAACTGTCACAACTTGTCCGCTTTGTCAGATCCTCTTAACGTACGCTTCGTCATAGTTATTATTCAATTTATTTATTTATTTATTTTACGCCTGGGCCGGGACTGTAGACTGGCTGGACTCCATATAGACACAGCCACAGCAGATCGTATAGCTTCTATCCAATATCCATGATATTATGTAGCTATGGTATAAGAGAATGTCCATGGACACACACACTTTTGGTGCTGTCCTCCACTTCATAACGTGACACTGACTGACTTTGACTCTCTTTCGTGTTCGTCTTCATCTTGGAGACTTTATTTCGATAGGTTGTAAAATATTCAAAACAGTTTTATCCCAAGTCGTCGTCGTCGATAGACAATTTTTGTCGATGGATGAGAGAATAACTTCTACATGGCCGAGCGCTTTGGAGTGAAAGAAACAAGAAAGAAGGCATAAGACAACAACAACAACAACAACTACAATAACGGAGAAGAACGAGAGTTGTGTCGTGTTAAGGCAAAATCTATAACGTTATTTTTATTTTCTTGTTCGAAACTTTATTTTCCTTTTTTTTTAAAAAAGAAAGAAGAAAAATTGAAGGCAAAGGGGTGGGCAACTCTTGTGATGGATGTAAATAAAATAAAATACAAGAGCTAAGAGAAGAGAAAAAAAAATGGAAGGAGGATACTATTAGCTGGCCGTTCTGGTTTTTATTGGATATTTATATGAGGGAACGCGAACGGTGCGCGCCTACACACAAAGGAGGAGGAAAGATGACGACGCCAGAACCCTCAACATTTTTACTTTTCCTTGTACAGGAGAAATCGTAGCGAAAAATGTTGTAAAAAATGAAAAAAAAAACTACCTTATTTATTTTTATTTTTTTCACCCACATCTCTTTCTTTATCCTCCTGTCTTTGAAGGATATGTATTCATTTTAGAGAAGGGATGGAATCTTCCGCATCCTTCAATTTGAATGGCTATAGGCCTAATGGCGACTTCTTTACCTTTTCTTTTTTTTTACCTACCACCAAAAGAGAACGTGAGAGGGGGAGAAAAATAAATTTCTTTTTTTTTTCTCCCCCTGTTCTTCTTATTTTATTTCTTCGGTTGAATGCTGCTGCCTGCGTGGCCTGTGTGGGTTGCGCACTGGACTCCCCGCTGACAACTTTGTCTCATTTGGTCGGCTCCCCTGCGGTGGCCGCGCGGTTAGAGAGAGAAAAAAAAAACGGCCGGCCCGTGATCGCGCAGCGCACACGCACAATAACATCCCCCCCTGACGGCCCATACATGTTTCTGAGACTGTGTATAACAGATAGATACAGATATATACACACACACACACATAGGTATATATGAGACTGTGTGTGTTGTAAATGCTGCGTATATATCATATTAGATAGATTTACCTCTCTATATAGAGTCTCTCCGTGTTGAATGGGCGATGACTCCACGAGGAGTGGCTCCCATCAGTTTCTTGTTTTTTTTTTGTTTCTTTTTTTGGCCACACGCACAATAAGGACCCAGATAATCCCAGGAAAAACGTAGTTGTACATACATGTACAACAAAAGAATGAAAAAAAAAAAAACTAAAAGGAGCGGAGAGAAAGAGCAAAAAAAAAAGAACTAAAACTTGCGAAGAACACACGACCGAAAAAAAAAAAAAAAAACGAAAAGTACCAACGAATATCGGAAAGTCATAAATAAAATTCCATCCAAAAATGGCAGTGACTTCGGAGATGTGACTCTCTATGGAGAGATTTTTACGCGTTCAGCAGCTCTTTAAGGGCGCGGATATTTCTATATAATTCAAAGAAAATTCTAAATTCTGACACAATAGCGCAGCAAACAATTTTCCAATTGTTTGCTGCCACAGAGAAGAACCAACGATTTTCTTTCTATTTTTAAAGATGGAAGAAATATTTTTTTCTATTTTATTATTATTCTTTTCACTTTTTCTCCCGTTTCGAATGGATATTCTCCGGTTGAAAGGGCATTCCCGTCAGTCAAGAAAATTTTTTTTTCCTTTATTTATTTTTTGTTTTTTTGTGTGTGGTATAGGCTGACTAATTCCCACATTTCGACGACTCCCCTCTCGTCAATTGTGTATTACCTGCCAGGTGTGTCGTGATGTGTGAACGAAACGAAAGAAAAACGAACGAACGAACGCGTTCCCTTTTGGTTATGCCAAGACGAACGATAGGCAGTTGAGGAGGATGACTCGACGTCCTCACATCTCCATATTATGCATATGATATTAGCCGTGCCGTGTACCAGCCAGCACATTCTTTGTTGCTGGTTCGCTTTTTGGTCCTGCTGCTGCTGCTCGCAAACGCAACTCGTCGATGCGTGATGATGATCGAACAGATCGTCGTCTGTCTAACCACAAGACGACGATCAAACAGCTCTACGAACAAGTGACTGAGAGAACCAAGCAATAGATGAAGGAAACAAAAAGAGTTTTCTTTTTTATCTTTTTCACTTTTTTAAAATCGAGAAAAAAACACACACAAAACTGTTTGGCTTTTTGTCTGTTTTGATATTTTATTTTTTTGACTTTGAAGAAATGAATGAAGGACTCTCACGAGTCGTTTTTCCAAGTAAAAAAGAAGTCAAGTAAAGGAGGGCGGCCCTGGAATCTTTATTTTTTTTTTTCTTCTTCTTCTTCTTTGGGTTCGTTATGATGTAAACATAAGACTCTTTTTTTTTGTGTGTTGTTTTGTTGAAATATTCTCTGGCAGGTTTCCTTAAATTTCCATTTGTTCTTTGTTTAGCACAGAGGTCGTTATAAAAGCGAGCGATTGTCTCGACTTTTTCAAACAAAAAAAGGAAAAAGAGAGAAAAACAACACTTTGTTTTAAAAAAATAATATAACATTGACTCTCTTTTTGAGACATTCCTGCGTGTAGACAACATTTAACTGGACAGCACACACAAGAGATCCTATTCTAATACTATTCCTTTTCCGTATTCCTTATTCACCCGCCCGCCCTTATACTTTCAAGAAGAAATACCTAGAGACTTTTGGTGGGTAATCATCGACGTAATGATTGCCCAAACGACAAGCCTTTCGTTGGCGCCTCTGTAAAAATAACATTAAGATGCCCATTACGCGCATCACACAGGGACAACAACACAGAAGCGCAAAAGGCAAAAAATTAAAGACAATTAACTCAAGTCGCTTCCTCGTCTCCTCTCTTATACACACACACACACACAGAAATATTTAAGTACAGGGGAGCGAATACGCCGAAACCGATCATTATACCCAGCACCAGCAGCCCCACCAGTGAAAAAACAAAAGCTCGACAACAGACTTAATGAGCTGTTTCACATGCGCATTTTCATATATAATATACTAAATGGTATATGAGTTATCCTTGTGTTTGTCTGTCTACATTTTATAATGCAATAATATTTCAGACGGTCTCCTTGTTGTTGGCACTGAATTATTATCAAGGACGCGAGGAGGAGATGTTAATATAATAAGCGACGACATGCACGAAAGACGACGAGTTGAAATGGTAGGCGCTATATACTACTAATCGCTTTGAATGGCTCTATATTCTCTCACGACGACGCGTGTTTCTCCCACATCCGAATCAACGACTCAAAATTTCGAGAAAAACAAAACAAAACAACCTGAAACAGCAGCCAATGTGAACGTGTGTACATAATTCATTGCCATATAGTCATAGCCCAACACGTTAGAATTTGTGTTTTTTTTTCTTCTTCTTCTTCAAAAGGTAAGCGAAGAATTGCGGTTTGATTTATCGTCTTATGTGTAACAGTTACACACACAGATAAGATGAGTTCCCTGGCGTCAACAAAATTTTTTTTTTTTTGGCTTCGGCTTGGCTATAATGAGGAATGCAGTGGCGCTTTGACGGGATCTAGTGGGCGGCTCAAGTATTTTTTTCTTCTTCTTGCTGGACGTCTTGAACTCTTGACAAATGCCACACACATGGCGACGAACGTTTTCTCCTCTCACATCCTCCGCCTTTTCTTTTCCCTTCGAGAAATAAAAAGCAAAATCGTGGCGGACGTCAAATAATTCGTCACACTCGAGCCTCAGAGTCTTAACTCGTCTTAAAGAGAAAGAAAAAAACAAAAAACACACAGCTATTTCTATATCCAGCGATAGTATTTTCTTCGTTGTATATTTGGTATATGACGATGGGCCCAACGTGTTATCCAAAGGTGTGTTCATCTCCTTGTATCTCTTCACAGTATTTTTTTCTGGTAATAACTCCTCTCTCTCTCTCTCTCTTTTTTTTTCAAGTGAATAATAAGTTGAAAGGGTTGTGGCGTATATTTTTCTCCCGGAAAAACTATTCGACGAGAATACATAATAAATATTTATCGAAATGTTAAGATGCCCAGCGCGTGTAATATTTGCCCATTTTATTTTTTTTTTTTCAAAGAAAAAAACCACTTTCTCGATGAAATGATGGAAATGGATAATTTTTCTTTGGTGCAGTACATGTCCGCATCACTTAAAGTTGGCGCGCACCACCCGTTGCTGCTGCTGCTAGAAATCATTTCCTCATTTCTTTTCATTTATTTTATTTATTTTTTTGTGTGTGTGTACAATTGTTAAGACATTCATTCGATTCTTGTTTTTTTTTTGTTTTGTTTTTTTGTGGGGCCGCCTTTTCTCTTATTGCGTGCCAGTGATTTATTTGATTGGAAATAAGACGTGAGCGTGAGTGCGCGGACATGAATCTTCTTCTGCCAGCACGAATGGCCATAGGGATAATCCTTGTTCGCTTCTCCGTGTGCTCGTAAATATATCGAGAGTAACTAAAACTACCTCAGTCGAGTCTCAGTTCAAAATTCTTTTTCATTTCAAAGTCAAAAAAAAAAATAATTCTCGTTTCTTCAAAAATCATATCAGTTGTCCCTTCTCATTGGCACCAGTAACTTCCATGTCGTCATGTAGGGCACCTTTTGTAGAAATAGGTCCGTTTTTGGACAAAAGGTCCTTCTTCTTCTGGTCTGGTTAGAGGCACAAAAAAAAGGTAACTAGTCTCAACGATTACCATTATTCAGAGAGAAGACTTAGGTCTCGGAGTATACAGTACCGTATTATATGTTCTTATTATAAGTGTGTTTCACTTTTTTTGGAATCTCTTGTTCAATGGTTGGGGTCGACCAAACGGGCACAAAAAAATCTAAGAGAATTTCAGAGGGGGGTTCGTTTTTTTTTTGTTGCTGGCCAGAATAGCACAAGATTATATGCATGAAGTCATGATCCAATAGGTGAGATAAGCTATTTGGAGAGACCTCCTACAACTTTTCTTGACACACACACAGCTGATATTATTATTGCTCGCTCGAACGGCTAAAGAGAAAAGCCAGCTGTTCAGGTTTCAAGTTAGAAAACTCTTTAGAGTTATATACTATCGTAGTTGGTCCAGCTGCTTGCGCTCTGTGTCTAACCATGAGCGACATTACCGAACCGTTATTGCAGGTGAACACAATCGAGATAACGAGAAAAAAAGGGGCAAAGAATCCGCTTCGTTTGTGCGCATTTTGTTTTCTTTCTTTTCTTGTTTTTCGTAACAATCCATTGCTGCATGTAGAGGGGGTGTGTCATACATGCAAAAGAGATGAACTGGTGTTTTTCATAGTGTGCGCTGTTTGTCGGCACCCCGTATTATAACTATATGTTGTATAGAGCAACATCTACAACGACTTGTAACCATATAGCCGCCGGATGAGATCTATTGATACACTCGAAAATCAGCAGGGCTCATGCAGCGATAGGGCGGATGCCTTCGTTTGATGTGTACTCTACCCTTTTTTAACTATACACAGCACAAAAGAGAGAGAGAGAGATGGACAAGAGGGTAAAAAATATTGGAGATGAGAGAGAGAGAGAGAGAGAGAGACAGCTGCCACTTGGAGCTGATCCATCATCCAGGTCGAACAAACATTCCTTACTGAGAAGATTCTTTTGATTCACATTCATCCAGTTATCATTTCTCTCTCTCATTCTCGTTTTTCCTTCTATTTCTTGTATTCTGTTTACTGCTGAGATAGAAAGAATGAAAAGAAGTTACATACTATATACAAAAAACGAATATTTGGAAAAAGAGGACAGAGGGCTCTTTTAAATGTTAAAAGGATCAGAAAAAAGATGTTGTTTTTCTCTTCTTCTTTCAAAGGACCTCGGTATATGTGTTTGAATGGCGCTTCGGAGTTCTTTGGTTATTGGAAGAAAAAAAAACATATCCTGATGTATTCAAATTTCAAACGCCCAACTCACCGATCACGCCGTAGGGCCGAATTCACCATAATAGTATAAATGAATGGTGCGTGCGGGACAAACGGGAAAAAAAAACTAGTTTCATATAGCCACCGTATAGCCACCACCGCGCATATGAATAACTTTTCACCGAATGCCAGCCACATTTTCACGTGGAATAAAGAAAATATAAGAAACGGTCATCATACAGGAGATATATACGTAGCAGAGACTATCGTAGAGAGAGAAACGATCATTGCTGCTCGATTGTGGCTGCACGAAAACGGTGCGCATATATTTATACGCAACACCGGCAGCAGAATAGATGCCGATATGTCTTTCTTTTCTTTTCTTTTTTTCTCAACTAATACAATCGTCAGCTGAAATTTAAAAAAAAAAAATGAATCGCCCGCTGGCGGCAACGGGAAAACGAAAATTATGAATTACGGCAATCGACTGCCAACATGCAGAGTTTTCTGTTGTTTATATAGATAACTCAGTTTCGGCAGCTTCACAATGAACGAAGTTGAATTTAAACAGCACTTGAGCTTATTCGGCTTTTGTATATTGGTTGTGTTAACTACCGTCGCATGAATTTTTTTGTGGATATATTCGTGTACTATATCATTAACGGTGAGGCGATGCGCGCGCGTAAGGCGTCGGACCGATTTTCTCTCTAATATAATTTTTATTTTTGTGTTTCGCTTCACCCACACGACACGCAGGAGCGAGTCGATGATCTTCCCCGATTCGCCTTCACCTTTTTTTTTTTTTTTACTCCGGTCCGCATTTTTTTTTTTTGTGTTTAAATTGAGGAAAAATGAAAAAATTGCGGAGCGCTGGCGGGCGCGCGCGCAGATTTAATAACGGCACAATTTCGGGCACGCCCTTTCCGTGTCGATAAAACTCCAAATAAAGGTGGAGGACGAGAGAGCATCTCGTTCAAAAGTCGCCTCATTGAGAAAACGAGAAAAAAAGGCAAGTCAAAGAAGAAGAAGAAGCTCGTCAAAACGGCCAACAGAAATAATATAAACACAAATACACACACGAAGCGCACGCCAAACAGACAGCCCTAATAACAAGGCACTAACTCCAATTCATCTTAGTTGGCTTCTTCTTCTTCTTCTTCTTTCCTTTTTTTTTATTTTTCAGTCGGCATATTTTTCAGCGATATGAATCAACTTTTTTTAGTTGTTTTTTATTCTCCTTTCCACTCGACGCACGATTTAAAAAATAGGAAAGAAAAAAACATTAGACACGTTGAATGACTAAGCAGCTCAAACGCTCATCCCACCTACAATCTATCACTCGCTCCCGCGATTCTCATTTGTTTTCGCACGTTCAGAGCTGTCCGTTGTATTGCTAAGTGCTTGACTATCTTTTTTTTTTTATTTTAACATTCTTCTCTTATTCTGTTTTTCGTCGCTTTTGGGACGGTGCATAACGAGCGTACAGAGTATAACTCATTTCAGCTGGTTCAATGCCGGTTCGAGAAGTGGAAGAATTTACGACTTTGGTGCACGTTGAACACGCACTTGAATGACCCGAAAGAGAAGAAAGAAAGAAAGAAAGAAAGAAAGAAGAAAAAGAAAAACGGTGATTGCAAAGTCGAACACACGATATAGTAGGAAACCAACGGCTGGTTCTTCTATCACTTTAGTCTTTTTCTTTCTTTTTCTATCCATTTTCTTCTTGATTGTGTTTTATGTGCAACGATTTGCGCTCGGCACTTACGGCTCATGATGACCATCAGATAAAGAAAAGAAACGAAATCTTTCTATTCTTCTTCTTATTTCGATTGTGACCGTCCCGCAGGTGTGCGCCAGTGATTACACACGAAACCATCATCTATAGGTGTGTGTGTGCTGTGTGTGCCGTGTATATCTTATAAATAGGGTTGTCTACTGCGCTTCGTTTATTGTAATAGCGGCAACCCAACGCCCTTCGATGACCCGATTCCTTATAACATCAACTTGATTTCTGTGTGCATATAGTTAGAGAGACGATAATATGCAAAGATGAGCAGCTAAAATAAAAAAAAAACATAACAAAGCGGTCGAAGGCTTTGCGCTCGTGGAGACGAAGAATAACGTGACCGACTTTGTTTCGCTTTCTCATTATATTCTTCTCATTTTGATCGGCTTTTTTGAACAGTGGCAGGAGCCCATTCATTCTTTAAGGAGGATATGTTTTGCTCCCTATATATATATACCAGTCCTATTTCTCTTTTGGCTCTTACTTTAGCCGTCGGCTCTTACTAATAAATAGAGCAAAGCACAAACGATTCTAGGGCTCATCGTTGGTTAGTCATAGCCAGCCCACTCACGAGGGAGAAAGACAAGAACCTCTTTTCTTTTCTTTAGTGCGTAAAAAGTCCCGCGATCGCGCGTTCTCTCGAGCTGATGCGCAACTCCGGCGGTTCCCGTTGAAAAAAAAAAAACCCCTAAAACAAAAACAAACAGTCCCGTCAATCAATGAAGCCACTTATATTCTCTCAAGTAAAAGAGAAAAGACAAAATACACACATGGAGAACAACAACAATCCGGAGCGTGCCGCGCTACGTCCCGCTCTATTGCCTTTGACGTTTATTTTCCATGACGTGGAAGTCGGTGGATGGTCTGCCAAAAGGGCGGTGTCTCGCTTAGCTTCTTCTTCGTGTGTTCCAGATTTTTTTTTTGTTTTGTTTTGTTTTTCTGTACCCCCACTTGCATATGCACAACTGAGCGCGCGTGCAACGGGAACAACGAGAAAGTACCAAGGGAACTTGAACTGCTTTTTTTTTTCGTTAGAAAGAGAAAGAAAGAACAATGACAATGGGTCTTTTGAAAACATTCAGTGCTAGAAAGTCAAAGTAGGAAACAACACGCTGAGAGAAGACTCTCTCTCTCTCTCAGTTCTTTTTGGTTTGTTTTTCTTTTTCTCATCCAGTAGTAGTCGCGGCAAGTAGCCAAAAACAGTTGAAAAGAGAAGCTTGCTGTCTATGATGATGGGCCTATTGTTGATGTGCAACCAAGAGTATACTTCACCTTAAAGGGTTTTTCTTCCCGCATCCAGCAGCTAAAAAGAAGCCAGACGTTTGTTTGGTTTTTTTCATACAGGAATTTGTATAAAAATATGAAATATTGAGAGAGAGAGAGAGATGATTTAGAGAAAATAAAAAATAAGAGTATTTTTTTTTCTCTCTCTCTCTGTACCTTTCAGCTGGTAATCCATCACGAAGCGATGACTATTTGAAAAAGAATAGAAAAAAAAATTTCAAAAAAAAAAAAATTAAAAAAAGTATTTGTTTTTGAGATCCATCGCTCATTGAATTACCCCCTGCGTTGAGATGTTTGTAACATGTTAAAGAAAAAAAGAAAAGACTGATTGAGGGATTGCCCCGGCCGATCAGAATAACAAACAAAAACAACATATATGCCAACGGTGTATCAAACACATATGTGATGTAACTATTATTATGACTACGTTCTGGTAGTATATAACATTGAATTTGTCTGTGCTGCAGCTATTCATTTCGTTGGACGTAGTAGTTCAAAGCTCAGTAGCTACACAACCTAGTCACGTGACTCTTTGCGGTGCGGACTCTACATGGTAATTTAGCTGTTGAAATGTAAGAGAGAGAGAGAGACCTAATTGGTCACTAGACTTTGTGTTCTGCACGGGTGTCGTCTGGAAATGTTTTGCATTTTTTTTTCGTTGGGAATATGTTGATCCTTTGAGAGAACGTCGATCCCCATTGGGAGGGAATCCACTCGTTCCCTCATCCATTTGAGAGAGAGAGAAAAAAAGAGACTTTTGAAGAAGAGACACCAACAGCAGCTGCTGACGAAATCTTTTTTTTTTTTTCTTCCGTCCGCCCCAGAGCCACAGCAGGCCGTCATTGGAAATGCATCTTAACGACTTTATGTGTGCCGTGGCCTATAGGGGATTATTCTGAAAACTATTCACACAGGATCGACTTGCACGGGCCGATAACAGCGCAGGGACGAGAGACGAAAGTGTGTTTGTGATTGCGTGTATATCGGGAGCTCCGTCGTCTTCGCCATCTTCATATATTATAGCATAATTCATGTGTATCTCGACGCGTTCGAAATGTTTGAGCAAATTGCCTCTTTTTTTTCCCTACGTCTCTGCTCGACTATTCCCAATTCGTCAAATGATATGTCGACGCGCTGCCACACATCAAAGTTTTCTGAACAAACAAAAATAACAAACTGGGTTGAAATATTACGGCCAGTCACTGCTGTCAACGATCTCCACTGGACGTGCTAATTCAAACCTGGTGACGGCTTTCTAAAGCGAAAAAAAAAGAAAGAGAGACAAGAGAAACAAGAGAAATAATATAAGGCCAAACACTTTTGGATGTGACGCAACAGCCAGAGAGGGAAGCTCATCTTACGCCAAGTCTTTCTGTCTCTAACTAATAGCCACAGCCGAGCATAGCAGACGGCAGTATGGTATGCTTAGACTCGGGACGGTTGAAGAGAGGCAAACTGCTCCTGATTTACACTGAAGGGACATCGAGTCATTGAGACTTGACTCTACGCGCGTCCCGTCTCCGTGATGTGTTGACTCACAACTGGGACGAACGTCGTTGCCCATTTTTTTTCTTCTTTCCTTTAAGAAAAATAGTGCGACTCTTATAACGAGCAGATGTTGCTCTCGTTAAAGAAAAATGGTGAGCCATAGGAGAGAGTCGGTCCAACGTACTAGCCTACGTACACACAGACAGTTTATTCCTCGTCTCCCTCTTTGGTCTCTCTTTGAGTTTGACTTCAAAACTCGTTTCCGAGTAACTTGCAGCACAGGGCCGTTTTCTATAACTGCTCAATCAGGGTACGTCTATTTTCAGCCAAACTACACAAGTACGTCGTACAGCGTCACTATAATAATGGAATGGGGCTAACAATCGGAACGGATCATCCGTGTCAAATGATTATTAATTTATAATGAAAAAACAAAAAAATTTATTATACAGAATATATAAATGATGGAACCTTCCTTCCTTTCTTCTTCTTTAACATCTCAATTACGCTCTTACCCCCAAGAGGGTCTGATGGTAAAACAAAGTCTCGTCAATAAATATAAAAGAAACGTCCGCCAGTTTTTGAAGAGATGAATCGGTCGTTGATCGAATAGGGAAAAAAATAAACATTCTTTTTAACCGCGCCTTGTGCAGAGCCTGTGTAGTACATCTAAATGCATCGCTGTTTGTTGCTGGTGCTATTCAGCATTTCGGTTTCGGGTGGAATATCAACTCGGGAATGAGTTTATAAACGCACACACACAGAGAGAAAAAAGAGAGGCCAACAGCAGCAGCAGCAGCAGCTATATAGCAGCCGTTGCGAGAGCTTTTTACGTTTCAAATTTCCTGATAGATCTGCTCACCTGACCTCTTAAAAGGGGCCTGGTGTTATAATAACACCGGCGTGGAGAGAAAGAACTATTACGCGAGACTGGGGTGCCTCTCATCACGGCCATTACAACGAGTCACACAGATGATGCGATAGCGTGTCTTCATCTCTTTTTCTTTTGGCTGGCGTAATAGTCACACTCTTTTCCCTTGGCCCGTGTGTGTATGTATTCCTAGCTGGCCATCAATTCCAAAAACTGGCATCACATTCATCATCCTTGTCCATCATTTCACCTGTAGGAAGAAGAAGGAAGGTCCGCGCTCTGACTCTCTCTGTGTGTGTGTGTATGTAAAGCCGACCATGCAAGGATCCTGTTGATGAATAAGTTTTCCTCCTCCTTTTCTCTCTGGCCACGGGTTGATGATGATGATGAAAGGCAGTTTGAATTGCAGACTGAACTTGATGAGCGGCGTTTAAAAACAAGAAGAAACAAAAAAGGAAAAAATAGAAAATGAAACCGCGCTCTCATCAACACATTTTGGTGGTGCGATGGACGTGGTGGTGGCGGTGGCTATACCACTGTGACTTTGTCTTGAAATTGAAGGACGATTCCATCTCCTTTTACTAGGCTACTTTGTCTGTCTCTCTCTCTCGCTCTCACTGCTGCTTCTATAATTCTATGATATGTGAAATGTATAGTACTTATGGTTGGCTTTTCTCTAATTTTGCTTTTCTTTCTTTTTGAAAATATTCAGGTCCAGCTGGTCCACCGGGTAAGAGAGGAAAGCGCGGTCAGAAAGGTGACGCTGGAGATCCTGGACTTGCGGTAAGAAGAAAATTTAGTAATTCTATAAAAAGATATCCCATTATCCCTATGCAGCAGTGTCAATCTCGTTGGTTTGACTCTTAAGACGTCTCGCCATATTTATTTAAACAACACCGATGACGGCTAGACTGATTTGATTGAGCTTGTTGCCTCCTATACATTCTTGTTATTTTTCTTTCGTTCTGGTGGTTTGGTTTGGGAGGCGGGCGGTGGGAAGAGACGGGATCTAGCATCTGTTCACTGACACATAGATCCTAGATGGATATCGGGAGAATAGGACCCAACAGCATCTTGGTTTGCTTTCGTGATTTATTTACGTGGTTTCAAAAAAGATTTTTCAGCCCTCCATGCCCTTTCTCTATTTTTGTCTCGAACGGCTCAGTTTGATGTTAATCTGGTCATTTACCCGGGTCATGACGTGTCAAATCCTCTTGATTTTTCAAATGTATTCAGATGTGAACTTCACGTTTTCTCCATTTGAATTGTTTTTTTTTTGTTTTTTATTCTCTTTTTTATCGATCCTAACGCATAGGGACCACCGGGACCAATCGGCAAGAATGGATTTCCTGTAAGTATAATCACTTTTCCTATTAATGCCGTCACCCGTTTTGGCTTTGGTTACACACATTTTAACTTGCAATAATAATTGAACTACAAATTGATACATATGCAAAATCTAAAACGCTCAGGTGACACATTTTGTTTTAATTTACGTTGTGAACAACATTTTGATTTTTAACATTTTTTTTTTTTTCTAAAATTCAATCGTTATAAGAAAAGATAGGGAAATTTTTTTCACGTTTTTAAAAAGCGGGATTTTCGATAGAGAGAAAAGAAAAGAGTTCGCGTACATATACCCACAGTTTTTTTTTTCCAATATTTTCAACATAGCGGACGTCGCTTGTCTTTTTTTTTTATGTTTCTTTTTTACAGGGACTGACTGGCGCACGAGGCTACCCGGGTTTTCCGGTTGGTGGATGTGCTTTTTTTGATTTGATTATTTTATTTTATTTTTCCTTCACCTTTCTCTCTCTCTCTCTCTTTACTCGACTCTTATATTTATCCTCCTCCCTGAAGGAAAATTCTCTGCTCTCTAGTTTGGTTTATGATTTCCGACTATTAGTTCTTCTTCAACGCCTTCCTTGTTGGCCAAATCAATACTAACAAATCTCAAGCGGATACGACTTGCCAGGCGAGCTTTAATTTTTTTCCACCTTTTCACTGACTCACTATATATACTAGGCAGTGACTGACTGTAAGGGGATAGAAAACTGGTTCAAGGGGGCGTTCAGTTCATCTCTCCCAAGATCCCCATCCATCGCTCCACGTCTATTTCTCGCTCTCTTTCTATCTCTCTCTATCGTCGCTAACACGGAACGTTTCGATATATATTTATATATTAGCTGCCACGGTAGAGATGCGCGGTGCATATAACCAGAGACTGGTTGTGATGGACGCGCGCCCTTCGTGTGGTTGGTTGGGGTTTTTTTTCCCTCCTTATTTTCATTTTATTACATCACATTATTTCGTTTTTTTTTTCTTTCCTGGAGATCTTCTCTCACCCGTCAAAGCCAGGAGTCAGCTGTTTTGATGACTTTTCTTCAATTTTCTTATGATATTTTCGTTTGATCCAAAATAAACCAATAGAGGGGGGGGGGGGGGGGGGCAGCTGAAACGTGCCCACATAGATGTAGGGTAGAGTTGATGATTTTCATCCCTTTTTCTTTTTCTATATCTATCTAAGTCTACATGAAAAACATGGGCGATGTGGACGTATACAAGTCAGTCCTGGTTTCCCATGTTGGGACTTTTGGAAGAAAAAAAAACATGAATCAGACTAATGAATTCCTTTCTAGATTAACCTAGACGTTTAGACAAATGTGTCTAGCTGTAGCCTATATTATATAGTTTTCACCTGGTGGATAAACCAAGCCTTTCAATCAATCATCAGTTTGTCGGACATGCTATCACTCTTGATCTTATAGACATTCCAACAGACCAACACACACCTTTGAATCTCAACTAGTTCATAAAGCATCGAACGAAACGAATAACTAGTCAACTAACCCAGTTGTTTTTCAAATGTGTGCGTACGTCTATGTCTGACGATTTATTAGCTTCTGTCTGCTCTGGTATACTCTGGGTCATATTTCTCACTTTGTATTTGAGCCGAAATAACGCCTTGTAATAATAACCAACTTTTTAGAAAACACATTTATAATTTTTATTCTGTACCTTTTAAAAAATATATTTATATTTGCGCCTAGTTGTTGGGCTTTTCTAACATGTATTTTTTTAAATTCTAAATACTAAAACATTTTTTTTACGGCTATTGCAGGGCCCTATTGGGTTAGATGGGCCGAAAGGCGAGCCGGTAAGTTTATGCTTCTGCGCGCTCATCAGTCCCTTTCGATTTCAACTCGGCCAGCGCTTCTTAAAATTAGCTTTTTTTTTTTACTTATAGTGACGTAATAATCAAAGATAATCGAATCAAAAGAATTCAAGTTGAATAATTATGAAGACAAAGTGAGAATTCCACTTTCTCTTTTTATAAAACAACATTCCGTTACGATATATAACAGACTTATTTGCTCCAAATGATAATAGACATTGTCCAGCCGAAATCTAAAAGTCATTAAGACAGAAACCTCGTTTGTTTCTAGTTTATTTGATAGAGCCATAACAATGCAAATATCTATGCTTTTAAAAAGAAAAAAAAAAACAAACAAAACATTTGATTACCCTTTTGCATCTCTTTCTACATCTCTTGTGTGTGTTCTTGTGTGTGCAGGGCCGTCCAGGCGAAAAGGGCAACAAAGGCGAAACGGGCAACAGCGGTTACGATCTCCTATCCACGTCCAAGGTATTTATCCTCTTGTAGAAAACACTCACACACAAACTATATACTAGTATACAATTGGTGGCCATCCTCTCCTTTTACCATATAACCTGAAACTGTACAACTTTTGGTTGTTGTTGATGATGATGGTGATGATGATGACGAACGCTTTAATCACTCTCTGCTTCGGGCTCAAAGGCTATTAACACGCCGACCCTTTGTAATCAACTGAATTCACATCCGACACACAACAAGAATTTCTCGTATGTGGACGATGGCGCTTGTGCTCTATCAAAGTATTTATATATTTTGATGTTCCTATAAATACTTTGGAAACCCTTTAACACACACACACAGAGAGGGGGGGGGGGGCAGGGAGGAGGCAACAGTGGGTTAATTGTGCATGTGTGTTGTATACATAAATGTGATGCAACGCCGCCCATCGCTCGTTTTTGACCGTGTTAACAATGTTTTCTAATTAAGATTGAAGCGAAAGCGTCCGAGCGATGATGCGTGGTTACCTGCTGTGTGCTCTCTGTGTGTACAAATCTAAACTGAACGCGTGAATCTGGCCTAGCGCTTCGTCATCTTTCCATATTATACTTTCTCGTGTATTTCTAAACAATTCGTGACGCTCATTGCCGCGTTGCATCTTTTCAAATAAGTGGCAGCACTCATCTTCGGGAGAAGAAGAAGAAGAAGAGAGGATGATGCGAGAGACTTGTAAACACGAACGTCACGGTCTTTTCCTTTCTAGTTGACAAATCATTTTCAAACTTTGTGTGCATTTGCTGTATAACTATATAACTATTTCTCTTTTTATTAACGGGGAATTGTTCTTCTCTTGGCTCTTTTTTTTTTCTCTCATTCACGCTGCACGCTTCTAATTCGAATGTTTGAACCAACTCTCTTTTGGTGGTGGATGGCTGGCGCCTGTGTTATAATACTCTTTGGCTTTTTGGCTTATCGGGACGTGAGCACAGCAGAACATCAAGCGCTCTGCCGTCACGACGCAAACCGATCTCTTCGGCTATGGCACCGTTTACATGGTCAAGGTGAAATCTAACGAACTTAATCTTCATTGGCTATTATATACTAGAATAATGTATACGCCACGACTTTTCGTTTGTTATGTATTTGTTCCTTTTTCTATGTCTCCTTTTATTTATTTATTTATTTATTTATTTATTTTTTTACTTGTTTGCGCTATCGCAACTTTTGTTATTCTCACCTCGCTATCTCACCTGCGATTGGCTTTGGCTTTGCGGCTTTCTTGTCTTGGGGCAATTTGGTTTCGTTTAGCGCCAATTGATTCGAAATGTCTGAATATATAGACATTGGGGCGAGATAGTCCAACTTAGTAATACGCGTGCAAAAAAAAATTTATAGATGTATTGTACAAAAAGAAATGGGGAAAAAAAAACCTTATTCCAAATTTGGTCACTCTCGCTCATCAAGTCGGTTTCTTTTCATTACGATTCGAATTCGAATTGCACCTGCACGCCAACCAGTAAAAATATATACACAAACAAACAAAATAGAAATAACTTTGATCTTTATAAAGATTGAGGATCGTATATACAGACAACACGAAACCCCTCCTCAACCCAAAACCTAAAAACCCATCAGAAAAAACTTTGAACAATAAAATTGTTAAGTTATAAGTTTGTGGCTATCGAGACGACGAGAGAGGCCACTTTCTCTTGCATTTTGAGTAATACGTATATACGCAATCTGCCAAGTATCTGTCAAACATTTTTATATCACCCAATCATTCCCTTTCGCCTTTGCTTACTTGGCTTTATTAAAAAAAAAAAAAAATTAATTTAAATTGCCGCATAGTTTCGTTCGTTGTAGCTATTCAAATGATTCACCTATATTGTTGTGTGATAGCATCAGTAATAATATAGTCAAGATACCACACCCTTTTTTTCACCTGCCGTTGTGTTGTGTTTCTTATTTTCTCACGTACAGGGTCTTAAAGGTTTGGGCTTCAACATTGATCCGGAATCGATACTGATGCTCAAGGTATAGATCGACTGACGAGAATCAATTCTTTAACTATTTTCCCTTCACCATATCTCTCTATCGTCATCTTTCATTCACTATATCTCACTTTATATATGGCTTCCTAAACTGTTTGAACCTGGATTAGCTTTTGAGAGGGTTACGAGCAATCTTCTTGTTTTTTCAAAAAATATTATAAGCAAATAAGAGTTAATAAAAAAATGGTATAACGGCCAATTTCGGGTTGTTTAATATAGTACGTACGTCTCGGTTGGTTTGATGAGCAACGGGACTCCATCTGGAAAGGGAAGGGATACATCAGCAAACTTTACTCTTTTCTCTTAACCGGCTAACTTGGCTTTTTATACCATCAGATTGTAACCTTGAGTTGTTATTGTGAAGTATTTAGACAAGTAGACAAGATTTTGATTGCTTTCCCTATTTTCTTCCCAAAAATTTTGGAAGCTTTTTTTATTTTCTTATTTCCCTACTCCCACCCTCTATCAAAAAACCTTTATTCTCGTTGATTGATTGATTCTAATCATTTCAATCTTTCGAACGCATTCACGCGATACTATTCACAGGGTGAACCTGGAGATCCCGGACCGCCCGGACCTCCTGGTCCTCCAGGTAAAGAAAAAACCTTTTCCTCAGTTTTAATTTTTCAGATCGTTTAAGAAATTCAATCAAAGAATCTTGTAGCGAAGACGACGATAATACAATGCATCGTGCTATAGTGTGGCCAATCAATAAAGTGGATCGGCTATTGTTTGGTTTTTTTAATAGGACCGACTGGCTTACCTGGTATTGACGGCCGTTCAGGACCCCCGGGTGAAATTGGACAACCAGGAGACGCCGGACAGCCGGGATTCCCTGGATCCCCGGGAGCTCCTGGACTCCCTGGAGCTCCAGGAATGATTGGCTTAGCTGGCCCTAAGGTAATACTTATAAATCCTGTAATAAACAAACGCCGCTCTCCAACATTCATCCAGTCCGTCCCGCTCGCACGGACCGTTAATCAAAACGAAATACAAAAAAGTTCATTCACAACTCACCTGACTCGCATAATATCGAGAGCTCTATTCAAATTGCTATACACTTATGACCGACGAATAAGAAAGATAATTGAGTGCACCGTGTTACTGACAGGGAGAAAAAGGTGAACGCGGACCCATCGTGAATGTGGATGGAAAGAATTTCTCCCGGCGGAATAGTCGAAGGCCCACCAGGTACGCACATACTCGCTCATATCTCCAATAGAATGATCATAATAATAAAAAAAAAAGAAGGGACACGTCAATTTCAAGAATGCGCAATCAAAACCTTAAAAAAAAAGAAGAAAAAAAAACTAAAAAATTTCTTTATTTTTTCAATCATTTTTCGACATCTCCAACGTATATACAGGACCAGCCAGGACCTCCAGGTACGTCAATGACTTCAAAAATGTTTTCTTCTCTTATCTCTACATTACGATTCATTCCGATCTATAGGTGTGCCCGGTGAAAAGGGAGAGGCGGGAGCGATTGGCCCACCGGGTCGTGACGGGGAGAAGGGTATTCGCGGTAAAAGAGGCAAACGCGTAAGTTTTTTTCTTTTTCTCATTCTGTCTGTCTTTTTTTGTATTAAATGGTATTATATTTATAGTTCCAAAAGTAGTTCGAAACGATATCTATCGAGTCGTGTTACATGTCTAGCTCTATCTGCATAATAGCCTCGTTTCAATGTGAACAGCCATTTCTTCTTTTCTTTTTATTTATTGTTCACGTTCTTTTCATTTTTCATTTTTTTTTTGTTTTGTTTTTTTGTTTCTTTTTCAATCGTTCACTGTATCACTGCAATCTAGACAAGTAGACATGTATAACGGCTTTCGGTGTCGGTTGACAGTGCAAAGCAAAAAGAGAAAACGACCCTATTTGTTTGGTCCGTGTTCTATATGGACGGAGGGCTATGGCGGATTGTGTTACACACTACATTTACATGCGTCTATTGCGCCATATATATATATACTATTACGTATCATACATATTTCTACTTACGGCCTATTGAGATCGGTGTCTTATCTCGTATTTTGTTATTTTTGCTCGTTTGTTATAGTTGTGTACAGTGTTCAAAGTGTCATATTATCTGCCTCCCCCCCCATACAATTTTTTTTTTTGAATTTGAATTTCCTTTCCGCGCGCACTTTCAAGCGACTATTGCTGCTTGTTACACACAGATCAACTAACTGTTTTTCTTTTTACCACTTGAGTTATTTTTTTTTGTCCTTAAACCAAAAAAGTAAAATGCTGTGTACAGCCCAACCCAAACTCTGTTGTTGCAGGAGTTGTGTAACACATATAACATCCTCCCATCACGTGTTCTTATAGTAGGTCGTTGGAGTAAGTAACAAGCTATTCTTTCAACGCCACGCTAAACCCAAGTCCTCTGTGTATACTCGTTTGAAAAAGAATCCCCGCCAGCATCTTTATACAGCACGACATTATATTTTTGTGCGCGTTCAGCTTATTTTTCTGAATGTTTCAATTCATTCAACACCTACTGTCCGCATGATTCACGACGATTTTTTCCGCTATTTTATTTTATTTTTTCCTTTTTTTTTAAATTATTATTATTATTTTGCTTGCGGCTTGTGATATGAAAAGCATAAAAAAAGCTTCTTGATCGTGGAGCAGAGAGCTGACAGTTGAACGACAGCAGTTTCAATTCACAAATTTGATTGAATGCATTATTTCATGTTATTATTAAAGGGCGAATCAGGCGAAGCTGCCGAGCGCGGATCTCCCGGACTACCCGGACCCAAGGGTGAAATAGGCGAACGCGGCTACCGCGGTGAAAAGGGCGAAAAAGGAGACATGGGACTACCAGGTAATGCCACCTATCCGACGAGTGTAACACTAATCCTTGAGAAACTACAATTCCCAAATAATAATTACATGGCAAATACGTTTCTTAGGAGTGCAAGGTGAAGGTGGACTCCGTGGTCCTCCAGGTGCCGATGGTAACGATGGCGAAGTTGGAGCTCAGGGACCTCCAGGTTTACCGGTACGTGCGATCTTTAAATTCGACACGTCGACGCGAAAGTCGACACATTGATCCACACACACCTGACATGTTGATACTTTTCTCCCCCTTTCCACTTTCTCTATGGCGTAATGCAACAGGGATTGATGGGGCCCAAAGGCGAGAAAGGCGAGTACGGCGATATTGGTCCCCCAGGATTGATGGGACCCCCCGGTTTACCTGGACCACCTGTAAGTCTCTTTCTCCTCTTTATAATAATATTCCAACCCACCCTCATTCAACTTGCATCTCTTTTGGCTTTTCTTGTTATCGCTCAACTCAAAGTGTCCATTTCGATGAGAGGCCGGGCGACGATTGTTTAACTCTTATATTCTGTTTTTTTTTTCTTTGTGTTTTTCAACAGGGCTATCCGGGCGTCAGGGGAGAAAAAGGCGACAAAGGAGAGTCGGTAATGTTGACCCCAAATTTGTTCTTAGCTATTCAAGTGTGTTTCTTTACTTTCTTATCATGTGCTATAAAAACGACGTTCATCCGCATATATGGAGTCTTGCCAGTCACAAAAAATGCGCCATCACCGTTTTTCTTTTCTTGTCACAATGCCTTGGTCGATGTTTTTTTTTTGGGGGGGGGTTGGGTTGTGGGGGGAATTGAACGAGGGTTTGTCCTCTAAAGCGAAAGGGCCGTAATGATTCAAAAATTTTATTTTTTTATGTGTTTTTCTTGATTTGAATTGTCGTCTTCCCTCCCGTAACAACGACAGTCGGTTGGCAGACAAAGTATTTTTAAACGAGTAAGTTACTTGGTTCCACCACCATCAAATCGATATCCCTTCCTTACCTCCCTCCCTATTTTCTATTTTCGATACGCACAGCTAGACACGCCAATTTCACTTAAAAGCTTTCACTTTTAGCTCATACGCATTATTCTGTAATATTTTACACTCCATCCACAGTAGTTCTTCTTGACATCTATACACCGGCCAGTTTTGCAACTCTTATCGTTACCACATGAGTCGCCTATTTAAAAAGACTTGATTCTCTCGATTCTTCTTATCACTTTTCACACTTTTCTTATCATCGGCAAACGCTACCATATAAAGAGAACGTGCATATCGGACAAATGTGCCGCTGTTTCTTCTGAAATTTTTTTCCAAAGAGAAATCTGATAGCATTTGTACATACCTAGCTTCTATAGGCTTGAACTGATGCGTGTGTAGAGCCCATATTGATCAAAAGTGCATGTAGTGCGTCCGTATTTTCATGCCTCTTACTTTCTTGTGATTAATTGAATCGCAGACAAATTCGTTTTTCTCTTATCGTATTACATTCCTTTCTTACAAAGACGTTGATGTTGTACTTTTGATTGTGTTTGTCTTCTTTCTCATCTTATCTGATTTTTTTTTGTTTTCTTTATTCTATTATTAAATCAACACAAATACGTTTGTCTGGGGTGCTCGCTTCTACTTCTCTATGATGGATCCAAAAAAATTACCAATCCTTCCGAATTGCAGAAGTACAAAAAGCTCAGGAGACGACAGGTAATTTAAAAAAAAAATGTTCTCATACATTTTGTAACATATTGTTCATCCCCGTTGTTTTAGTCTAGAATTCCATTAACCTTTTTCGTAAATTGAATTACGTATAGACTTTGAAATTATGTGTTCAAATTGTGGTAAGATTTCCGATGTTGATTGGGGATAGTGCATGATGCGAGTATGTTTGCGCTTATTTACATTTGTCCCATTTCACGCTGGGTCAAATTCCTTTTACGAAATTTCAATTTTGAATGCCTCTTTGATTTGATTAGACTTTGGCCTTGCTCTCTTTTTCTATATATTCATATTTTGAAATACGTTTTTAGCTTCGTAGTCGTCTTTAAAAGACTTTATACCTACTCTCACAACCTCCTCACCTACCCATCCGCCTAGCAATAAACTTCGAAATGTTATCTAACGATCAATTTCTTATTTTCAGCAGGGTGACGGCGCTATCGATGGAGTTGTCACCGAAGTTGTAAGTCATCTCAACTCTCAAAAAAAAAAAATTGTTTACTTGAACCTCTTACTTTACTGATTGTGCGTTTATCGTATTTTGCTATTTGATCGAGCAGGTCATGGGAGCCCCAGGACCTCCGGGACCACCTGGTATGTATTCTCATTAATAAATTTATATTTTCTTATATTAACAGTTGTTCATATATTACACCGAATAGGAGCATCCGGACTACAAGGCCCACCTGGAATCAAAGGAGATAGAGGAAATGATGGCGGTAAAGGCGAAGCAGTACGTTCATTTTTTATTTAATCCGTTCACGAAACAAGAGAATCTAATTCAGTTGATTTGATAACGAATTACAGGGAGAACGAGGCGAAAAGGGTGATTCTGGACCTATTGGTCTTCCGGTAAGTTATCGAATAATAATTAAAAATTGCCTTTTTTAAAAAGAGTATAATTGATTGTCCATTATCATTTAGGGACCAATGGGATTACGAGGAGAGCCAGGGCGGACAGGTGAAACAGGCAAGATGGGCCCAATGGTAAGACGGACGAGAGAGAAAGCCGAAACACGCTCGCATATTCATGAGCTCAACACAACTAACAACACTCTTGTTAATCATAATATGTAGTTTTAACATTCGTTTTTGTGTGTACACACTATAAGTTATCCCAATAACACCGCCATAGCCTTCCCCCCTCTCACGGTTGACATGGCGACTCACTACATTGAGTGGCCATATAAAGGGTTTTTCTTTATTATCTATGTTACTAATAGGCATGAAAAATGGATTTTTTTTTTACGTCCGAATCTAATGCATTTCCGTTATCGTTGCATTTGTTTGTTTTCTTTCTTTTTTCACGTTGCCATCCATCAACGAATCGATAATAGGGACCAAATGGTTTAGACGGAATCAAAGGAGGAAGAGGAGAACCGGGAAGAAAAGGAGAAAGAGGCGAACCTGGTCTACCGGTAAAATTTACAAGTTGTCACTTTTTTAAAAATATTTACGGTGTGTGTTCCTTGTTTTTGTAGTTGTTAACATTTTATTAGACATTTGACTCCGTTTTCTCGTCGAATTATACGTGGTGTAACATTATATTTGCATGAATTAATCGGTTGTCACTATTGTGTAGCTCCTTATTATTTAACCCGACTAATTTTTCTGACTCAAATACCCTCACCGTTTGATGAACCTTGTTCGGATTCCTGATCCTGTTTGACACAGGGGACGGATGGAATACCTGGAATCAAGGTAGCCCACTGATTTATCTTTCGTTCCCGATGACCTTCCGTCGATCCGTGTAGCCTATAGCTAATAAGTCGCTTGTTAACAACGCGCATCCCTTATGCTTGTGCATCTGCCTTATGTAGCCTAGGTGTTGTTGCTTCTTTTCGAAAATCTGCTTAGTTGCGTTCAATCCTCTTGTACTTGATCAACTTCACTGAATATTTGTTTTCTTCAACCATGTAGGGCGAGAAAGGCGAAAAAGGTACTAAAGGTGACTTGGTAAGCATAAGCGAACACAAAAACACGATTTTCTAATGATTATGCGACTTAATCTAATCATGTTTCACCTTTCAATCTCTGTATGACAGGGAATGTTGGGCAAGAAAGGCAAGAAAGGTGAAAGAGGTCCAAGAGGAGAGCAAGGACCTAGCGGACTGGATGCCCCATGTCCGCTAGGTGCGGATGGCTTGCCCATCCCCGGATGTGGATGGAGACCAGGAAGCCAACCAGTGAGTTATTATAGCCCCAATAGAAATATAGTGAGACATTTATAAAGACATTAAAAGAAAAATAGAATAGAATAAAATTCAAAAGAGATATTTATAGGGTACATGGAAATAAAGTTAATGCTGATATATTCTCGCAGTGTAATCAAGAATTTCATTCGTAGTGTAGGGTATAATGCAGTTAATCAGTTATGTGTTGACAGGCATATATTCCGTACATTGACTCTCAGCTTAATCTAATCAGGTCCTTGATAATCAAGTAAAAATAACTGGCTGCGACAGCTGGCGAACATTTCAGCCTGTCATTTATTATTAAGAGAGAGAGAGGCCTTGATATTTTTTTCCCTTCTGGTTAATGAATGAGCTTTTAATGAATTTCTGTGCGTCTTTATTTTTTCTTTCGTGGTGATGATGACTTCAGTCTTACGGAGCGCCAGGAAGCAGCACCAACCGACCAGCTGGCCCAACGACGACCACAACCACCGCACCCGACTCGGTCGATTACGAAGATGAAGACGACTATGACGACGTGTAACTATTTTAAATTTCATTAAAAAAAAAGGATATTATAACTCAAGTATCAAAGCATCATGATTCCCATTTTCATCCATTCAATTTTCTAAATTAAAAAGTTTAAAAAACCAAAACGAATGAAGTAGATTCTCCCCATACGCTTCTTAACCGGTTAAAATAAAATATCCGCTTGATGTGGTTTGCTTTGAATGGGATTCAATTGTATAGGACGCCTGAACACAACGAGCGCGTCGGACGATTTAAACTGTTGGGCCAGATTGGAGGAGCCGGCGGCGGTGGAAGCGACGCAGGAGAAATCAAATTAAAAACTGTACAGTAAAAAAAAGAGGAAATAAAACAAAAAATTACAAAACATTTAACCCTAAAAAAGACAAAAAAAAACGAAAAAAAACTCGCTTCTTCCATCCCCTATGATCAATAACAAATTACAATAAGAGGCTCCAACAGAGAAATCAATTTGTTGTGAAAAAAAAAAAGGAAATTTCGTTCAGCCTCAGTTTCGTTCTTTTTATCCTCATCCTCTGTGCGTTATTTTGTTCATCATATAACGTTCCACTAACGGCAAAATGTGTTTTTTTTTTTTCACGGAAAATAGAATCAACTTGTTTGTTTTAGTTTTTATCCTTTTCTTTTGTCTTGTTTGAGCCACTTGAAAATTTTGATGTCTTCGCAAGTAAAACAAAAAAAGTTGCAGTGAACATTTTTTTTTTATAGCTATTGTTTTCGGAATCATGTAAATTGCACGCGTTATGTGACTACAGGACGACATTTTTTCTACAAAATAACAGACCATCATCTCTTTGAGCCGATATACCCAAACACAACAGAAAGATAAAACAGAACAAGAACAAAAGAAAATCATGTCTTGCCAAAATGTCTCCGTAAAATATTATTTGACAATAAATAACCAATGAAGTTTCTTCCGTTCGATTCTTTTCACCAGACATAATCATTAATCAGCATTGTCATATGTGTCGCCCCAATTATTGGCCAAACAATATTGATTACAGAACTTCCGCCCCTCCCCCCCCCCAATCAATTTTCTATTTTTAGAATATGCCATCCATAATACTCACTGTGACATTTGTATAAATGCTGCTGCCTCCCTCGCCGCCTCTTATCTCTCTGTCAAACTCATCTTCGACTCCTTCTCTTTAACTACCTTATGCTATTGATTAACAAACCAACAAACGAGTGTTAAATATGTATAACTTCTCCTCTTTTTGAACGATCTTTGAAACGCCAAAATCAATTCCTCCCCCATCTGTTTTCTTCCCTATCGTGTTCTCTCTCGTAACCATTTATCCGAATATCATGTGTTAACCCCATGGCTCCTGTTGTAACCCGACCGCCCGAAATCCTTTCACATTACATTTTGCTGTACATTTTCATCACACAGCGTCACAGAAACCTCAACAACAACAGAAATGTCACCATCATAACATAAAAAAAACCAAAATTTTGAACAAAAAAAAACAACAAAAAAACAACAAACAATAGAAAATCATCTGGTAGTGCTTCGATTGTTTATTCACTTTATTATATACGGTAAACATAATATGTATATAAACATACACACTTATAATTTTAAGACTCAATTGAAATTAAAAAATAAAAACCAAACGAACGCGCTGGAATCAAAAACATTATACAAATTCCAGCATGAACAACAGTACAAGAATGGTTATATTTGTGATAGGTTATTCGTTATCATCATTTTCTTATTCGTATGCAGCTGAGTCGTGTAAACTGCGCGTTACGTGAGAGTCTCCGTCGGTCCGGAGATGGATGACTACATCTGATTGAACGTAGGAAATGGAATCTCGGCTTCTCATTTTCTCTTCTAGATGTGGATATCATATAAAATATAATGGAGATTGTAGACGCTTTGGGTTGCTTGAGTGTGGGTAACCACTGTAGCCTAGACGGGTGTTGTCATACACACTATAGAAAAAGTATTGAGGAATCAACTGTCGGTGGGAGGAAAAAAAAAACAACTTTCGGAAACCGGAATCAGAAACCAGATACATCAAACAGGGGAAAGACGAAGGAAAACGGGTCACACACGCAAACAAATCCAATTTTCATATTGAGTAAAGTTTCTTCTTTCCTATCGTGAAGTCGGCAAACTATACTATAAGGAGCGTCTGTGAGATCACGTTCAGCAACGGCGTTGGACCCCTTGCGAGATCAATTGCTTCCATGTGGGAACATCATCAGCAGGACTTGATGAAATTAATCACGGTCACAGTTGTGTGATTAAAAATCGGGGCAAATAGACACAGTGCAACATTGTATTTTATAAATAGGTGAAAGATAACTTGTTTATATTACTTAGTGATCAGACGAAACTATACAAAAGTACAAAAGTCGATTGCTTAAAACTAGGTAGTACTAACTATGGCAAAGGGCTAAAGAGCAGGTGCTGAACAATAAAACCGAACGTTGTTATCGTTCCATCATGAATATGAAAACATAGGCAGTTTGTGGAAAAACTTCCTCATCCTATCTCATCAACGATTCAGTCAGTGAATTGCCTTTAAAAAAAAACCTGCTGCACTTCCTTCTATCTCTTTTTTTTTGTTAAATCTATATAGATTCCGCTCTTATATGCCTCCACCCTTTCAAATAAATATTCTAAAAAAAGCGCTGGCCGATACGGGTTCTTGTATAAGATTCAGCCTATCGGATAGTAGTGCCGCGTTTTGATTCGTCGCCTTATGCCGGTCTCCTGAGGGAAACCTATGTATTTAAAACAGCAATTTAAAACATTTGACTTTAAAAAGGTGGCCATAAGGAGAAGAAAAACACAACGTTTAACTTTACTGTGTATACATTCGTTTAACCTCTATTTCATCTTCTTTTTCGGTTCAAAATCTCTTCCAATGAAACCGAATAATAAAAAATGAAAAGTGCTAGAAAAAGAAGAGAGAAAAAAGAGAGAGAAAATACAGAGAGGGTTGTAAATGTCTCTCTATTTATTCCTCCCTCTTTTTTTTCTCTCCTTAGTCTCTTCTTCTTCTTCTTCTTCTTCTTCTTGTCTTTGTGTCTAAGGTTAGATATGTAGCCCCTTCTTCTTCTTCTTCTTCTTCTTCTTCCTTTTCTTTTTTTTCCCCTCCTACTCCTCGCCCAACTTTTTCTTGGCCGGGTCGAGACGGGCACAAGCGCGCACTCGACGCTGAGCAGTGGTGTTGTCCACACGCACTCTCAGCGACGTCAGCAGACAGCCCCTCACCCCGAATCCTCCTCCACTCTTGTCTTCAACTTGCCACACACAGAACGAAAAAGGGAAAAACAACAACAGCTATATCCCTTCTCTCGTCTCGGTTATTTGGTTTCTTCCACTCTCTGTCTCGGCATTGGTTCGTCGTTCGTCCTCCCTTTCGTGTTGTTTGTGCGTGCATGCTGTCATTTCATCTGGATCGGCTGTGAAACATAACCAAAATAAAAATCTGGAACACTTTTAGCTGACATGGGCATGGGAACTTGAAGCGGATCGATCTGTCCCATCAAGAAGAGAACTCGGAACAACATCAGCGGCTGTGATCCTTCCTCATTATTCCAAAGTGGTTTTGGTGTCAGTGTCAAACAGCGAGCCTTCATCTTTCCTATACCCTCGTTGTTGTTTCTTAATAGCGTCTAGGGGAGAGAGAGAGAGTCTTTGGTTTCCAGTGATAAACGCAAACCGACCAATTTGAGTTCTCTCGTGTCAAAATCATCAGTCATCTCTACACAAGTCGGCCCTGCTGTTTACCACAACTCTACAAGAGAACCTGAGAAAGTAACCAACCCATCAAGGGGAAAACAAAAAAGTTTATTCATTTCGATCTGCTACGTTTAGCTGGGGTGGACAAGTATCCCATTGGGTCTAGCGATTAAAAAAGAAAGAGAGGAAAACAAGACGATTGTGAGCCTACCTAAAAATAGCGTTGGTTGATATTCTTTTCTTTTTAACTGGTCTTCTCTGGGTTTCGACTTTCGTACGTTCGGCTCATCTGAGAGAGAGAGAAGAAGATAAAAGAGAAAAGGAATCCAGTAGAGCAGTGCGGGGGGTCAGCATACGACTGGAGAGAAAATAACAAAAGAAAAAAGTATAACAAGTCGAGTGATTCTACTCCTTTTTTTGTGTTTTCACTTGTCCAAATTTCAATTAGTAAGAGGAAATCATTCAAGATGCATCCGTCCATTGCGAGTCGGACCGCAACCAGACGGCTGTCCGTCATCGTTTTGTTTCATTTGGGTCTTGTAATCGTTGCTGCGGCGTTCCTGATCGGTCCGCAACCGGCCGAGTCTCACTCGGATGATGACTTCAGTATTCAACAACTTTTAACCAAACGCTTTCCCCATCGGATATCTGACGATATTTACCTGGATCCTTGTAAAGCAGGTAAAAACAAAATTTCAAAAAAAACTTAATACTCTTTTTCAAGGTAAACATTGAATTTTGAGTCGCGCACGAATTGCAATTCACGACGTTTGAACAGACTAAAACAAATTAAGACGTAGTTGTTTGCTTACCTTCAAAAGTTTTGGAGTTGCAGGCGCTGCTAATGACATGGAAGCTTTGAAGTCATTGTTTGTAGAAACAACGTCTACCTAGCGTTCGACATTCCGGTTTGGAATAAGCCGAACGTCATTTGATTCTTGTTATCGTGAAAATAAAATTTTCAGGGTCGATAAATCTAAAAAGCATTCCTAGCTGGCTTATTTCTTGGTATTCATTGTCGACGTTTTTCGCCACGAGCCATATTGTTGCCTGTCGAGTGTCGGAGAGATCGTTGCCCTGAATATTTTTAAGTTGCCTTCATCCGAGATTCACGCGATCTTTTCAGAAAGAAAGAAAACAAAAAAAAATTGGGCGTTATTAATGTTTCGCAGACTGTTTCGCATTCCTTCCCTCCTCCAGGGAGAAGCAGGCCAATAAAAACATGTTCAATGTGTGCTGACTGTTTGACCCCCTTTTCTCTCTTATTTTTTTTTTTTTTAAATGGCAATTCACGCTTCTATCAAGGTTGAAATGATAGCTAAGGAATGTCAAACATCAAATGGCGAAACGCTTAAAACTTGGTCGGCGAATCCAAGCGCGGGATACTTGACTCTGCGCTGCGGTTCTCGTTAGAGCAATTGGTTCCATTTTAACCAATGCGAAAACAAAATAGCAGATTCTGAGAAATGAAACGAGCGTTAAGTATCGTTTACGTCGAGTCGCAGCTAGGTTGAACGTAAATAGGGGCTATTTAAAAGATTTCCTTGATTGAATATCGATTGAAGCCCTTGCCGTTTTCTACAAATCGATAGACAGATGAAGGTCCTATAAATCAGATGAAAAAAAAGGCAGGTAGCGAGTAGCGACAGACAGGGGTAATAACTAACTAAGCAACAGTGAGGAGAAACCATAACCGTGCTCTGTGCATACGATCGGCTTCGCTTGGTAATTCACTTATTTTCCCAACTACTACTATTATGTAGAATAGTCATGCAGCAACAGCAACGTAATAAGGTCACTACTTCTTAACGTAGCCTAGGAGGACCTAAATTCCCGTAATTGGATGCCCCGAATTTTACTTATTGTGTAACTGAGAAACAAGCCAGTTAATTGCATTGTACACAATAAGTCAATAACGTAATACTGCGAATGCAATAACGCTAAGACATCAAACAACTCTTTTTGTTCCCTTTTTCTACACAGAGGGCTTCGTCGGTGACATTGCATTGCCCAACGTTCGCTACGAGTTGGAGTATGAGCTACAGTCGAGGCGAGATAAAGAGCAGAAGCTGGCCACCAAAACAGGTCAAGTGCTCATCGACTGGGAGATCGACGGCGATCAAGCGGAAGCCGAGAAAGAAGCCGAGCGGCCAGCAGCTTTCCTCAACGGCTCATCCACCCTTCAGCCGCATCGTCTCCATCATTCTGTTCAACAACAGTCGGACGAGACATCCAACGATGGCCAGCAGCAAGTCCGGCCGGGCGGTCGGCAACGCCAAGGCAGGAAGCAAGCATCCATCACAGAGTAAGTCATCCGTCCTCCTCCCCTCTTTCTCCCACCCTTCCTTTTTCCAGTGTTACACACATATTAACATTGGACACCCATATCAGACTATTCGTACTCCGTTCCTCTATATTGAAATAAGTCGTCCGTAAACAATTGGATTGGTTCCTCCAAAGATGCCAAATTGAGTCTGAACTTGAGAAGAAATTCAGTTGGAGCTTCTTCCGCGTATCTTTATATGGATATACGAATTCAAAAGCCATGCACAATAACACGTTTGTATACATAAATAAAGGCTATAAAAATATGAGGGGAAGAATCAGCAATCGATATCTGGAATGGGGTTCTCTTCCATATCTTCTTCTTTTCTAATTTATTTTTACTTTTATGATTCTGCATTCTGTTCTTTTTTTGGGTTGTGTGTGAGTAATATATCAGAGACATGTTCACTGGCACGGGTTTTCGATCCTCTCCAATGGATGATGGATTACGCAGGGTATACGGAACCATGCCAACGTCTCAAATCCGTTTTCTCCATCCCGTGAATCCGTGGCACTCTAATCAAATTCTGACTTTATTCAATAGATACATAGTGTAGTCAGCACAGCGTCGACAGGATCAGCAGCAAGGGCTGGCAATCTTAAAAACCAATCTCTTTTTCCGCTCGAACGATTCCAACTTGCCAACAGAAGTAATCAAAAATATTTCGTTTTCTTGTGACAAATCTTCCCATTTCTCTTCTTCCACCTATTGTTGGGGGGTACACTACGACGACAGCGGGATTTTGGGAGTAGATACTCCCCGTACTTTCACAATTCTTTACATCGAGATATCTCTCGTACAGTACGGTAAAAACCCTTCCGATGGATACCGATCCGGGCCGCCTATATATTGATCCGATCACTAACGCTCGGCGAAACCCTGCTCAAGAACATATTTCTTTGCTAATCAGCTCTACACGAACTTGAACACACTGCACGAACTTGAGACACACAACTAGCAACAAGAGAAAATAAAATAGAAAATAGATTCGGCCATTCAGGAATTAAGGAACAAGAGGATTTGGAAACAAAGAGAGGAAATGAACAGGAGACGAAAAAAAAGGAGGCGGTTGCAACCCCGGCTTGCGGAGGTCGTCTAATATATTTTATTTCAAAACGGAACATGTAAGAAAGAAAGAAGAGGAAGCTAGAGAACAAGTTGAGCATGGCTTGGAGAGGAGAAAGAGTAGAAAAAGAAGAAGGATTTATGAATGCTTCGCGGAAGATGTTCAATGTGATGGCATCCAACTTCCTCCTACCATCAACTGGGAGCCAGACAAGACTTGGAAAAGAAGAGTCTTGTCAATTGACTCTGCAAATCTTTTCAGCTACTCCGGGTACGGGGTCGTCGTCATCCCAAGGAAAAAGAATAAGAAAGAAAGAGAGGAAAGAAAATGCGGCGAGAGTGCAACTGACTCGATTCCCCTTTCCTTGTGTCTGGAGCGAATCAATAACTCCCAGTTGGTGATGCTCTGGATCCCTTTAAGAGCAATTCAGTTTATTCCGAGTGATATCCCTTTTTTTTCTATCGTTCTCTCTCTTTCTCCTCTTGAGCATTTTTTCTTTATTTCGATTTTCTTGTTCGCATTTACTTATTTCTTTTTTTGTTGTTGTTGTTATATTTATGTCTTAGAAATGAGAAAAAGAGCGATCTGGAGGATGAGTTGGTCGAATTGGATGCATTGGCATCGAAGACACTGTCTAGCAACGAGGCACATAGCAACGGCAATGACGACGAGAGTAAGCCGTCGCGTTCCACTGATGACAAAACGACGACAAAGAGATTGAAATCCAGAATGACCAAGGCCAAGAAAAATAAGCGCAAAGATCGGATCAGACAGATCACCGAGAAACCTACCGCGCTGATCCGGTCCAGACGGGCAGCCACGGCACGCAAAGAGCGCATCTGGGACTTTGGGGTCATCCCCTACGAAATTGATGCCAATTTCTCTGGGGCTCATAAGGCTCTATTCAAACAGGCCATGCGCCACTGGGAAAACTTTACCTGCGTCAAATTCGTTGAGCGTACGGCCGATCATCCCCATTTTATCGTTTTCACGGAGCGCGCTTGCGGGTAAATATTGCGCCTCTATAACATTTGAGCTTTGGCAAACACTCGTTATATAACCATTTCTAATTTTCAGATGCTGTTCTTTTGTCGGCAAAAGGGGAAACGGAGCACAAGCTATTTCCATTGGGAAAAATTGCGACAAATTCGGGATCGTCGTTCACGAATTGGGTCATGTAGTGGGTTTTTGGGTAATCGCTTTGCTAATTGGTTAACCATTCGTAATCTCGTCTAACTCTAATTTTGTTTTTCTATGGTTTAGCACGAGCACACAAGACCAGACAGAGACAATCACGTACACATTATCCGCGAAAACATCATGGCTGGTATGTTTGTTTATTTCTTACTTTCTTGTCTTTCTTGTCCCTTGTACCCTATAGGCAGACATTCGAAAAAGTAACGAGTCGACGAACGTAGAATGGCAACGAGCTTGGGCAGTATAATTTTGTTGCTCGTTACTTCGTCTACAACAATCCTAATACTCGGGGCTTATGACTTTATGTTCAATATAAAAAGAAAAAGCCTTGGAAAGCTAACGCAGTAGAGTCCGATAGTTAATGCAAATTGCTCGCTTCCATTCCGAAGCGAAATAACAATCAATTATCGATAAATGCAGAAAGGGAAGAGAGGAGGTACGCCATCATTCGTAATTGGACAGTCACAGACGTCCATCGTTTGGACTTTTGAGGACTCTTAAACAAGTGGAAGCTGTTGAAATAACACCAAAAAGATGTCCAAGTTCCCGGCTGCTATGAACTTAAAAAAAGAACACAAGAGACTATAAGCTAACCAAAGTGTTGAGCATCAGTCTAGCCCATGTCAGTTTTACATTTGCTACCAAAGAGTCCATCAACTCTTGGCTGTGATGGTGCGAAGACATTGTCATTTCGCCGTCCCGCCTCCTATGTCTAGTCGATTAGTGCCAAGGTGATCGACAGACAATGTTGTGCCAGGGCAATTAAGATGATAGCCAACAGGAATGCCACGCGATCCTTTTTCAATTGTGAATACTATCTTTTCGTTCCGACCCTTCAACTCGTCTTTTTGTGTCTCAAATGTCTCAAAGAAAGGGAGGAACCTCTCTTATGTATACATTTATCCGTCAGTCGAGCCAACTCGAATTAATGAATCCAGCGGAACGCATAGTGTATATCGAACCCTTTTCCAGCCTCGATCGATATGTCTCTGGTAGAAACCCTCTCTTTTTTATTTGTTCGCCAGAGCCTTTATGACTCTGTGTGAATGCGACGACGGTTTCTTTTTTCCTCCTTTTTTGGAAAGATGCCACCGACTGGCACTAGCCAGCTTTTTTCCCGATATCTATCAATATTTGAACGCGACGGCGACTTTGTTTCTGTCTCCGCAGTCGAAAGTTTTACATAAAGATTACATAAGACATAAAAGACATTTTTTTGGCTTTGCTTTAGGTCAAGAGTACAATTTCAACAAACTGACATCCGAGGAGGTGAATTCGTTGGGCTTGTCCTACGACTTTGATTCCATCATGCACTATGCCCGCAACACTTTCTCCAAGGTATTATTTACGCTTTCTTTTCGCTCGCAAAGCCTCATTCGTAATAAAAAATGGTTGAATAAACAGGGGACTTATCTGGATACTATCTTGCCGCAAGCCGATCCTGAGACAAAATCCCGCCCTGAAATCGGTCAACGTATTCGCCTCAGCGAAGGCGACATTTCACAGACGAATAAACTTTACAAATGTCCAAGTAAGTTAACCGTTTGTTCAAATGTAACTTGAAGCAAACCGAGATCTAATTTCCAGCTTTTGACAGAGTGCGGACGGACATTCCAGGAAAACAAAGCTTCGTTCACCTCGCCCGTTTTCCCGCCCGGCACTGTCTCCGAGGACGGTGAAAGGTGCGAGTGGCGCATCACGGCCACGCACGGTGAACGCATTGTCCTCAACATTACAGAGCTGGATGTCTTCAAAGGAGACAACTGCAAGTACGATTTCGTCGAAATTCGCGATGGTTACTGGCATAAGTCCCCCTTACTCGGTAGGTCTTTCAGAATGTCTTTGTTCAAAGAAATTTAAATTGTTTTACATGCTCATACGAAACCCGCATAGGTCGCTTTTGTGGCAGTACTCGTCTGCCCGATCCGGTCATGTCGAGCGGAAGTCGAATGCTGGTTACTTTTCAAAGTTCTCCCAGACAGATTGGATACAAAGGATTCAGTGCTTCTTACGAGGGTAACTTAGTATTCAAAGCAGAGAGACAAGTTAGGAATTGTAATAATATAACTAAGCACATTAATGTAAATCGACCCATCGCACAGCGCTTTGTGGTGGGGATTTGAACGTGGATAGCGGTCATCTTGAGTCTCCCAACTTCCCCGACGATTATCAACCCAACAAGGAATGTACTTGGAAAATCACCGTCCCGTCCGATTATCAGGTGGCACTCAAGTTTCAATCCTTTGAAATCGAAAACCACGACAACTGCGTCTACGACTTCCTGGAAATTCGCGACGGGCACGAGCCCACCAGCCCGCTTATTGGTGTCTATTGTGGTTACAACATACCCGAAGATATAAAATCAAGTAGCAACAAAATGTGGATTAAATTTGTTTCGGATAATTCCGTTCAAAAGGCCGGCTTTTCAGCTATTTTCATGAATGGTAAGAAAAAAAATCGGAAACTTTTTAGATTTCTAAAGGCTAGATAATAACGCGATTATGTTGACCATGCAGAATTTGATGAATGCGCCTCACTGGATCATGGATGTGAACATAGCTGTGTCAATACACTAGGAGGCTATGAATGCCAATGCCGAATCGGCTTTGAGTTGCATTCGGATGGGAAACGATGCGAAGGTAATTTCACTTGGGGATAATTGTATTTTAAGGGCGAATTATTAATTTATGCGTTAAATAACACATAATTTTACAATGTATTCATCACAGATGCCTGCGGTGGGTTGATCGACTCACCCAACGGGACGATAATCAGCCCATCCTTCCCAGATTTGTATCCGAGCAACAAACACTGCATCTGGGAGATATTCGCCCCGCCTCAGTATCGAATTACCCTCAATTTCACGCACTTTGATTTGGAAGGAAACAACGTAAGTTTGAAGCTTTAGATGCGATTTTGATTAGAAAAATGGAAAATGATTGGCAAGTTCTTACCTGTCTGAAAACACGAGACAGACCATTTTGATTTTTCTAACCTTGAATGGAATTTTGCGAATACTAATTACATGTTCTGTGCGTGCTTATTTTTTTTTATTTGCAGCAAGACTGCGAATACGATCACGTAGAAGTGAGGAGCAAGTTAAGCGAAAACGAACTAAGGAAACACGGCATCTTCTGTGGAACTCACCTGCCTCCCGTCGTGACTTCTGAAGGAAATGTTCTTCGCATCGAATTTGCTTCAGACAATTCTGTTCAGAAGACAGGCTTTGCTGCCGTGTACTTTACTGGTTAGTTCGTGCAACCCCTGCAGCCTCTCCTTCCATTTTAACTGTAAATTTTATCATTGTTTTTTTTTAACGCGCTAATAGATAAAGATGAGTGCGCAGTCAACAATGGCGGCTGCCAGCAGGAATGTCGCAATACTATCGGGTCTTATGTTTGCGCTTGTCATAACGGATTCACACTTCACGAAAATGGACACGATTGCAAAGAAGGTGGCTGCAAACACGAAATCCGGGCTCCGTACGGGGAGATCTTGAGCCCTAATTATCCTCATCCGTATCCTGCTCGCAAAGAATGCGTTTGGCATTTCACAACTACTCCGGGCCATCGTATCAAATTGGTAATTAACCATTGAGACAACTAGGTTCCTAGGTTCAATAATAACACAGCTTCAAACTATTTTTATGTCTATCTTTCAGGTATTCCACGAATTTGAAATCGAATCCCATCACGAATGCGCTTATGATCATGTCGCCTTGTTCGATGGAGATAGCAGTGAAGATCCGACGTTGGGTCGATTCTGCGGATTGAAAGCCCCTCATCCCATAGTAGCGTCCGGCAATGAGCTTTACATGGTGTTCAAATCTGATTCCTCCGTTCAACGTCGCGGCTTTCAAGCTACCCACGCAACCGGTAGTATTCATTAAAATTTTTTATAATTCATCTTGAAAACTATTGTAACTTACTTTGTTTTCCTTTCCGTAGTTTGCGGTGGCCATCTTCAGGCAACGACTGGTGTCAAGCATTTTTACTCGCACGCCAAGTACGGAGACCATAACTACGAAAACAAGGAAGACTGCGATTGGATTATTGAGGCTCCAGCTGGGAAAAATGTTCATTTGACTTTCCTCACCTTTGAGCTGGAAGATGAACACGAGTGTGGATACGATTCGATTGAAGTTTACCAAGGATTCGATGACTCCGGTCCGACGAACGGTCGTTACTGTGGCAATAGGGTAATTAACATTTTCCAGTCGAAAAAAAATGTTTAATTGCTTTTGATGAGTGTTTCTCGGTTGAATATTTTTTTTTTCGATGCCTTAAGAAAAAAACCATGGCTTATTTTTTATCATTTCTATCATTTGTCTCCTACTTACGTATATGTTAAGATGATTATTTTATTGAACCAGGTGCCTCCAGAGATCGTCTCGACAAACGAAGCCCTTCTAGTTCGTTTCAAGAGTGACGATACTATCAACAGTAAGGGATTCTCGGCCGCCTACGTAGCTATTGACGAGAATGAGAACGAGGATTTGCCCAAATCCCAACAAAGTGTTAGATACAACTGAGAGAAACAATAAAAAAAAATATTATTATAAAATGTGAAGAACAGCAGACGTTTGGTAACGTGTAACGTGTGAATAATCCACATTGTCGTCAGTGTTTTCGTTTCTACGTAATTCTTTCCTCTTCTCTTAAGCTCTCCCTTTTCTTTATTGTGGAAAAAGTGCATCATCTAATTGCGCCAAAAAAATTTTTAACTATTATTCGTATTCGTCATTTGCAGATATTACCTTTGGAGCACAATAAACCTTAAAAGTTACAACCAATTTACAAAATGTATAGCCAACCCATATTTCTGTATTACCGTGAAAAAAATTTATGAACCATAGTAACAGATATCACCAGATTAACCAAAGCCAACCTCAAACAAAGGCCTGCATTCAAAATGAATCAGAGCATCAATTTGTTTTCAATATCTGCAGTGTCAAATATGACAAAGCTATAGCAAGGAGAGCGATCAGACCGGACAGCAAAATTGTGCGCGAATTAGAGGAAGGCGCCACTAGACTATGTTTAGTCACTGAGGTTTCCAGGAGCGTACTGTCCGACTGAATCTGCAGCTCGGCATCGTTTACTTCTGCAGCTGCTTCCCAGTAATCCTTTTGGGGTGCAATGAACAATAATGATTGATAAAGAATTGGCCATAAATGAAGAAGAGACTAAATATCACGGTAACAGATAACACGAGAAACACTAGACATAAATGAGAGGAAATGAAAAAATACCTGAACATCGCCATCCAATAGGCTGCCCAAGTCCAGTAGATCAGCCAAAGATGCCAAGGAATCTGCTGGTCCTTCTCCGGGGAAAAGGTAATCAGATACAGATATTGGACTGAACGGGAGAGGAGCCAAGACTCTTCTTGGAGGTTCGTGGAGAACAGCTTTAACTATAAGCAATTCGACAGGATTAAAACTCGTGAAAACGACAACCGGTAAAGCAAAAGACAAAAAAATAAAAAAAGTACCATCTGGCTGTCCCCGTTGCTCTTCTCCAATCAACGAATCGCAATGCATGTCACATCGAGCCCATAACGAGCGCAATATATCTTCTTTGATGACCTATCGATCGATTACACCGATTTCGTCATTCAATAAAAATAAAGATTTCAAGAAAATTGATGACTTACTTGGCTTGCTTCCCGAACAGTGGCTTTCCCATGCACATATGCCTTGATACACATTTGGCCTCCAAATCTCAGTTCTGAAGAACATTCTTGCTTCAGTTGTTTGGTTTCCAGCTAAAATATTCAACAAAAATACTATAAGCTTGGATCTCTTAGCGATATTGACCTAGATAACCTGCCTCTGGAATAAGGATTTGGACATTCATGGTTTTCATTCGTTCTTCGCTGTTATTATGTAGCTTCGAAGATTTCTTTTTTCCGGTGGTTTTTTTCGGTTGATACGTCATCCAATAAATCAGAATCAGATTGGATTTTCCCATCAAAGAGGCAAATGCATTGCTTTACAGCTTTACCATACAGATCTATTCCAGTCTATTAAAAATTCAAAAAATAATTATGATTGAGCATTGAACTATAAATAATGAATATTTATAATACTTCCAGCTGTTGTCTCAGGGTACCTGAAGATTCTGAATCTGACAAACCAATAAAAAATTCTACATTTGTGGTGCACTGTAGTTCTATCCAGGGGGAACCAGCAGCATTAATAAACTTCCAATCAGCAGGTTTAGGAGAAGCAATCGGGCTTGCAATGTCTAAAGTTTTGCAAGTATACCTTCACCAAATAATGTGAATGTACTTTCGAGTCTACATGATTTTAAAAATAGGTAGGTAAGTAAAATCTTACCTAATATTTGTGTTAGAAACATGCAGTGCAATTCTTTCACATGTCATTTGTTGTCTGACTGTAATGGAACTTTTTCCAACAATAACATCAATCGAAGTCAGAAGCTTTCTTAGGCGGTTATTCATGGTAGAGTTTTGAAATGGATCTTCACTTGAAACCATAAAAATACCTAGTATAGTGATACCTCCAGGTAGAGATCTCATCACCTATTGAAAATAAAAAGTCAGGATTGTGGAAAGAAATAAACTTAAAGTTGAAGTAACCTGTCGAGCATGATCAAGCACCAAAGAGTCATCAAAATCTTCCATTTTCGGCTTTCCTGAACTTTTTCTATTAATGTCTGAAGGGGATCCCAACTCATTTTCGTCGTTTTCTTCAGCAACGGGTTCCGGCGTTCGAGCCAAGTGAATAGCACACGATTTTTGAGAAGAAATTTCTTGGCCGAAAATCAAACCAACAACCAATTCTTTTTTCGATGCCAAAGTTGATAGGTACGACTCGATCCCATCTTCGGCAATGACAGTTCGTCCCATAATTGAAATTATGGTGAATTTAACAGGAATGTAGATAGAATATGTCAATTTGCAGTGTTTCCTTTACGGAAGTGTCAAAACAACAAAAAATAAGACAGCAGACTAATGATCGATTTTCAACCATCGCGATGACTTATGATCACAATCGATATTTAAGAACTAAACAAATGAACATTCGAATTTCTTTTTTTAAAAATAAGAGAATCCAACGATAGTAGGCCGTAGGCCTGCTTATAAATCTGCAGATCTAAAATCATTGATTTCAAATAGGTAATAACTAACATAAACACAAATTTGTTTAGGATTACTGATTACAGGAATTGAAAAATAAAAGCCAATAATGGTAATATATTTTTATTGATGTGCAGATCGTCTGTTTTTGTTTCAGAAATCGCCTTTCAATTTTTATTAAAGTGTTCTAGTCTGTTTCCCTAAAAAAAGAAACAAAAGTGCCAAATTGAAACTTCACGAGATCGAAATGCCGCTGTCCAATTCAATTTTTTGGAAGATTTTTATGGCTTCCCAAATGTAAAGTGTGTCAAATATCCAAGTCGCATCTTTCGCTGCCGTACGATTATGCCAATACCTTCTATCGCAAAGTGCAACACAAAAAAAGTAAATAGTGAACGAAGACGTACAGTCTATTTCATATTAACTGGTGCAGGCTTTGTATAAGGGTTAGCGCCAAAAAAAGTAGAGGTAAAAATCTGATAGGGGCGCTAGAGGTCTCTTATAGGCCTACTGATACCAAGTTCTTTCCACTTTCTGCTAAACAAAAGGCGGATTAGGCTAATATGTGTATATTTCGAGGAATTGATTAACGGGATGCTTTCGCTATAATATATATATAAGCGAAGAAATGAAACCTCTTTCTGATTCAGATCCACATTTATGATTATCTGGTATTTGTATACCAGCCAGTTCGATCAACATGCAATAGGTTATGACATTTTTGCCGTTTATTTCCACGGCCTCATAATTCCGCTAGCCTAACAGTTATGTTTCGCCTATCGATAGGACGATAGCGAAATGGGTTGGATAGGGTTATTTAGACATTTAGAAAGGCTCTTTAGCGTAGAGCAGGGGTAGGGTATAGGAAACAAAACTCTGATAACTGTACGGTTTTAAATATTTCTAAAATTATAAATATGCCTTCATACAATCATACTATCAATCTAAAAAATCTAATTTCATGACCATTTATTTCATGAGTCATGTCTAAGACTCGAACACCAACCTTTTCGGTGCCAGCGCATCGACTATAACCACTATACCCAGCACAGGTTTATTTAAATGAAAAATAAGCACATTAAACAAAAATGTTGTAAGGAATTGACGATAATGAGGGGACCAAAATTAAATAACACCGATATTCGGTGATTTCTTTTAGTGATGTTAAGAAAAAAGAAAACAAGAGCCTATATATAATATATACTAAGTGAAATGCTTTATAAATAGTAATTGTCTGGTGTAATGGTTATAGTGGCTGCTTTCCAACACAAAGCTAGGAGTTCAAACCTTGTCAGTGGCAGTTTAATCCTGTTTTTATGATGATATTAGATTAGATAAAAGCCATTTAAACTGTATGATTAATTTAACATGGCATTTTGAAAAATGAATTTTAATCACCTATGGTTAAGGTGTTTTTGAATGTCGAGCCCTTCATTAGGAATTTTAATTTTTCAACATCGTCGCATAATTTTTACACTGATTAGACTGATTAGGTTATAAAGGGCTGTATTGATTCCAGCTTTATATTTCTAAGATTAACATCTAGCGCATCTAGGAAACTATTATAAATATTTATTTTTTTGCTCGATCTTAGTCCCTTCTCCTCCGCGGGTGGATTGTAATTTCGCTTGGAGCTATGCGGGGAGTCGGTAGAAATTCTCAATCGGGTTTTCTCGAGATTTTCGAGAAAATGGTAGTTTGCACCTTTTGTCTATATATTTTGGGCGAACTCTTTCCACTTGGAAAGATTTTCGTTTTTAATTCCCTTTCCTTTAGCCCCGTCGACGAAACAAAAAAGGAAATGAAGGCCAACCTTTTCGCCAACTCTAACGCTCTAACGCTCGGCTTTTTAATCCTTTGTTTCCTACTCTACCCCTGCTATACGCTAAAGAGCATGTCTAAATTTCTAATGTTATTCTAACCCTACCCACCCCACTTCGCTATTACCTAGCGAAACATGGCTGCTATTAGGCTAGGCGTTATTCGCATGGACCGTGAAAATAAACGGCATAAATACAAATTGTTTTTACTTATGCTTTAAGTTTGCCTTATTGATAAAATTATACCAGCTATATAACCTATTAAAATGTTGATCGAGGGGGCTGGTGTGCAATACCAGATAATTATAATTGCTAGACCAGAGGACTTAATTAAATTTTTTCTTAATTTTTTTAAGATAAATTATATTTTGTAAGTAGTCGCAATCTCATTATATCAATCAGTGTTTTACTAACACTTGACAGCATCCCGTTTATCAGTTCTTCTAAATATACACCGAAACAGACTAATCCGCCTTTTCCTTCGCAGAAAGTGGAACGTAATGGGAACACTGTAAGAGACCTCTAGCGCCCCTGTCATATTTTTACTTCTACTTTTTTGGCGCTAACCCTTATACAAAGCCTGCACCAGTTAATATGAAATAGACTGTACATCCTTTTTCATTTATTGTCCAAAAGGAGTCTAGACAACTTTGTGTTGACAATTGCATTTTGTATCCATACAGTGTCAACGCAGTCAGGTACATGCTGTTGCTGATGTCTGACCGTCCGACACGATATGACAAAAGCAATGACCGTCTATCATTTTTCTCCTACAAGTAACCTTGGAAAAATCCGGTAACTATGGAATATTAGAGCATAAATGACACTTTCAAACGCGATGATAACCACATTGCGCACTCCGTACGTCTCAGTCGACGCTGTTAAGGGGGATCCTACAGGGACGCGATCTTCCGTGCTTCCTTTGTTGCTTACCGTGCATTATTATTGTTCAACTTGGTTACGTTATACATATCAATTTCATACAATTACGATAACAAGAAATGATAAGATGAACCTTCACAGAGGATAAACGATATCAGATGCGTCTCAGACCTGCCAGTTTCACAGCGCTTTCGGATATTCTTTTTTGTTTTGTGTGTACCTATACAGTTAAATACCCTTTATTCTCATCGTCCTAGCCGACTCTATTATATACTTTTTCTCGCTGGCGTTATTTTGTTGGTTGTTGTTTTTTTTTTTCCTTATAAATGATCTTAGAGTATAGAGAGCGGCTTAGGCAGGGATTTATACTGATAGTTTCAAAGTCTGAGTAGATATTTGGCGAGGGAAGAGAAAAGGATTCCTCCGAGTTATATACCCAACCGGGAACCGACGAACCCGTTTAGACCCACATTCTTATTTTGTGTTTTTATCTCACAGCCAGGCAGTATAAGCAGATTGAAACATATCTGTCTTAATCAATCAGCCGCCTCTAAACCAGGGGGGATATATACGGGGCGTGCCGTCTGAGATTGTTTCTTCAGTTTCTTCGATCCCTATAATGCAGGAAATAACATCAAGCCATGCCATGTCACCCTAGCTCGAAAGAGACTCTCTAACCCAGCTCATTTCTATCCATTTTTATGTATAAAAAAAGGGCAGCTGATCAGCCAAGGTGGATATAGTCTCATCAAGCAAACAAGATCACCAAAGTCTATTCTTTGCTGGTTCGCCCTTGAACAGCATATATACACTGGTATGGAGCAATCCGTTCTTTAAACGACAAATTGTGTTATAGGCCTCCATCCATTTATGTTGCAGTTGTTTGCTTTCAAATGGCCACTTTGAGAGAGAGAGAGAATGAGAGAGAACTGGACGCCATAACTCCAGTGGATATTTCCTAAAGACGAAGAAAGTTATCAGAGTTTCCGTTGAGGAAGCAGCGTATAGGATCACGTCGTCGGACAGTTTTCCAATCCTTTCAGCGTCCGTCGGATACGTCTGTTAGTTTATACTGACGCAACAGCAGCAACAGCGTATTACCTTACATGTTACTCTGGGCAGGGTTGCAGGGCTTTTTTTTTATTCACAGGGAGGAACAGCCGGTCACAAACAGAATAAGATTTCCTTATTATCATAGACTGCACGAGTAGCCTACTGTATGGCATATAATATCTCCATCCAAATATAGACGGCAAAGAAGAAATTCGATCAAAAAAGAACAGCCAAGAGAAAAATAACAACGTCGGAGAGGAGGGAAAAAATATATACTGCCCCGAACTTATTCAAAATTCAATATGATGCTGAACTAAATATTGAACTTTGCTTCGAATGACATGGTAATTTAAAAAAATATCAAATCTAAGAATCTTAGCTATATACACGGTATTGTTTCATCCCACTCGGTTGATGAGCATACACTGATAAGTTAGAGTTTCTGAATACAAGAGGTAATTATTTCGATGAATCTGATTGGAACCAAAAGAAAACGAGCAACTTTTATAATGAGCAACATTTCTTCAACTCTTTTTTAAAGAAAATTTTAAAAGCTTATGAGCACGCCAATTTGTGAATAGAAGAGACAACTCAAATAAAAAATTAGAAAAGATATACTTAGATAAATTAGATATACGATATAGTTAGATAAATTAGAAAAGATATGGGCCCTCTGGAAGAAAAAAATGTTTCTCTATGTATATACTAATTAGGCGACCGAAATGCTATTCAAGTTTCTGTTCATCGACTTGAGAAAGCGAATAAGATTGAACTGAAACTTGATCAACTTTTAGGCTATACGGCGGGTGTTGTTATTGCCTAGCAACTACAGCGTGTAACGCTTCCTTTTGCCCGTCAGCAGCAGACGAATCCCGAATCCGTTTCTGATGTAATAACCCCGAACGGATCGAATGCAGAAAACACATCCCAAAAGAGGTTCAATGATCTGCATGATGGAATAAAATATATCCGCCCTACTCGTCGTCGCGTATAGAATCAAAGGCTTTACAGCATAGAACTCCAATTATTTGAATATAGGCTACGATTTCGATGACTAGTTAAAAGTTTTTCTTGGAATTTCGCCATCCGTTCTTCTATGTTATGTAGGATTGAACACGTTTCCGCCTTTAAGATGAAAGATTAATGGATACACAATGGCTCATCACATGCATATTCTAGTCAGACGAAGACGACACGGGACTTTCTCTTTGAATGAGGCAGTTTCGACGTCCTGATTTTGGATGTTACTGATCCATAGTGAATTCTAAAGGGTTATTAGATTGTTCGTTTTATGATACACAAGAGACAAAAACTTAGATTTTTACATCGCAGATGCGGAACGGAAAGTAAGGCCGTCTATTCCAGACTTTTAATTAATTAATTATCTACCGCTAAAGATTGCTGAGGGCAAACCACCAATTCAAACCGCGAATGAAATGATATCCCTACCAGCAACAAATAGAAACGCTGACTTTTCAAAGTCTCAATTTGTCAGAAACTCGACACTGCCATAGACGACGTGACACGACTAATAACAAAACACAAATCTTTTAAAATTTCATATCATCATCAGTTCTCTAATTATGTAATTATCTCGTCAGCCGTTTTAGTTTTCAAAATAATAACAAAAATTATCCGAATAATGAAAAATTTAACCGATAAGAAAGGATTGTTAAAAAGAACAACCCCTGGTCATTATTAGGATTGAACGTCTCTTGGTTATAATGATTAAAAATCCCTTCATCATCATCTCGTGTGTGTGTGCTGTGTGGTGTAGGTATGTACGTGTGTTTGCGTCATATCTCCAACTCTTGAGCAGCACTCTTTTTCGCTCCGCTTTTGTTGTTGTTGTTGTTATTTCTTTCAAATACCGTCGGCAGCTCTCTCTCTCTGCTGAGCGTCTATTCGGTGGCCGGATATCCATCCGCTGACGCCGAAAAAGCTCATGCCAGGCCCCATCCGAGAATAAGAAGAGACGACGGCGACTTTTGGTCTACCCACGAGCGCTTCCTATTCTTCATCTCTCTATACTATCCATGTGACTCAGGAAATAAAAGAACAAAGGAAGCGAAAGGAAATGCAGCAGCAGCAACCACCAACATATAATTCACACACGCAGAAGTAGGAAGAAGGGGCGCACTACTCTGTATACACATCGTTTTATATTATACGTACTTATAATATTTATAAGAATAGAAAAAAAGGCAACGCAGAGTGGTTGCGGTCGCACAATAATAATAAGATAATAAGGCAGCTTATATTATAGACATATAATATAACTATAGCTGCCAGATGATGACGATAACGGAGGTCGAGGGCTGTATAGGAACGCCTGGATTATATACACAAGAGAGATGACGGTGGTGGGATGGAGGATTGGGACGACGACATCTCCTCCGCTTGCGATTTTTTTTCTTGCTCTACAAATCCCGCAAACTTTCAATTTTCAATCTTTTCCATTTACTTTTTAATATAAATATTTATTTTAAAAAAATATATTTTGACGGATATTTTTGTCAGTAGACTCTTATCAACTCTTTTTTTGTTTACTGTATGAAAAGGACAAGCGAACGAAGATAGAGAGAGGAAATCGAGTCGAGTGGAAATGCTCGTCCCGTGGAGCCCTTGAGGTAACTTTATCCGGACGGAGTTTTATTTTATGAGCTCTATTCTCTCCTTTTTAAAAAAGAAAAAAAAAATCTGAAAATCTTTGCTGTTGACTGCCATTTTCGACGGTGAGATGGAAAAGATATGACCGTGCCTTTCAGGAATTTTTCCTCTTTGTACTGATATACACCCGCATAGTTGCACATCAATACACTCTCGACTCTTCTTTATTGTGGTGGAGGGACCAATATAGCTCCATACATTCACATATATGCCAACATTCGGCGAGAAATACAAATCATCAATAACCATCAGTCTACATTATGAGTTGTTGCTGTGTACACTTACCTATACTACAATCCAATCGATAGTAGTAGATTCAAAACTGCCACGTAGGGAATATATTTTGAGAAGTGTTTCTCCTCATTGAGATTCGTTTCTCTATTTCTTTTCGATTGAACAAAACATGTAAATCGGGAATCAAATTAGCGTTTATTCATTCAAATTTGCAAGGATGTAGTATACATCCAATCATGGGCTTTGTATTTATCCATTGACGTCAACGAGAAACATCCGCCCCCGTAAAAGATTAAGCAAAAGAAAGAGAAACCTGGAAGAAGTTTCTTGTAAAAAAAGAAACGGCCAGGCCTAATGTAAATGTACTGATCTTTTCTTTTGCCTAATTGTTTATGTACCTTGTCTAATAATACGAATATGGCTTCCACATGGAATATGTAGTACCATATACAGGCTGAAAATGTGTGTATGTACTGACTATACATTCATGGTTAAAATAAAAATAAAAAGGTACGCAAATGTGTAAACGGAATCGAGTGGTTTGCGTCAGCCATTGAGCCGCCAGTTGCGGCCGGGAATAGGAAAGAAGAAGCGCGGGCAGCTGCTGCTGGTCGTCTTGCTCTCAAAATTAATGACTCGGTCATTAGTAGCTACAGCTGGCCTATAAATACGTCTAATATCTATGTGTGTGTGTGTGGTTAGGTTAGGTTCGTGTGTGTATACAGTTTTTCTTATTCTCTTCTCTATACTAATGGATAAAATGTATACAGATACCTAGCTTAAGGTCTTGCGGTGCCGGCTCAAGATCTTGATTCTTTTTTTCTGTATTCTTCTTCTTCTTGTTTCTCGTTTTGTTTTTCTCTTTTACAAGACATAGACAAACCCACACGAAGTCAGCCACAGTATAGAGCCGTTGGTGGCAACATGGCCCCTGCAGAATGAAACTACTAGGCTATAGCGCTTGTGGAACGTGACACTAATGGGCCAGTGGGCCCATCTTCAGCTCCCCAAATTCTTCGATTGCGAGTCTCTTCGGCTTTATCAGACCCAACGGTCTCTTTTCTCTTTCCATTTGCTGGGCGTTCATTATCATTTATTGTTACTCTCTCCACTTTTACAAATATGGGAGAATCCCTAATCGCTCTTCTTCAGTTTATAGCCGGTCGTTATCCACCATGACAAATGATATGTCGCCACTTATACTATACTCTGTCCTCCCTATATAACGTTCTCTAAACAAAATATAGGTTACTTCAAACGGCCAATTGGTTTTTGTTTGTTTTTTGTTTGTTTTTTTTCCCCATTTTTATATAGGATCTGTGGGCGTTTGCAAGTATTCAATACTGTCGTTTTCTTCTGCTGTGCTGCACATCAGGGTCATTGTGTTCTCATTCTACTATGCTGTGCGGCTCGACACAACTGCGCACGACATTGTTTCTATTCCACGTCAGCTATACTCTTTCTCTCTCTCTCTATGTGTGTGTGTCGCTGTACAATTGTTACATGCACACACACAACTATCTCTGGCTCTCTCACTGAACATGGTTTCTCTTGTGTCCACTTGAAAATGTTCGCCGTGCATGCGGCGAGGACTTTGTTTGTCTGAATTCGTTATAATCCACTACCGTATATAGGTTGACAACATTAAATCGCAAACAAGTCAACTCTCTACATCTAGATATGCAGCACTTACCGACTATTTACTTGCTGTATAAACTACTTTATAAAATTTAGATCTACGAACGCGCTCTTTTTTTGCAGTAGTCATCTTAAGCTCCTATGTCTAACCTGGAGTAGCAATACGCTGTATACTTATCGGTACTTATTCAGGAAACGACAAGACATCAACAATTTCTATGGCGTCATATTTTATGTGTAGAAGCAGATTTTTACATGTAATATGCAGCTATTTGTTTTCCGGGCGATGGAAGAAACAAGACAGCAACTGGAAAGGGAGAATAAATTTATATAAAAAATAAGACGTTCCTCTCCATCTCTGAATTTTAATTATTCAACGGCTACGGAGTCTGCAATTCGACCAACATCTATACCAATGAGGGAAATAATAAACCTTTGCATCTACTATGAAAATGACATGCTGACCTTCATTAAAGATGAAATCCAAACTTTTAGTATTTGGAAAATAAATGAGCATCTCCAAATTCAAGGCTACAACGGATGATGCTGCATTTTCACGGGCTTTGATCTCTTGACATTCTAATCAGGAAACGTGCGCCACCGCTTTCAGGGTCGATTCGTTGGTCTACGTTCACGATGTTGTGCGGGACTGATGCTGCGGATGTTCTAAACAGTCTGATGCGCACCAACAGTCCATGCATTATATCCATCGCTTCTGGGCCTTGCGTTATTATATAATGCAAACAGATAACTAACACTAATGCGGACGGTTGGCTCTTCTTGTGTTATACCTCCTTGTTAATCATCACGTGCAGGTGAGACGACGAGTCCTTAAAAAGAGAAAAAGAACAAGACAAATAAATAAGTGCTCTCCTTCCAGGTGAATTAAATCAGCTCACAAACAAGGGCGACGAGGATATATGCTATAAAAATAATAAGATGTAGCGCATCGCCAAGAAAAATGATGTTTAGACATGTACATAAAAATAAAACAAATATACGGTCGTCCTTATTGCGATTGTTGTCTGCTTTGATGGGGCCCATTGAGGAAGTTGAATGATCCTCGTCGGCCTGTAAAGCGTGAAATGATATAGTATCTCTTTCTCTCGGCTTCTTCAGGCGGCTCTTCTCTCGTTCTTTTTCTCGGTGTGTTTTGCGATGGTTGTGTGCATGAGGACACTTTCCGATGCTGTCATCGCGCGGTCATGAGCCATCACGTGCCGCCTTATGCCTCTCCTGGATGAATCTCTTATAAAAGCAGGCTGTAGCATATGATAACACACAGACTTTCGTGATTCAGTTTATTATTCAACGTGTTTCTTTAAAATACAGCTCGCTGCAACATCTTCTAAAGTCTTGGCAGCAAATAGATTTAACAGATTTTCTATTAGATGTACCTGTATACTAGTGGAATTGCTAGAATATGGTAAACGTGCCTGGAGACGTGTTTTGTCATCTTCCAGAAGATTAATATACCGTTACTTTCTTGTTGTGATAACCCAGTTGTTGTGAGCATTTCACTAGCTCTCCCCCCTCTTGCTCTAAAAATGTATCCGTAAATACAGTACGTATATATATAGTGTGTCGGGAACGGATCTGAGTGATGTATCGCACTTATCACCTATCGGTAACGTCACCAGTACGTGGAATATACAAACAATTCTAAATGCGTCAACATCTCAATTTCGATAGTATATGGTGTATATATTTTATAGCCCAACAGCTATAAACCCAGTGCCCAATTTTTCCCACAGTTATAGAGAGATACTCTTGTGGTATATATAGTAAGCTGTATTTACTCTTTCATCGATACTTTAGATACACACACACATAAAGTGTGCAATATTATTTACTATTTTTAAATATAAAAGACAAGGGGTACTACGTGCGCATTGAGTCGCTTGTGAGACAACTTGGCAGCAGTACGAATAAACGTACTACATACACACATGTAGAAGCGATGACGTATATACAGAGTGATGGGTGCGTTATATACTTTTTGTTTACGTTTGTTTGTTTGTTTCTATAGACGAGATATGTTGGTCGTGCGCTCAAGAGGGATCCCTGTCTCTCAGAGTTTCTGCGGCTGCCGGCGTGCTGATCACCTCGGGATAAAACTTGTGTCTACTCTACAGCGTCGGAGTGCCTACCCCACCCCGGGAGAAAAAAAAACAAAACAGATAAGACAACAACAACAACAACAACAAAAAAAGCCGGATGAAAAGAATGTGGAAAGAAATAATACACAGCACATCACAAAAAGTCTACATAAAGGATATGGAACCTGGTGGAGAGAGATGAGAGTGTGTTATATTTGGAGAACGACAAACAAAACAAACAAAGAATAGCAAAATGAAATAAAAACCGAACTCATACATCCGATAATAAGTCAAGCTGTATAGTATTCCTACTATATATACATCTATACCTTTACATTTCCTACTAGGCCTTATAGATCTGATATGGAGTCCAAGGAGCTCTCTAAGAAGTCGCGTGGGAGAGACTATAGAGACTATAGATGAGTCACCCGTGCTGCGTTGGAGGAAACTTAACTTCTATAACGTTGAGTGGTTGTACAACCACTCTGACGGTCTATATGATACCGTACATATACTACACACTATCATGTAAAAGTTGACTTTACTAATTGGTCAAGGTTTTTTCCCCCCGTACCGACACAGTTGCCCTAAGAAAAAGAAAAGCCGAGAGGAGAGAACTTGAAGTACTACACCTTCAGGTTCTAAAGGCGTTACTCAGTAGAGAGCAGACAAGAGAAATACAAGAGAGGCAAATAGAAGACTATAAGAACTTGAGCTGCTCAAGGGGAAATAAAAAAAAACAAAAAACAACAAGCGCATATAGGATATAGGATGTGTATGTATGTCAAGAGGAGAGAAGATCCGCGAGTTTGGCTCTGCCAGCAGTCGAGTGCTATAACCAATGACACCCACATCCACGACCAGGAACAAATAAGAGAAGATAACACAATTGTGTGTGTGATCTTTCCATTTCGAATAGTGGATATGAGTCACGTCATCGAGCTAGTGTGAAGTTTGGGCTTGATCTCGTGACTTCACAAGGGCAAGACAAATAATGATGTAAAAAAAACGATGGCCATATAATAAGGAACGCAGAAAAACTAAGAAAATATCAAACCAATTTTGTGTCTGTGTGATTCTCTCATTTCGATCGGTCTGCAAGGAGAACGCATCATCAATATATAGCGCTATATATAAAAATAATCATAGGAATAGCGCATCACAAAAAGAAATTTTGATGTCTCCGACCGTTGGGGGTTTTGTGTGTTGTTTTTTCATCTTTGGGAGTTCCTTGAGTGTCACTCGGGGCGGCGTGTTCTTTTCGTTACCTTTTGATTGAAATGTCATCCCTAAGACTTTTCTTTGACTTTTCTTTCCTTCTTCTTCTCGTCGCCGTTCTCTGAGTGGAGCAAAACTTTTACCAATAGAAATTTGAAGAAGAAGAGAAGAGATTGGGGAAATGCTGGATGATTTATAACGAAGGCAAAAGGATCTAAAGCGCTTGACATATTGCCTTTCCTTCCTTCCCTTTTTTTCAGTGGCGTTCTTCGTTTATGTCTGGTGACACCAGACGGGTAAAGGTTGTCGAGTACTCTTATTATATTCTCCACCAACACCTTATAATATCATATATTTAAAAAAAAAAAAACGTCTCAGACACTTCTATCTGGCAATTTTTGTGGCACACTCAAATCTTTTCTCCTACTCGTTTGTTATGATATGATTTTTACCGAAAATGGGAATCAAACTCATTGGCTATTCCGTTCATTTTTGGTGGATTTTCTTTAAAAAATTATTCATGAAAATGATGGTCAAAAGTCCAGTCGAGATTACATGATTGTATAAAGTCTCATGTGAATATGTGATTCCTCTTCATCTTCTATACTTGGAAAAGGCAATCCCAACAAAAAAGGATTGGATAACTGAAGGAGAAAAATAAAAAAGTAACCAGTTGGGATTGAACGAATGAGAGGGTATCCAGTGGTATCTTTACTACTATCTGTGTATATAATATAGATGATATAACTGATGGTTGATGAGATTCTCTGGCCTCTGGGTTCGTTTTGAGAGGCCATGTTCCATGGAGAACTTGACGTTAGATTATTCTCTTTTTCATTAATGACGAATCGAAAGACCTTGTGGGGATGTATAAGGCTTATAAATATACAAACCTCCTGAGGTTCACATTGATTACTGGCAGCATGGTTCCATATACCGCTCACACGCGCTGCTGTGATGCGCATTCAATACTCAAAACACAAAGAAATTGATACAAACCCAGTGTACGTACAGTCTAATATATTTTATTTTCAAACCATTATACAAATTTCCTTATTCCATATATGCTGGGAGCATTTATCTTAATTCAAATTTGAGCTCAGAGTGGCTCAGATGGGCCACTCTACTCTCTCTCTCTCTCTCTCTCAACTCTCTTAACACACTCACCGACGACTAAAGCTCCGTTTAATAATGCAAATGAGAAGAACATTCCCTTGAGCTGATGGAAAGTGTGACGGGTCCGGGGACACACACGAAAAAGAAGGGAAGAAGAAGAGACGGAAGGCGGAGACGAGTGAGTCAAACAAGGAACAGCAGCATAGAGACCAAGCCCCAACTCGGGCAATCCACACATCTGCCTTCTTTCGCAACCAACTAGAAAGCGTTCATCGTCCTGCATTTTCGTGACCTGAAGAATTCATATCAAGACACACGCACACACAGCACAGACGACGTCATCATCTGCCAGCCCATGGGAAAACCTTGGCAATTATTCCGATGTAGTCAGTCTATATGTATACACGTAGATGTATATATATACATATATAAATGCACAGGCCGGGCTGCGCAACAGCAGTTATATAAGTTGAAAAAAGGATGAAAGCATTCTAAAAACTAAACTCGGTTCTTCATCATTCTCTTTATATTAAACTCGTCTTTTTTTTTTAAAAAAGACGACGCAGAAGAAGACGAAGAAGAAAGTTAAATTTTAAAAAAGAAAGTTGAAAATAAAGAAAAACCGAGTCGAGAGACCTTCTTCGATGCTGGCAGGTTCAGTTTGAATAAAAAAGGGACGAGAAAACACAGCACAAGAAATAATTGATGTATCATATCTCTTCTTCTTCTCTTTCTAGAAGCTTACAGTTAGTTGGCTGACTATATAGTACTATAGAAAAGCAGAGAAAATAATAAATAAAAAAGGGGATCGTTTATTTTTCTTTTCTTCCTTTTTTTTTTCATCCAGCTGGAGTCTTCTTCTTCCAACATCGGATTATCCTTTGATGCGACCCGAATTGCGTCATAGTCTCATTAATGGCGTGCGCATTACTACTACCGACTATATACTTCTGATACTCTCGCACGTCGATTCGTTTTTTCCTTATTTGTTATTTCTCTCTATCTCTCTCAACAAGGAGTGTAGGCATGTATACGTATACCCTGTCTATATATGTCTAGTCCCTCGCTATCCGAGTTTATCGGGGATCGATCGCCTTGCTGATGGACCAATTCTTTATTCCGCTCGATTCGTTTAGTCTATCTATGAATATATACGTGTGCTGCAGTGTGAATCCAAATATAATAAAAGAAAAAAAAAAGGGAATGTCTAAGTACACGCTCTTCTTTTCTCTATTGAGCTGTAGCTATTCATCATGACTTTGCCGCTTGAATCTACTTTTCTATTATAGGATATATTCACTATTTACTGTGTCACCATTTTCCCGTTGTCCATATAAATACACACACCTTTACAAAGGGGGACGACAAAAAAGGAAATTCATGCTTTATTTCTCGATTAACTCAATATATCTCTTTTGTCGCTGTTATTTGGCCCAATGAATGGGGGACTGTGCGCGACACGGCGCGGTGCAATTCAAACCCGACGATTCAAAAACATCCTAATTTATTACGCGTAATGGCGTTGTGGGATTATGTAACACGTTCACAAATCTCGTCCCTATATAGGCCAATTGACAGGTGACGGAACACAGCCTATACACTGGTGTAGCTTAATTGAATTCATTTGAATATGTCTAATAAGAACTTGTATAATAATATCACTAGCAAGGAGCAAAGTTATAATATATACTTCATACTCCCGTTTATATGCTGGTGGGATGTGCACTGGACTGTGCGTGCAGGAGCAGATCGTTTGGTGCTGCTCTATTGTAAAAAACGGATGAAGAAAAAAGTTGTGTGTTTTCAATTTTCAGATTTTTAACTGGGTGAACTTGTTCATTAATGAAACAAGATCTCCATCAGTATGTCTGTGCAACAACGTGAGTTGCTCTAATATCAACAACACACGCACACACAATAGAGACGTTTTATGTATCCGCCAGTCCCTGACGGAATAAAAGTTTTTTTCTTGGCAAAAGACGAAAATCATGTCATTTTTTTTTGTTATCTTTCTCATGTGATATATACCCTACGCCTTGCTATTAAATCCAAAATTAAAAGTTAAAAAAACTTATTCGAGTATTAAAAAGGAAAACATCAACAAAGTGTATTCGATTCAATAAGTTAGGGAAAATCTCAAGAGTTCAATTTAAAAAATACAAAGTGAGTATATATATCTTGTGAATAAACGAAAAGAGTGAAATTCTCTGGAAATTCTCTTGAAATTTTCTTAATTGGCCGTCAGCAGTGCGAGAAATAGCATTTTTCTTTTTATGTATATATAACCTCTATGACTATCGAAAGCTGTGATTACATTTTTAAAGATATGCTTACATAATACACAAGAGACCTCTAAAAGCGTCGCAATTTGTAGAGCGGTTGAAAATCAAAATGGAAAAAGGTTCTATAGAAACATGTCTAACTCGTTCGTAGAAACGAATAACAGAATCGACAACATATAGATCCATACCCAGCGATATAACAGAGTCGTCGTCGCTTTCTCTAGATATTATTGCTTATATGTATTTAGTTAGGCATCCTATATGGACATGAAAGGTTCAGCACTTGATTCTTTCTTTCGGACACTTGGAAAGAGGTGAACAAGTAACATACACATAGCACACATAGACAGGCGATGATGAAGATGTTTTTCCCATCCGGTTTGATAATATCTTAATTGAATCAGCTTTATTATATGACGTCACGATATGTGTCCGGATGATCCATCCCCTTGATCTCTTTTCTCCTACTACTACTACTACGTTACATATACTCTGTTTGTGTTTCCGTTGCAATCGAATAAGGTGTGCAGGAAGAACGACGACGATTGTTTTCGATATTATTACTTGAAAATGATCGCTAGTCATTCAGTCAGTGTATGCTGTAACATCACCGTCATCAGCATGTCGATGAGCACGTTTTCTCTTTATATTATGTAGACCAACTGCTGTGATGCTCAACTCTTTCTCCCATCGACTGTTTGTGTGCTGTGTGTGCTGTACACATACACGATAACGTCGTCGATAAGAAGCCCACCATTTACTAGGCATCACCCACATTTGTTGGCTATACTATATAGTTCTTTATTTTTTTTCTTATTCTCAGTCACGTGGAGAGTGAATCAGTGAAAGGGGTTTATGTGCAATGCACGTAGATATATAGTATTATAGGAGAGGAAACGAGCGAGCGTAACACGGCGGAATAATCCGCTAGAGAGCGACTCTGAAACCTTTTCCCTTCATCGCCGGTGGACAACATCATCATCGGCGACCCGTGCGTGTAACGATCGAATCCAATCCTCGCCCAAATGCCAGCAAAACGCCCACCACCACTAGTCGTGCAGCCAGATAATAAATAAGAGAGAACTGCTGCGGCGAAAAATAACAGACAAAAGTCTAAAGAAGAATATTTGCTGGACGACGCACATGTGCAAGGGAGGGGGAGAGGACGACACGGCGATACGTCGGAAAGTGGGGTTGGAGGATTCACTAATTATCATTCGATATTCACGTGAAGTATACACAGCAGAGATGAGGAATTATTACATGAGTCAATTGCGCGGATGGACATCACGGCGTGCGCATTGGCGTCACGTAATTGAATCGGGGGAAGGAAAAAAAAAAAGGAATATACACACCCGGCACAGGATATACAAGTATCATCTCATATGTTATACACAAGGAAAAGAGACCCGCCCGGCATTGCTGGTCGACGGAAGAATACGAAGGGGAGGAAGACTGACAACAACGGTCGGTCACGACATAATAAAAAATAGAAGCAAAAATCCCAATCGAAAAATGGCCCGGCTTAAAAAGAAATTTGAAAATCTCCACTTGCGCGAAAAACCAGCAGCAGCTGACAAGATTCCTAGAAATCTTGTTATTGTATATTATACATACAAAAAATTCGGGTATAGCCTAGTATAGGGCTATTATAGCCTATGTATACTTTGATACGTGCATAAGAAGAGAGACAGAAAAGAAGAGAAATAAGAGATAGAGAAGACTTTGTGCTGTGCATGTACTACTATAGTAGTGTGTTTGCTTTGCGTGCTGTAATGGTATAGAGGAAGCTATACAGTATACACATAGCTCGTCTCCCTTCCTGTCCGCTTTCTTAATGGATTTTCGTATATCGCTGGACAAACACCGGGACGCCATGTATAATAATAGTAACCATTTGGCAATATTCCACGCCATATCCATCAGCCATATTGAGTAATAATATGCCGGCCGCTATATAATAGGAAAATAGAAATTCTAGATGATCATATATTATGAAAAGGAGGCAACTCGATTTTCCTCGTTTTCTTCATGACAATAACATTTGACAGAAAAAGAAAAAATGAAATGATGGATGTAAATCAATGTCCTGTATTGCCTTTTGTCGAATTAAGTCCCGAGGACGCGGTGAGATGATCCCACAGCAGGAGTGACTGATGTAAATAATCCAAGTCTATATCAAGGTTAATGCACTTGCAAATTGACGCAGTATTATTAATTATTTTATTGAGCTGCTGAGAGAGAACGTCAAGTCTAATAATATATTTATCATATATATTATATTTATATAGGTGATGTGCCCTTCGCTGCTGATGGGTGGACAAGCTGCTTTTAAGGTTCGTCGTCGTTTTTGGACGATGCACACACATCACAGCGCAAGGAAGATTGGTATATTTATAAATATACTGCTGTACCGCCGCCGACCGGCTCTTTGATGATGAACAGCAAAGCGCAAAGCAGCAGAGATAAATAGACAAGTGGGACGATGAGTCGCCCAACAGCATCATCATGCATAGAGTGTGTAGTTTCTGCTAAATAATATTAGATAGAGTATACTAATAATATGGCTCAGCTCTCTTCACGTGATCAACAGACTATCTTATATATAGTATTATATTTTCGACTGCTGCTGCTGGGATTCGTGCTCTTTGGCGTGTGCTGTGTGTGTGTTGGCCACTTTCGATTAGTCGCGCTCTTTGCACAAGTTTGACCCAATGGTAAATGAGAAGAGACGTCGTACACCAGTAGTATACACAGCCCAAACCGTTTACAGTATACTTACTATACTCGGATGCTGCATGTTGCTGGATATCATTATAGTTGGCAAAAAGCGTAGTCGTCCGTCCGTCTCCGCCGTATAGTCCGTCTATATATTTGCTTACATAACAACTGCTGTTGGATGGGATGAGCCCGCGACCGCAAATGCATTAATATATATTATAGTATAGTATATAGTACGCGCTCTTATTGTCGACGACGACGCCAAACATCCTCCGTGTATTAAGTGTAATACGCATCACGCAGCATCTAATTTTCTCGCTCGGTGATGTATACAACGTTGTATATACTCGCCCTGCCATATGTGCCGACATACAGATTACTAATTAGCTAATCTGTCTTTTCAAATTCCAGTAATTGAGAGTGAAAAGGAGGAGAGTTGTGCATATACGTTATAATATTTAGCTGCGGAGAGACTTCGGCTCAATGAAGATGCTTTATTAACGTCTTATGATTATAGTTATAGTATACAAAAGGAATCGTTATATATGCCAGCGCATGAATGGCGGCGATAGTATACAAACACACAGAAAAAAACACGCCAAAAGTTGATGTGTGCTGTGTAATGCGCACTTCATGACCGGATGGCATATCAAAAAAATGTGTAGATGCAAGTCGGGTGGTCGGTCTTCGTGATTTTTACAGCTTTCACTATAGACGTATTTACCTCGTTCTACTCGTCAGCACGTTTTTTTTTTTCTGCTAGAGTGTGCGCTAAAGCAACCCTTCAAGTTGGTTGTTGTTGTTTTAATATTTATTATTAAATGGCAATTTTGAAAGTGAAAAAAAGAAAAAAAAAAAGAGGCGGTAGAGAGACGGAAGCCCAGCAGCAGCATGCAGGCCGGGATTTTACAAATCATTTTCGCTAGTCGATGATACTTACGTGTGACGACAATCCATATAGACGCAGGCCCTCTTTCCGCACGTTTCACGTATGGTATTTACTCTACAGTTCTTCGTATATACTAGAAGTCGTATTTTCTCCCCCTATTACATAAGGTACTGCGGTTTTTTCTCTTTTTTCTTTCTTTTATTATCGTATAGCAACGAGCGTCCCACGCACGAAATCCCCACGGGCGCCGAGTTGACAACAAATCCAACAGCACGAAAAGAAAAGAGTCAAAAAAAGAAGAAGAAGAAGAGAAAAAACAAGTTGTCACAGACGGCTGGGAGAGATAAGAATTGTTGTTGCTATTGTTGCTGAACTCTAAAACGGTCATTCAACACGCGCGGCTGACCACTTTTGTCTTCTTATTCTTCTGACTATTTTTTTTTTTTTTTTGTTCAGACGATTTCCTTTGCGGCATGCATGCAGCATATTTTTGAAAAAAAAATTGTTCGTTTTATTTGGGACTTTGGCTGCGATGTGTATGTAGCGGAATTCCCCATAAAAACATTCTCGTTGTAATCGATAATATATAAGAAAACGTAAAAAAAAAACACGGCAGATTTATCAAAAATAGATAAATAAATTCAAACGGTTTAATTATTTGTTTTATTGTCGTGACAAACTTTAGTGCAGCAGCTGCAAAACGCCGAGTTTTTTGTTTTTACATGAAATGTTAAAAATCTTAAATGCAATGTCTATGTTGTAAAGTGTTTACTTCAATAAACACACCTCCACACATGTTGTTTGAAACTTTGAATGGACAAATAGGAATGGTACAGTCCCATAGAATCAAGACACAATAACACCTATAGAAGTATAGTATATATGTAGTTATGTACTACTATACGGAGAAAGGGCATTGTCGAGGGTGTGACCAAGTCCATCACGTCAACTACATCCGGGAAGGAGAGGGAGAATGTTCGTTGAAACACTAATGATCCATTATAAAACAAGAACGGAGCCGTGTTTTGAATTATATACAAGGACGTTGCGTGAAACACTCAACTATATATACGCAATAATATAGGGACCATTCACACTGTATGGACAATTGAGCACGTATTTTAGTGGGACTTTCATAATTCACATTTCATTAAACAGAAAATACTACAAACATTTATTATGTATGAATGGCGTTCGTAATAGTAATGACCTATATGATACAGCGAGGCGGAGTTTGGGAATAGAGTGTCCCCACTATATTTAATGGACGCGAGTCCATATCAATCGTCAAAACTGGGAAGAGTATATAATATATACAAGGACCGCTTTATTATTCAGCGCACACAGGTTCAATGCTGCTGTGAAATGAATTGAACTGAACTTGAAATCTATGCGGCGGCTGTGTGACAATCAGTGCTGGGGCGATATAGACGCGTCTATAGGGACGACGACGAGAGTATAGGATAGCGGTTGTAACGATGTCAAAGGAAATGAACAAATGAGACGAGGGGAAACTTTGACTTGATGATGAAAGAAACAGATGCGCATCAGGAGAGAGCATGTATGTAGCTACTCTATATGTGTTTAGCCATATAGAGTGAAACTATATGCTGCCGCTACTACTATACGGGGCGCTGATGATGACAGTAGATGGAAGAGATCAAGGGAAAGAGAAGTGGCCCCAGAGAAAGTTGCCCTTCTCTCCACTCTTTCTCTCTCTGTGTCTGCTGTCAGCCTGACATAGAGTCTCACTAGTTTCGACTATCTACTTTTACTACTACATCAGTGCTACTGATGCTGGATGTGTGCGCTCCTCCTGGGTCTTTTTCTTCACTAAAGAGAAAAAAGAAAGAGATGAACTAGTATATAGTCTAGCGATCAAGATCAAGATTTTACAGCTGGTTGGTTTACCAGACAGAGTCTAAGGTCGTCAATCAGAATTCCCGACCGCTGAAACTCTTACATATGTACAAGAAGACAGAGGAATAAGAAAGAAAGAAACGAATGAATGCATATAGGAAGACTGTCGGTTGTCACGACAACTGCTGGAGAACATCCGAAAAATCGTTTATTCTTACCGAACACGAATATGTGCTAGTACCATATATAAGAAATAGAAGAAAAGACGCTCCTCGTTCTCTTTTTCTTCTTCTTTCTTGAGGCTTATATATTCTTCGTCTTCTTCTTCTTCTTCTTTTACGTAGTTTCGCTCCATATCTTAATCTCTTGATTCTTTTGCCCAAAAAAACATGACACGATAGTGCTGCCGGCTGTGGCAGTGTGGCTACTATCATCCCACGACATGGTTTTGACATGCTCGACTACACGAACTCTTGCGCACAACAAACAGACATACTGAGAAAAGAGAAACGAACATTACAGCATATACTACAGCGACCCACACAAAGTAAAGCCTAATAGTAACGTGGATATGACTCTCAGGCTAAGCAGAAATACAAGAACCAGGAAAAAAAAGGGAAATGAAAAGACAAGATCCGATTGCCGTAAGGTGCTTTCAATATATCCTGCGAGATGCCTAACAAGCTCCTTAGCACAGGATAAAACGTACCGTGGACTCTCTATACTCTTCGTCCGCGGTTTGTGGGTCTGTATTTACTAGAAATATTCTGTATTATATGTGTATAATTGTATATAGATGAGATCTATTGCCCACTTGATTCATACAACTGAAATTCTAAATTACGTGGCCGATTCAAACTTGTTTTCTCATAGGAAATAGCAAATTTTGTCAATGTTTTTTTATTGGGCGCAAAATTTATTTTATAGTCGGTCACCAAGTCGCCACTTCTTTAGCAGATAACGTAAAGGATAGATGATGCCCAGCCGTGATGCATTGAAGCTAGAACTCTATCCGCTTGGCTTCTTTTCACTTCCCGGAAACTTTTGTTACGCCCTTGAAATATAGCTTGTGGACGTAGTACATCCTCTCATTTTCATGTCAACGATGACTGGTGGTGGCGGTAGAGAGGTTTTTTTTCCTTCTGGTCTTTAAAAAACTTGGCGATACAGAGAGCAGTCTCGGCAACTATTAATTTGGTATTACAGCAGCATCACCTTTCGTCCGTTATAAATAAACCACAGTCGCCATTGTACACTAGAAAGTTAAGCTCCATCAGAGGATCAAACGGTTTTCTCCCTTTGTGCTTTGGCTATATAACACACGGTTACCGTTGCTGTAATTACTTGCCAACTCTTATATGATCATACATTTCTATAAAGTCATATTCCTTATTATTTTTTTTTGTTTTTTGTTTTTTTCTCTTTCGACCGTTGGGATATAATAGACCAGGGAAGAAAACGTTTTCTCTATACTACGTGCTGTCAAATATTATTACGTCAAAGCTGTCAAAATGCAGACTGGGACTAGACACGGAAAGATCTGCCAGCGTATTATCAAGAAGAAGCCTTTCATGCAAATTGAATTTCTAGCAGAAATACAAGAAAAAGCAGCCGTCTTCGCTTCAACACATAGACATTTACAATTTCTCTCTCTTACGATCGCTTTATTACTATGGAAACAATGACAACAATGAGATGCAGCACACACACACACACACAAATACACAAGAATTACATTTCTATCGTTGTATTCACAGTGTTGAAAACATGTACAAAGGAGTTGTTTCAACTTGACGAAATCAGCGATTGGATTTGAATGGGGACAAATAAAAACGAATAAAACTGGGGCCGCTCTTTCTCATACCATCGGTTTTTAAGGTTAATTTGATTCAATATTAACCGTGTTATCGTCTTGCGTGTTTGTTTGTTGTAGCTGGAAATGTTGTGTATGTATGCGTCAATTTGGGGATACTTGTGCCAAAGGGATTGTCACAGGATGGTACGACGTAATAACATTGTCTTACATTTTCGATTTACACAGTCCTACAATACACGCACGGGGTTCCTTTTTTTTTTTGGAAAATGAATAAAAAAACAGCAAACAAAACAAAACAAGTTGCCCGTGTCTGCGACTAATCTGACGCCATATTAGTGTCATTGTTGATTTATTCGTTGCGCAAGACATTCAAACGTGTGTGGCTGTTTTACTACTCTATAGCTGTATAGCAGCAGCATCCACTATTATTCTTGACTGAAGTTGGCCAAGACGCAGACGTTTAATACGTAACAATAACGGCCATATCACCGATTCAAACGCCGATAACTTGTAATATAAGACAATAGTCCAAAAAGAGTGGTGGGTAGGAGCGCTGCTGCGAGTAGGATTCTCTTATTATATTATTTATTAAGATGTATAAATATATATATATTTTCCGCACATAGTCTCTCTCTTTCTCGCTGCTTTGTATGTCTGCATTGATACGACGGATTGTGTTACTCCCTTCAGGGCCTCGATGGCCTCTCGGCTCGTTACATCCAAAAATGGGCGAGACGAAGGGGTTGTAACGTACCACAAAGACTGATGATCCTTTCTCGTTTATTCCACCCAAACGACGATGACGACTCTAGGGTTCTTTGGCGTAGGAAGGATACTTGCATCTATGTACGTTACATCTCGCTAGGGCTGTGTGTTTGTACCCTATAACGCAACAGCTGCCTCCATCTTCCTCATTATCTCGTCTCGTTAGAAGAGGTTTACCCAGTTTAGTTGGTGTTGGTGACCGCGGCTGAGACCTCTTGCTGCGCACGTCTATCGCATGGCATAGATATACGTGTAGTCCGTCTCCGTCCGTCTTCCGTTGTAACTTTTCTTCCTTCTCTTTTTTGTCGTCTACTAATAGGGATCATCGAGCTCGTCGACCGTCTCAGTTGTGTGGGTTTGCGTGGCATAGTACTATACCTACTATAGGTTGATTCCTTTTGTTAAGTTGATATAGGTTTGCTCTGCCCAGCAACACATAGCTACAACCCGCACCTATAATCAAGACGCATTGCCATTTGGCGGCGGATTGTTATTCAATTCATCAGCACGACGTGAGCAACATGAAAACCCTGGGCATATTGTAGTTTGTTTTCTTTTATTTCTTTCCTTGTGCTATATCATTCTCGCACGCGTGAAAGATGCACGTACTACTCTGTAGTCTGTACCATATGAAAGCCAGCAAGAGCCGGAGCAGCGGCTGTCATGCGAGCCGCTCCCGACGTCGTTTCATTTTGACCTAAATAGCTTGTCGGATGGACGATATGTGTTTTATTTATTGGCCTTTTGCTGTTTGCGCTGATGGTAGTAGTCGTCTCGGGCCGCTCCCAGTCAACGCACACCAACAACAACCGAAAATGTGTAAAAAGAAAGAAAGAGCTTATTGGATTCATTTCCGTTTCCTGTCGTCTGATTGGCTGTATATGTTGACGGTGACTTGTACTTACTTCTCCGCACCGACCGCAGCAGCCACCACAAAACTCTTTGCGTCTCTTCTCTTTTCTATACACAAACATACAACAAGAAATGTATATAAAAGCCAAGGCAATGCTCTTTTATATATTATCCCTTTTGGCTTTTCTATTGCTGCTGCCCCATGGAATCGATTTCACCAACAGTATTTTGTGAAGAGAATGAAAAAGAAGAAAATCTCGCAGTTGTGATGTTATATGGAGCTCGTCGCTGATGCATTACCCCCCCCCCCCCCTTCTTCAATGCAGCTCTGGCCTTTTAATGTCGATATACATCACAGAATAGGATCTATAGTAGTAAAGGGAGGGGGGGGAGGAGGCCTCAACAGAAAAACCACTAGACTTTTTCTAGGAAGAAGTTCAGTCGTCAAGGGAGGCAAGTCAGGCAACTCACCCGAGACGAAGACCAGAGCAGCACGGCATTTTCCTTATAGCTCCTATTGTACAGCATATATAACCGATCTACTTAAGTATACCAGGCTAATCGATCCAGGGACGACGTATTATTATTATTAGCATGAAACATCATCGAAAATCTTTCCCTGTTTGTTTATAGTGCTCTGGGACTCTGGGTACATTGACTTTCATTTTCTTAAAAACAAAAGTGATGTACCCAAAGATTTATTTAATGGTAATATTTTTTGACGTGTAATTTAGTGATAAATTTGTAATCAACATTCGCCAAGGTTATCCGAGAAATCCTCACATAAAGGTTGCACAGAAAAATGACAGTTAATTGGTTGGAGGCAAAAATAAAAAAAAAATTAAATAACGAACCGCGCAAGGTTATATTTTTTAGTCTTTTCTTATTTTGGTTTTGAAAGAGCTAATTGGCGTGTCATAGCGAAGCTGCTTTGAGGAGTAGTATTTACGCACGTATTACACGCCCTACATGCTGCATAGAGCGTATTAGATCTACACACTTCTATCTATATATAGTAGGGACATATGCTGTATGTAATACTTGTTCGCAGCACAGCTTATAATGCGCTCTTTCCATATATCTGGCCATCTATTTTAGCTAGAGATTTAGTATGTTTGATATGTTTCTTTTGCAAATTATTAAAGAAGTATAGAAAAGGAAAGAAATGGAAATGTGCCATGCTCCATTTTTAAATATTTTGACTATTTTATTTCCATGGAAATGAAACTCCTCCGCGTATCCCCTCCCACACACGTGCAATAGTTTTCCAGTCCAACCAATAGCCTGTCTCTGTTCATTGATACCTTTTGTTTGGAACGCTTTCATTTTTTAGAGAGAAAAGTGAATAAGAGATCCTGTTCCATCAGCACTATTGGAAAGAATCTATATAGGCAACACCATCGCAGCTATATCAAACCGTACGTATATATAGAGAGGTAAACCAAGTGTATATTACTATACCGTATAGAAAGAAGCAATAGGAGAATATAACGAAGCAGCTAGGGCCAGAGAAAAGTTTTTCGAGTGGTCGGCTGAAATTACAAACTCTCTTCGTATATATATGGTTCCCTTGTATTGTCTTTTTCGTATAGTTGTTATTGTTGTCATACGTCGTTGCTAAGGGCGATCCTATTTACTGGACGGTGAACTCTCATACTCATCGTCGCCCTTATGTCATTTTGCCACCGGTGTGTAGCCTACACACATAAGGATAAGAGTGTCGGAAACGATAAGGTGAGAGTCCAACAGCAGGTAGAAGTTGCTTGGCGTGCGTGATCCTGTCGCCATCCAATTTTTGAAATTTTCTTGGATTTCCAACTTTCTATTTATTTAATAATACTCTTGCGATAGTTCTTATAAATTGATAGATGGACGGTATATTGTCTATACGTAGACTACTATATAAATATAAATATACTTAGACGGAAGATAAATAAAACACGCTAGACACACTCACAGAAAACACTCTGCCTAATGGAGTTGCTGGCCTGGCAATGACACGCAACCCCCCCCCCCCCCCCCGTATATATATAGCCAACTTTATTGAAACAACAACAACAACAAAAAAAAAAAACATCTCGAAGGGGGGGGGGAAGAATAAAACAACAACTCAAAAAATGACGTGCTCTACAACGGCATCCGGTAACTCCAACGTATTACAACACAGCACACCGTCTGCTATTTTATATAATTTAGTACATATTTTAATAATATAAAATGGAAGCATGTAACATTTCTATGCACATTACATAATCGAATAAGAGTCAAGTGTTACTATACTGTGTAATCATGTATAGGTAAAATGAATCACAAAAATATCGACCTTGTATAGGAAATGGAAGGCGAACGCGACGGGCATCTTTCCAGAAATGCGCAACCGGAAATAATAATAATGTGCAACCACCATGCCATGCAGGGCGACACCGATCCATTTGTTTCCTCATAGATCGCGCCTTTTCGACTATATATAAGGAGGCCAGCAGCGTCTCAAAGTAAATGGAATGTGACATTATACAGAAATTATTATAGATGTACTATATCTATTTATGTTGTATAACATTTTTGCTGCGACAAGCACTTGCAACGTTTCGCTATATATATTTTCCAGCACGCTGGGCAAACTAATCAAATAAAGAGTTTGCGCCTTATTCCTTCTTCTTCTTCTTTCCGCGTTTATTTTGTTATTTATTTTATACTTTATGTCAGCTTCGCCACCTACGTACTTGTACGTTGGTTGGGTTCGTTTATCGAGTCCGCATCAACTGCTCCTGATGCTGGTGGCGGCAGCCCTGAAATCTATGGATGTTGCTGTCCACCTATACGTGGACACGACATCGACTTGTTGTCGATATTCAAAACAGGACAGAGTTGCAGACCGCTAGAATAGCAAAGAGTTTGAACTTATGCGTATAGATACGACGTAAATATCGTACGAGTGTAACGAATATTCAGACGAAAGGTAAAACGATGCCGTGCGCACAGCAGCGTGATAGTAAATACATACGAAAAACACGGACATGATAAATTCAGCAAACTGCCAACGAATCATGGTTAATTCCCTCTTGCATCAGGAATAATATAACAACTCTCTAGTATCTCCCTCCCTTCAAGTTTAGGTAAGAACTTTGCGAGATATGCAGCAGTGTACTACTCTCTCTTTCTCTCGAGGCGAACACAGAAGCTATTAAACGATAATTAATCAAAACAAGCGAAGAGCCAACAAGAAAATCAAGTCTGCTGCGCCATATTCCAACCTCTCCCGTGTGTGTGTGTGTGTGTAAACACCTTTCTTCTCAGATGTTGAAGCTCTATCCACTTTCGCTAATGGCCGTAATAATAACTGCTGCTTTAACTGTACAGTAGCATTGGCTCACTGCTGTTTATTAAGTATTTAGGGTTAGTTGCGTCGTGTGTGTACTTGCATAAATATCGCAGTATCTCAGGGATGTGTACGTGTGTGTATATACGGAAACACATTTTGACGATATACAATTGCGTTTGCGTTTCCTTGTAAACTTAGACGGGGATACCGAGAAATTATTACCGAGAGTTGGCATATATAGGAATCAGTGGCGGGTTGATGTAACATTGGAGAGAGTAGAGAGCATTTATTTTAAATAAGGTCGTGGCCCACTTACTGATGCCGAATAATTCAATGAATGAAACTGGCGCTCATTCGGCTCCTATATTGTAGGTTACATATAATATAGCCTTTTGACTGCTCGATTTTTTGTATCGGTACAATAATATAGCTACAGCAGCCCGAATAGAGACTGAACAGTTATATAGGCTATACTGTACACGTGTAGAGAAAATGACTGTTTACATAAAGAAAAAGAAGAAGTGAAGAAACCATTGAAATAGAAATTGGGTATTTTCATTTTCTCCTCCTATGTTTTGCTGATAGGTTATAGCCGAGAAGCCATGAATAATGCGCATTATAACCTACATCACAAAGTTCATATTTATAAACTCTATCGAGGTTAAAAGAAAAATGAACACGTATATTGGTTTATATTCAGAGCAACATCTGCATGACAACTTCTAGACTGAATAAAGCAGTTCAGTAGTATATATATAGTATATGATGCATATGTAAAATGTGTGCGTAAGGGCGAACCTTGATCTCTTCTTTCATTTATTCCTTGTGCTGTGCAGCAACGATTTACTCTTCTACCCACAGCAGCAGTACGTATGATGGCAATATTTTATTATTTGTACTCGGCTCTGTACCTATATGGACTGCATGGCTCCCAAGTCAACAGGGGACTTTCCCTTGGTACATTGCAGGAGATTTGTGATAGATTTCTTCTTTTGATATGAAAAGACTTTATCGAAAAATATGCAGGAAAAAGAGAGAATAGCGCGCTTTAATATATATTTTTTTATTATTTTTCTTTTTGCCTCAAAGGCTAAAAGCTGAAGGGCTTGTCATGTGTCGTTTTCGGGACTTGCTTTCTCGTTTAAAAATAAAATAAGACGCGCATCATCGACCGTTATATTCTTTTCAGTTCTCGCTTGTGTATCTATACTAAGGGTCACATATTGCGCGCAGGGGGGAAACAATACAAGAAACTAAAAGAAACTGTTTCTTCTTTTTTTTTCTCTTTCTATTATTCACTTCGTCCTCTTTTGTCTAAACAGTCGTTATATGTGTATTTGTTGTCATATATATTGAAATCGTTGACGCGCTTTTGATTTGCAATAACTTGTGCATATGCTGTGTGTGTTGTCTTTTGTTCCATGATCCGTCGCTCTCCTGCCGTGGCATCATTTCATTCTATATGTATACGTGTATGCATTGGCGAGGTGTAGTGTTTGTGACAATGCGCTTAGGACGACGGAGCCACGTCTTCTTCTCGTCGCATTGTCTAATAATGCGGATCGTATAGACAGGAGATGAAATGGAATCATCAGAAACCATTTCTATTCTGTTTTTTCGAAGGCTATTTTCCTGTCCGAAAATGATGGGAATGATTGTTTGGAATTAAATTTGATAGAGTTATTTATCTTGGCCGCCGTGCCGTAGGATCGGCTAGATATGATAACAGATATCTCGTTTCTTTTCGTGTATCCCATCATCCATCCATCCATTGCAGTTGTCGTTCTCTATATTTATCAAGACGAGCAACAGCCAGCGTCGCAGGATCGAAGAAGAAGAAGAAGAGAGCGGATGATGTTTCGCTACATCCATTATTGTCGCTGACTCGCTCTCTTATTATTGTCCCTCAGGGGAAAGAAGAAACGACCAAAGCACAGGAGAGACACCCCCACAGTGAGAGAGAGATTAGAACGTGGATAGTGTGCCGATGGTGTAGTACGACAACGACAGTTAGCGTCTCGTTTCCACGGCGACCGGTGCGCGTCCGATGACCACAAGAAAATTTAAACTTATCTCTGCTATGTGTTTTTTTGTTTTCTTTCCTATTAATACGCCGTGTGTGCGGTACGCGTCGCTTTATACGAAAATGAGGAGGAGACCTTCTTGCTGAGCTGCTAGTTGACGCGTCTTTATCTTAGCCAAACACTAGCGGCAACTATAGCACCTTTAATGATTGAATTAGAAAGTTTGATGAAGACTCCTCGGCTGCTGTTGTAACTCTAGATGGGCGACGACGACGACGCTATACCTCCGCAAGTCATCCGCTATTGTACACACCATGTACGTGTCGGCCTTTGTGCTCCATCCCGTGTCTTATTCGCAGTATAGCAAATACGCAGTTACTCCTAAAATGTATTTTTCTTTCTTGAGAATAAGCGGAAGGAGAGCGCAGGGTAGCCTAGACGTCGCATGTCAACTCCTTCTCGCTAATTCAATAGACAAGTCTAGTGTAACGCAGCCAGCCGTCAGTTTGCTGTGCGACAGTTTATATAGAGAGCGGCCAACACCAACTCCTCTTCTTCATTTCTATTTTTATTTCATTTTTTTAAATGGACTCTCCTATGGCCCTCTGCTGGACCATAAATCTCCGAGAACTAATACACTCCCATCGTGTAAAAACAAGTTCACGCTAGAGACTAGAGTAGTAGCGGCGTTACATACAGTATATATATATTTTGCACACTCGCTCTAAAATATATATGAAAAGCCAATCCGCCTATATATGGCTGGGGAAAGCGTCTAAGGATGTAAAAGACGAGATGGCAGGAAATTTGCTTTGCTAAAGAGCGCGTGACCATCAAGAGATCGTGTGACGTTGCTATATAGACTGCGGATATGGGCAGCAACAGCACCGACCCACCACCCGTTTGAATTGATAGATGTCCGAATTGGGGATAGACATTACCGGGCTGAATCCCCCGAAAAAGAAACGTGAAAGGCTGAGGGAATAAACGAATCAGTCAACCTCCCGTGTTGTGCTATAGAGAGATCGACCATCCCCACCAGAGTTTGAGTGCAAAGTTGTGTTTTTCTGCTGGGTGGTTGTGTTGGCAGAAAACGGCGAAGAAGAACAAGAAAAAGAAGTAAAGAAAAATTAAATTAAATTCCCGCGAGTCCATCGACGGCGACGAAAGAGCTCGGCAATGGTCTGCCCGTTCGTTTGGGATTTGACAATCGTTTTTCGCTTTCTCTTGAAACACGGATGGATCAGCCTATAGACTATTGATATAGAAAAATAATGAAGAGAGAAGAGAGCAGCACAGCAGACTTGGTGTGTTGTGTAAGGCTTGGCACACACCAGCAGCACAAGTCCAAGTTGAAATGCTGTTGGGGTTGTATTGGAACGGCGGCTCACTCTACAGGGAAAACAAATAAATCAACGAGACCAAACAGTCACAAGTGACACATTTTGTTTCTGTTTTATTTGTTTTAGCGTTGCCATCGATCGATGTGAGACTATATATATTTAACATAGAGAAGAAAGAAAAGAGTGTATTAGAGCAGCGCAGAGCTCAGCCGATGAACGTCTAGAAAAGGGTAAAAAAAAGAGATAACATATAAATAAAAGCAAGAACGAATGTCTGTCACTTTTATCAATACAAAAGTAGAGACGATGAAACTCTACTGTGGGACAGTATAGATACAGTCAATATGCGAGCAGCAGAGATGCGACACTGGATATATTCAAACATGGCAATATTGTAGAAACGCAATCAAGAGGAAGAGTTTCATTTTTCTCTCTCTCTCTCTGTTATATCTGCAAGAAATATCAGAAATGATATGAGCGGCGATGTTGGAAGGCACGGAGAGACGTCGACGTCGGCCAGGAGGAATAACGAAATCGTATATCCTTGACACATCCCAAATATCCAACTGCCTACAGAGTCTGTACAGTTATATAGCGGCGACTGTTCCGAGTGGATGGGTGGAAAGAAAAATGTTGCAAATGGAAGAATATTCAAATCGAAACGGAAGTCGCTGTCCTGAACAAATGGAGCACATGGGTCGCCAGGTTTGACGGAGGGGAACATCTGGTCCCGTCGGGATTGGCGAAACTCCCGTCCCCGGTCCGCGCTTCTTCTTACAATTTCACAATGCGGCAGATCTATACACATCCAGCAGCTCGGCACATACACAATATGATGGATGGAACTGGAACTTGATAACGATGGCGCAAAACTGTCGTAGGCTGTTTAGATTTATATAGTCGGAGCGAAAGTTTTCAGACAAAATTTAAATGAAATTATAGAAGATTTGATGTTTTATTTGTTTGGCGAAACAAAATCATTCCGACACAAAAAGAAAAAGAAATTCAATCGAAAACAAAGTCATCCGCTTTATTCAAAGTTGAATAAACGGACAATACAAACACAAGATAAAGATAAAAGCAAATTTAAATGGCGCATTGGCAATTAAAAGGTTCCAGGAATTCCCGTTTTCCTTATTCTTTAAATTTTATTATCAATCCTTCAGCAAGCCTCCGTCAGTCTGACAAGCAATAAATCGATAATAAAGAAGTTGCTCACAAAAAGATTACACTAATAACTAAGGAAAGTAAACCAAACAAAAAATATGTATTTTTTTTTAACAGTTACTATGTCTTATTGACGAAAGGATTATTATTTTGTGGAACGAAAATCTTGCTCTCCTCGTTTCCGTGACCAATACACGACACGATACAATGTATGCCGTCCGCGGAGACCATTTTCACCCTTTCTTTTCTCTATCAATATAATAAATAAATTCTACTTTCTACTTGCTGTTGATGACGTATATATGTCTAATACACTGACTGGTCTCTTCTTTCGGTCTTTGCTCGATTCCTCCCCCTAACTCTGCCCAACATTCCAAATGTTCCCGAGACATATCGAGTCGTCCTGTAACCATCAGCATGCATCACGCTCAAAGCCCATCAGTCTAAAGGGGAAGTTGCTGAGTAACCGGGGGTTTCGTCCAACAGAGGGGTATAACGACACACACGCTTTGATGTCCCTCCGTGCTGTCCATCCCGTATATATCCATCCCCTTTTTCTTTTCCCCTGAATTTCTGTTATAACCTTCCCGGTCAAAGAAATAATAATACATTTTCTAGATAGCTACGCAATTCAAGTGCATTCGCTATACAATCGATAAACAGACGCGGGGCTCGCATATGAATAAACATTTCGTTCCGTGTTTAAAATATGTGAGGAAAATCAGCTCGTTGCGTCAACACACACACATACGCGCGTACGTCATCATTCCGTGTGCCAACTTTTCAGATTGCGAAGTGAGTCTCGTAACTGCTGCAATAGAATAGAGTGAAAAGCGAGCTTGAGACCTTATAGGTACGTATATACTATAGTGTATGTATATGACATTGCACAAGGTGCGCGTCGCGGCTATATAGTGAAATTAGTCTGTGTGGACATAACCAACCGAAACTTGCTCGCAAACTGTGAAAGCCACACAGCACACAACAAAATGCAACGATTCCCCAAGGTATAACACATCACGAGATGTGCTGTCCCGTCGTACAACGTCCACGAGACTATGCACAGACAGTATAGCATCGGGATATAAATGAATGTGGTTGCAGAGGCAATAACAACTATTGTGTAGACACACACACAACGTCCCACCACGTATGTAGAGCGTATTAATAAACGTATAAATATACTTGTAAGTATACCTATAAGTCAGCTAATATAATAGCAACAAATAAGTTGCTATTTCGCATGTCGTTTCGATTCACATATATATGAAACATTTAATGCTGTGTTGATATTGAAATCGGATTCGACTTTTGAGATTTGCACAGTATCTCGAACTGTGAATAAAAATTTAAATTTTGACAGTCGATATAGTATGTTGATTCAGGATGATGCACAACGCATTCCTTGCATCACGCACGTCATACCCACTTTTCGAATAATTTACAAGGGTATCGTAATTTGTGAAAAAAATTCGACCATATTTTGAAAATTGGCTCCTTAATTCCAAAATATAATAAAGTGAACTACATCAAGGCGATTCAATCAATTCGATATTGTCACATCCCATCAAAAGAAATATGGAAATCTGTCAGGTTTACTTTGACACACGAAACAGCTGCAAATGAATTATTTTCCTTTAAAAGATGATACAGCACGTCAACTTTATTGTAGTATACCATAGAGTTTCTTCATTTCTTGTATACCTAACCTGCTGGCACGATGTGAAATTATTCCCCAGTTGCACGGCAGAGACATTTCGGCAGTCGTGAGAAATTGTTATGCGTATAGTATCTAGGGAACGAAAGGTAAAGTTGAGTGTACTGTACGAACAAGTTCACAGAGTCCATACTATTTCAATATGATGAGCAACTTATCACCGGTGTAGTAGCTGTCCTCCGCATTGAATATTCAAAGGAATCAAAAGGTGTGGGCAAAGTTTCTTTTTTTATTTCTGTTCAATTTATTTCCAGAGTTCTTATCATTGCTAGTAGTCTTAGCTAGTATCATCGTGTAATTATTTCACTTAAAGTTATACACTGCACTGTATTCATCATACACCTTATACGTATACGTCTGTGACGATGAAGTCATTGTGTATACAATAGGAAGAACAATGGGTCGTCTGGTCTTTGTCATGTAATTATAATATGTCCTTGATGTATAATTCGTGAGTGTATTTCGTCGTGCTGCTGCGGACATATTGTTCCTCTTCCCACATACGGACACATGATGAAATATGAGAGTTCACTGTAAAGGGGCTGTCTCAACTCTCAAGCCAGGCCAAACTTATAGCGACGTTAGAGTCATATCGGTGGAATATATATCTATTTGGCCGTCCCACTCATACAGCTATATAGTACTGGTCTTTCCGGCCCCTTCATCGCAATCGAACTGAAACTTTGTAGGCATGGTGATGGCTCAATATGATCGCAGCAGTGTCGTCCATAGCAACACTACATGATGAGGCAAAAATAGAAAATAGAAAAAAAATGAAAGGTTACAAGAGAACCAGCACTTCAAAAAGTTCTCTGGGAAATGTGAGCACTTTATCAAACCAATTTCAACCCATTTTCCACGAGAGAAAGAAAAAAGAAAAGAAATTTATAGAGGACTGGTTCGGAATTGTGAAATAATAAATGTCTTTCATCAGCAAGTCAATTTCGATCTTTTGAAGACTTTCACCTCACGAAAATTGGGCGAAATTTGGATGTCATATAACATTACCTGTTTGAAATCGATCCAACAAACACGGGTGCTCTTTTCGTCTTTTTCTATTTTACACGCCTTTATACATAGTCATTGACCGTTTTCGAATTCCCCCCTGGATTCATCCAAGATCGTCCAAATTTTCATTGCTGCTGAGAATCACCGACAGGAGACCGACTAAAAAATCCATCAGGTCGTTTGAAAAAACCTTTATATAGTAGAAACTTTTAAGAGCAGCAGGATGCAGGACATTAAGGACAAGGGGAGGGTCAGCAATCACGTCACAGTAAAAAAATACATAAAAAAGCTATTGAGATCATGCAAAAGAAAGAGAAAAACGAGAAAAGAAAAATCGGTGAGTGCAGGAGCAGGAGCAGAAGGAGCCGTTACTATAGCGCTACACACATAGCATGCACTCACTCTCTTTCTCTCTGCCGCTCGACGGCGTTCGCTCAATTTGTCACGGAGCAATCACGGTCCTGACGCCGACATATATACCTTTGGCAAATACCGCGTCCATTCGTCTCTCTTCCGCTCGACGTCGACCAGACTATATAGGAACCCACCTCTCTTAATGCTCCTTATATTTATAAACACACACAGCACATCACGGCACGCAGCACGGCAGCGCACATAGATAGAACAGCCAAAGCTGGTGCGTTGAACAAGTCCAACAGCGGCAAATGTGGTGAAAAAGTATAGGAGACGATGACGCCTTCGACGACGACGATCGATGGTCAGCAGTAAAGAGGCGAGAAAAATAAAAGAAGAAGAAGAAGAAGAAGAGGGAAAAAAAGTGGCAGGCTCTTTTATATTAGTCGATGCAGTGGGAGTCGACAATTTATCTCGGTTATGCTTTGATGACCAACAAATCTAAGACGTTATATAGCCTAGTAGCTAGATGGGATAGCGTATAGGTGGGTGGGTGGAACATTCCCGACCGTTTTCCTTCTTCTAGATATTGAGACACAGCTACTTTTCCGAAATGACATTCAACTTTTCGTTAAAAACCAACTTGTAATAAATCATCGTTATTATGTTGGACCCGGCGCTAAGAGACAACAATCATGTGTTCAGTATTCATTTATAACCATTTATTTTGTTTAAACAAATTAACAAATAGCATTTATCAGCCTGGAGAGAGTCAATGAGTGTGCGACACGATCCTTGAACAATGATGAATGTTCCATTCAACAGTGAAATAAAATTGTCTCAACTGTGTGCATTTAAATACCAGGCAAAACGTGAGATGAGGAGTGGAATGAATCGACGCCAGGCTGTGAATATTTGTTGTACGATAACAAAAAAAATAAAAATAAAAATAAAAATAAATAAAAAAGGAAAGAAGATTTAATGCACACAGTCTAAACTATATATCTAGCTGCTTTTCTGATGCAGCAGTCCCTGTATATGTAACCAAGAGAATGGGAGTTGTCAGGGGTGATGCACGCAACGTTTGACGATGATTGAAGCCTCCCTTCATCCACATTGTACACTATAACTGGGTTGGGAAGGGTGGGGGAGAGAGAAATTGTGTACAAGAGTTTTTTCTTGCGTTGTATTACATACAAATATCAATATAAATATGCGCCGTATTATATGACGCGGCCAGGCGATTCTTTGGAGCGCCATCAGTTGATTGATTCTCGCCGGCCCTAACTTGATTTGGACCATACACGCGAACTGTTGTAGAAAGAATTGGATTGAACGCAGCAGCAGCAGCTCACAACATGTCTAGTGACAACGACCGATTGATTGGAGAGGAAGACGAAAGAAATAAAGAAAAAGTAAAAAAGGAAACTATTATACACTACACGTAGTAGTCCTCTCTCGGCTGTGTGCTGTATGGCTGTGCGCACTTGAATGATATCGATGTCAGCAGACGCCTTTTATGCCGTGCGTCGGTGATCGAGTTATATTCGCCTCACATTTGATAACAGGATTGTTTCGCTCTCGATTTCCCATCGCGCCTTGTGTACTAGGTGTCCTCTCTCCATATTTCTCGCAGCAACCGACGACAGAGAAACGGAAAAAAAAAACGCCTTTTCTCTTACACATATCAACCTCAGAAAATATGGTACACAGCAGTAGCAGCACTTGAAAAACCCAATCTGAAGAGAAAAGGGAGAAGGAAAACTTGTGCGTAGTTGGTGGAGTAGAACGGTATACAAAACACACACGTTTGCTTGGTGATATGATAGAGGGGTCCGGTCCCCATCTATTTCCATGTATATATTCCCATAGATATACTATGAGAAAGGACTCCGGAAGGGGACCAGCATGGTCAGATCCTTCTAATGCATTTTTCTCTCTATTCATTCACTCTATTTAGATGTGTTGTAGATTATTATGTATACGTCCCCTCTGTGCACAGCTCACTGTTGGTGTTGCAAATAACGTTCATCGACCCCCATTATCATCTTTTCTTCTTGGAGGTTCGATCTCGACGTTCGTACCCTCTAATGCGTCAATGATGGTCTTATTCAAGTCTAAATATGCCGCTATTCAGCTCACGTCTCTTGCTCCTGATGACATTTCTGCACCAGACATTGAACTTGTATTCATCGGACTTGGTTGTGACGTCTGTTGAATCGATCAAATACAACTCATCACGCCGCTAGTTTCTTTCCGTCTGCCTTTATATATGATGGCATTGTTCAGTTCCACAAGATTATTGCTTTCAATTTAATCAGTTGCTTGTTCACATTCGTTTGAAATGGGATGACGGACCCTGTAACCCTTTGAAGTAGCTTTACTCCGCCGCGCTCCTGCACTGAGCAAATAATTTTGTGTCCGCGTCTAGAGGCAATATAATCTGAAACACGACAATAACATTATATAAAAGAAGAACAATTAATGACAAATCGGATGCCTTTATAGGCCCTTTCTATTCTTCAGGAAAAGGAAAAATCCTGCAGAGCGAGCGATATACACAGACTTCAAAGCCTTTTTAATTAGCCTAAATGTAATATCAGCGATATGTGTTACAGAGAGACACAGAACAGCAGACTTACTACTTGGCTTTGGCTGTAATGAGATGACGAATCACAGAAAGTAAATAATACGTAGGAATGCCGACCGCCTCTTTCTATATAGATTCCGCCCCACCCATTCGTAGTAATACGTTGATACGTTCGGAATTCAAGAAAAATCCAACGCCTGACAACCGTTTGTTGTTGCTGTTTATTCATCCAATCGCCGTATCGACATCACACAGCAGGCGAGCGGCAGCATATACAGAAACTCTTGTTTCTTTGTTTTTCTGTTTTTATAGACAGGATTGATGATTTTGGGCGCGTGGATGTGTATCAAATTCAATTTTTTCAAAAGGAAAAGTCACTGCCAATATTTATATATTTTCCATCTTTTGCGAGATTATTGATGGCGGCTTTATTTTGAAATTCATTTGTCGACGTGTGCCTTGGCCAACGGTTCACAGTGTGACGTCAAATAAAAACCAATTATAAACCGCAATAAAGATCGGAAGGGAAAGAACCCCGTCCTTGGATGTGTTGTCGCTTCGTGGAAGCCTTTCTTTTCTTGATGCTAAACACGTGAAAAAAAAGGAACTCAATAATCCGCACTCTATTTTATACTACCGGTACATAGTCTACCTACCGAATATGATTTTGGATACAGAGCTGAGAGGGACGAGAAGCGGGACAAGAGTAATCACTAGCAATACGTCTTCCGCTGATTCTATACCACAAAAACCATCAACAACAAAGGACCAAACGAAAAACGGTGTCGAAGACGCCCATCCAATATAATAACGTGCACGCGCAGTCAGGGGAACGTTGAATGGATCTACTATATTCATCTTATATCTACATCATAATAAAGGTAGGTAGTTTATGCTTGTTTTTGTTTTCTTGATGGGTTTTTTTTTTGTTTTAAAAAACTTTGTGGTTAGACAAGGAGGTAAAAATTGGAGAGAGAAAGACAACAGCAACGTGTTTGTTTGTGTTGTTTCATGGGGTAATAGAGGACCCAATTCCAGAGGTTCTCTTGTCACCAGACATCGGCTGTTTGGTTCAGCACACTCTCAAGATAAACACATCAGTTTATTGGTCTCTCTGTTCTCTTACTATACACACACACACGACGACGACGATGATGTCGTCTTCATCCTTGTTCTCCAGAGTCTGCCCATTCAACAACCCTGCACACACAAGGCGTCTCAATAAAATTACCCAAAAGGGAAGACGACGGCGACAACCCTGGCCGATGTTTTGTTTGTTTCGCTGTCGTCTATTATTCGCCGTCACCTCGTTACACGGTTTCTTATATTCCCATTTCCTTCGTCTTTCGCTTATTTTTCTTTTTTTATTCTTTTCTCGTCGTCGTCGGGGGGGAAAGGAGAATGTCGATCTTCTCTATTTTCAGCCCAGAACGACGACGACCGACGGCGCTACACACCGAATTAGGCTATCAAACTCGCTCATCAAGCTGACGCTGCCTCATTTTGTTTTGTTTTTTCTTTTTAAATTTTTGCGCCGTGCAGCACTTTTATTTGTTCCTTTCATTTTTTTTTTCTTCTCTTCGATCGGATTATTTTTCCCACGAAGTATAGGGAGGAAGGAACAAAATAAAAAGGGCGCTCGTTTTTGAAGCGAAGAAATGTGTGCCACAATCGTTTTTTTTTTTTTTTTTTTGCTCGCTGATTTGATGCGAGAATAATTCTTTGAAATTTTTCGTGACATTTTGTGTCCATTTCTCACTTGCCCCGGTTTGATTCTTTTTCGTTCGGCTCCTCTGCTAACTCCCTTATTTTTCTTTTAACTTTTTTCTGCCTTCCAGTTTGGTGACGTGAATTCGTCTGTTTCTCAATCGATTGCGAAATCCTCAAGAGGCGTCGTCGTGTCAGCAAACGAACGACACGGGGAGGAGACGAGTTGGGAGGGGGGAAAGAGGGAAACTTATAATATAGGCTGACTGTTCTGACGTGAAAGCGAAGCGCATCTCCCACACGACCGGAAAAAGGAAACACATGGACCTACTGAGCGTCAGTCAACGCACAAGCAGCAAACTAGGAAAAAAAAAGAAAGAAAGAAAGAAAGAAACAATGGAACGGCGACGAGAAAAAAGGGGATTGAAGATAACGAAACAATGGCAACCAACGCAAAGAAGAAGGGGAAACTAAAATAACGGAGCAGAGAACCAGGAACCAAAGTTATTATTATTACTATGTTTTTTTTTCTCTCTTTTCTTTCTCTTTAAAAAAGAAGAAAATGAAGAGAAAATGAAGCTAGAATATCAAAGTAGCTGGGCGCGTATAATAAGACCAGCTTCATCGATTGAAATCTTTTTCTTTCAAAGAGGGGGAAAAAAAAACAGGAAAAAAATGGGCAATAACAAAAGAGAGAGTCTTATCTCTCTTCAATATATGATGCTGGACTTTTTCTCTCTGCGTGGTTCTTTCATTACTTCATTAGCCAACATGACTCTCTGTCGTATAATCATCCGTTCAATATCTCGTCCTGTGCATCGCGATGGAACTCTACAATTCTACATACATATAGTTGATGTCATGAGACCATCGAGCAACGTTCCGTGTACAAACAACTGATCGACATCTAAATGGAAAAATTAATTGCTGTTGGCCAGACTGTTATTTAGGCGCAGCATTATCCTACCTGCGCTTATTGTGTCAGGGACGGCTATTTCCCCATTATTATGGGAAAACTTGTCCGCGTCTAGCATCTGCTCTCTGCAAGTCAACGAAAAGATGCGCAATGACCAGCTGCAACGACAAGAGAATCAACGCATTTTCTCCTCTCTGCGAATTGTTGAAGCATGAACATTTATACTTATGCTATCTGACCAAATAATTAAGAACACGTTGAGATAATAGTTACTTGTTGCAGCGACAGTTGTATAAACTCAAAAGAAGAAGTAAGGTCACACTTTCATGGCCTTATATAATATGTAGATTAGGGTAAACAGAATCCCCAGGGAGAACAAAAGAAGCGCATAAGCGCAAGCGGGTTTACGCAACCCATCACTTAAGTTGCCCGGAATGAGCTATGCTTTGACACCTGGTCTCAACTAATAGTGATGGTTGAATGTTAAATAATAGGAGAAAAAGAATCATGAAAAATGATGACAACAAAAAAAGAAAGAACGACGGAGTCAACCAAACATACAGAGAAAAGAATAACATAAAATGATATTGTTGAAATTTTCTTGTTCGGTCTGCGCTTGGTATGAGAAACCTGGTCTGGTCCGTTATTAACTTCTAGTTCCGTTCTGTCTGTCGCCCTGATTTGTTTTTGACAGATAACTGCATTAACGCACTGCATAAAGTTTTGAGTGCCTGATAATAATAAAGAAAAAATGATAGATTAGATTATTGTTCTACTGGCATAGCTACACCAATCAAGTCTCTCAATTTTTCAAAACGTGGTCTTGGTAAAGGCTTTGTGAATATATCAGCAAGTTGCTCATCAGTGCGGATGTAAGAGATATCCAAAACACCCTTTTCTTGTTGCTCTCGGACATAGAAATATTTAACATCTATGTGCTTGGTTCTTTGATGGTTTTCCGGGTTGTATACTAGTTGAATTGCACATTTGTTGTCGCACCGAATGGGAACCTTGTTCACTTTCATGCCGATCTCTTGCAGTAGGCGCTTAAGCCATATTGCTTCTCTGGCACCTTCCGAGACTGCAAAGAATTCCGCGTCCGTTGTTGATAGTGCTATGGAACGTTGCCGTCTGCTTGCCCAACTAACCGGTCCTCCATGGAACATGAAGACAAATCCAGTGGTCGATTTGCGTGTAGTCAGGTCCCCAGCAAAGTCAGCGTCTGTGTATCCATTCAGTTGGGTTTCTCCATCTTTTCCATAGCATAGTCCATGATGTGGAGTCTTGACCAGGTAAGCGAAGATTCGCTTGACGGCTTCCCAGTGGCTTGCTTCTGGTTTTTGTACGAACTGGGCTACTTGGTTGACAGCCAAGCAGATGTCCGGACGAGACATGGCCATAAGGTACATAAGAGATCCCACCGCTTCTCTGTATGGTTCACTTACAAAATTTGGGTTATTGTTATGTGATGATGTCGACGTTAGTCTTGAGTTGGGATCACATGGGATGCTGATTGGGTTGCTTTCGCTCATGTAGTACCGGCGAAGAATTTTCTTTACAAAGTCTGGTTGATTAATGTACATCTTGCGATTGGCTCTGTCTCTTGTTATGTCTAATCCAACGAACCTGTTTGCCGGAAGTGATCTGACACAAAAATGAGTGCTAAGGTACTCCAAGATGCCAGTTATTGTGCTTGAAACGTTACTACAAATAAGTCCGTCATCAACATAAATGATTACGATGGTGAATTCACCACCTGGCTGCTCACGGTAGTAGACGCAAGGATCTGAGATACAGCGCTTTAGTCCAAAATTTATCAAAAAATCATTAAATTTAAGATTCCAGACTCTCGACGCCTGCTTGAGACCATAAATACCCTTGTGGAGACGACATGCTTCTTTTTCTTTTCCTGGGATGACAAGGCCTTCAGGTTGCTCAAGATAGATCTCTTCTTTTAAATCGCCGTATAGGAAGGCGGTCTTTATGTCAAGCTGCATGATGTCTAGATCCTTGGCTGCTGCTATGGCCAGCACCAACCGTATTGAATAGTGCTTGACAACCGGGGCGTATGTGTCAAGGTAGTCAACTCCATATAATTGCGAATATCCTTTTGCTACAAGTCTTGCCTTGTATCGAGGTTTGACATCCTTATATCCAGGTTTGAAACTAAATATCCATCGACTTTTAACGGTGGCTCGATCAAATGGTACTGGCATCACGGTCCAAGTCTTGTTCTCCAGGATCGATGAGTACTCCTCCTTAATGGCTTCTTTCCATCGTTCAGAGTCTTCACATTCCATTGCATCTTTGTAGCTGGTAGGAACGTATGGGTCTTGATCTGGTGGTAAGGTAGTTGTTTCTCCTTCCAGCATTCCAACCAGGGCATTCTCCTGTTGTAGGAGAATTCTTCTTGATTTCCTAACACCGTCTTGTCTGTGACCCATCAGAACGAGATTTTCCTGAACGACGTCCTCGGTGGAGGCAGTGGCCGTTAATGGGCCTCTTCCAGGTTGAGCTAGTTGATTTTCAGGAATATCTTCTGCTTCGTTAACATTTGCGGCACCTAATCTTTCAATATTTACAATTTGATGATCATGAGCAGTACCTACTTGTTCATTTTCGATGTGGTTGTGATCACCCATTTCCATGGCCACGACTGGTTGGTCCTCGACTCCTGGTTCTTTGGGGTCTCTCAAAGGTGTGACAAGTGGGCGTTTTTCAGTATTCTGCTCCGTCTCCATGCCTCTCTCCGCTTGATTTTGCCGTGGCACTGTCGTTGCTTGATCGTACCTTGGTTGGACTGCTTCATCAATTATGACGTCTCGACTGATGATTACTTTCTTCTGCTCGGGGATGTAAATGCGGTATCCTTTTGTGTGTTCGCAATGGCCCACTAAGACACCTTCTACGGCCTTTGGATCAAGTTTGCTTCTTTTGCCGTCCGGGATGTGAACAAAAACTTTGGATCCGAATTTCTTGATGTGAGACACATCAGGTTTTCTCCCGTTCCAAGCTTGATAAGGTGTTGTTCGAGACTCATTTGTTGGAACTCTATTCAGAATGTAGGTTGCGTATGCTACTGCTTCGCCCCATAGGAAAAGTGGTTGCTTGCTCCCGTGAAGCATGCATCTGGCTGCTTCCATGAGTGTTCTGTTTTCTCTTTCTGCGACTCCGTTTTGCTCTGGAGTGTATGGTACACTCTTCTCGTGCTGTATACCCATTTCTAAGAGCCAGGTGATGAACTCGTTGCTTGAATATTCGCCGCCGTTATCTGATCTAAGGGTTAGAACGTTATAATTGGTTTTGTTCCTTACTGTTGCCGCAAACTGACGAAAGAGCTGTGGAACTTCCGACTTTTTCTTCATGAAGTTGACGACTACCCAACCGCTGAAGTCATCCTTGAATGTAACATAGTAGTTGGATCCTGCCAACGTAGGGGTGGACATCGGGCCGCACACATCTGAATGTATCAACTCTCCAAGTCGGGTGGCTCTATTCCTTCCTTCTTTGAAGCTGGTGCGATGCATTTTTCCTTCGGCACATCCCCAGCATGGAGATGATTTTTCTTCAGGTGTTTGATGCAGATCAAGTCCATCTACAATTCCCTGGGTGAACATTCTACGAATGGTTTTTGTGTTGACGTGCGCCAACCTCTGATGCCATACAGCCATAGATGTTCCTTTAGTAGCGGAGTACGCAGCATCTCTTTCGTTGATATGGGATCTGATGTTAAGGTGGTATAATGTTCTTCCCGCACGTTTGCCAGTGATCTCTACTTTACCATTACGAAAAAAAACACCTGATTGTCGATGAATACTGCCTCCATTCCATTTTCAGTAGCGGTTCCAATGGAGAATAGGTTGGTGCCAAGCCTTGGAACATGTAAAATTTTGTGAATGATTATTACTCTATCCTCACCATTCACGTTGACTGTGACCTCGGCATCTCCCACTCCATAAACATCGAGTGATGTTTCACCAATGCCGGATACCGTCCATGACCCCGGCGAAATCGGTTTGTAATTCTTTAGTAATGCTTTCTGGTTTGTCATGTGCTGCGTAGCCCCAGAATCAGCAAACCAGTCTAGAATACTTCGAGCAGCATAGCATGCCGCTGCCGGGAATGCTGAGTCTTTGCGAGATGAAGGCGCAGGGCTGGTTTCTTCCTCATATAACTCGTGATCAGATGTGGCTGAATCTTGATCCTTGGATGTGGAAGCTGGGAATGCCGAGTCTTGGTTTTTCATGTTGCTACCCTTGCCTCTCTTGAGTATCTCTCGTGCCTTCGCCAATTTTCTACAGTCTTCCGTTTTATGAGTGTCTCTCTCACAAAGTGCACATTCAAATTCTTGATTAGATTTCGACCGTTCTCGTTGATTGTGGTGGTAACCGGTATTGTTGCTATAGGGTGTTCCTCTCCTGGCGTCAAATTTGTGTCCTCTAAGACCCGGATATCCACCTTTTCCAGCTTGGTGGCCGCCTCTTGGCCGTTGGTTCGATGAGTTGTGTGCACGGAAGGCAGTGGACGTCTCGTTTTTTGATTCGGACTCGTATGATGCGATGACGCTTTCTTCCGCCACCAGTCTCCGAGAGAGGTTGTCAATTGTCCTTTCATTTACGGGTACCACCGTCCATGCGGATCGCACCATCCTGAATGTTGGTGGGAGAGCAGCCAGAATCTTGTTCAGAATTTGCCTTTCAGGGACTGGCTCATTCATTTCTCTCAGCTGGTTGGCAATCGATAGGATCCCATTGATGTAAGACGTAACATTTTTTTCAGAATCATACTTAAAGTCATAAAGCTCTTGCCACCTCTGGTGAATTGTGTCGTCTGCTCTAGCGGCATGCTGAGAGGTTAATTTAACCCACATTTCTCTTGCAGTAGTGCATGGGTAGAGAAGGATCTTTTGGCTCTGATCTGTGGTGGCTAGGATGTAGTTTCTACATGTTATGTCCCTCATTCTCCATGCGTCGATGTTCGCTTGATTAGTGATTGCGTTTTCAACTCTTATCTAGAAGATAGATAGTAAAATGAGTGTTTGAGTTTAAGAGTAATCAGAGTGTGTCAACACTCGTTTGATTAAATGTAATGTGCGTAGAACACGTTAAAGTGTGATTACACTTGTAAAAATCAACGTTTAAGTAAATGTAATGTGCGTGAAACACATTAAAGTGTGATTACACTTGTAAAAATTTAACTAACACAATCAACATAAGTTGAGGAGCTTAGGTTAGGGATCATCCACCCCCTTCTATATATAGACGTGGATGACCCAGAATGCAAAGTCAGAACAAAACTTTAAAGGGTATAGTTCCCATCAGGTTCAATCAATTTGAGAAAACAAAAGATTGTACAATGTGCGAAAAAAAAATTCTCTAGATGGGTCACTGAATTGAAATGTGAGTACATTTGTAGTTAAAATAAAATTTTACCTCAATTGGAATAACCTCTATACACCACCGGGAGGTGCTTCAAGCAGGGCCTTTAAGCCAAGCTGTTCCATCATACTTTGAAATTCATATTTCCACTCTGTGAAGTTCTGGCCATTGAACTTTGGTAAATGGCTCACGTCCTTAAAACTATTGGTAACTATAGCATTAGCCATAACGTAAACTCTGGGCCCATAACCTGTTGAAGCATGAACACTTATACTTATGCTATCTGACCAAATAATTAAGAACACGTTGAGATAATAGTTACTTGTTGCAGCGACAGTTGTATAAACTCAAAAAAAGAAGTAAGGTCACACTTTCATGGCCTTATATAATATGTAGATTAGGGTAAACAGAATCCCCAGGGAGAACAAAAGAAGCGCATAAGCGCAAGCGGGTTTACGCAACCCATCACTTAAGTTGCCCGGAATGAGCTATGCTTTGACACGAATCACAACACCTTCCATATGCAAATCACGAGCGACTTTCAGAGGACAAAGTAATAAAGTCGTATGTATACAGTATGTCCGACTACTACTATAGATGTACAATTGTACACAGTAGCAGCATTTTACGTGGACACACAATCCGGCCAACGATAGATGGTTTTCTTCATTTGAAATGCAATAATTAATGAACTATATGACTCACAAAAGGGTTCTTGTATAGACTTTGGGAGAAGGTTGAACCGGGTCGAATGCAACTGCGATTCAAGCTCGAGGATTCAATCCTAACAGACGTTATTACTATGTTTCCGGCAGAAAATCTATCGACGTATTTCGATTTAAACAAGATGGACTTAAAGCTTGATGGACTTATTGTCTCATTAATGCCCCCCCCCTTTATTTATTCGCTAGGCTAATTCCAAAACTGTAATCCAGCGCAGAGCGCACAATGTAGGATCATTATAGTCAGCCAAACAAACGGTATATATATTTATATATATACTATACATGTATGTAGTACTTATTGGCTTACATAACATTCTAATCATATACAAAAAAACAAAAGAAAGAAAATGCGTCTAGTACTAGATAAGGCGATGACGTCCTACTAAATTCAATTTATCTAAATTTTTTGTTTTTCGTTTTTTAAGAAGAGAAAGAACAAAGTAAGCTTCGAGACTTTTCGTCACTTAAGCTCAGCACCAATCTCTCATCCGAATCGATGGCTTCGTAAAATCAAGTGCTTTTTTTTCGTTAAATCCAGCGCTATTTTTATGTTCCCCTTTAGATTTTCGGTTGCGCTTCTTTTTTGTGTTGCACTATCTCCTTATTATTATATCCCTTCTAAAACGTGGAGATCCCGTTAAAATAGGCTTACTGTATATAGGAGAGAGAGAGAGAGAGAGAGAGAGACTGTTTAGTAATCAATACATCGAGTCGACGCGAGCTCTACAGTTGGTTTGCTGAAGAATAAGGCAATACACTGGCGTATTTGTATCAGTATAACAGTCTGACCGAGTCTGACTGCCTATAACATGTGTAGGAGTAAAAGGATCGACTGAGCTTTCGTTCGTCTCTGATGTTAATGCCTAGAGGTCGGAGGGAAACCGATGCGAATTCATCGTTATATGAACATATATATAGTAGAGTATAAAGTCAATATCAACTGAAAATGGACTTTGAATGTACGTTGGTTGTTCCATAATACAGCTGAAATGATAAGAAAAGCCACGAAATGACAACAACAAGAGACAACAATCCAAGAAATGATTAGGAAAAAACAAAACAAAAAAGAAATATTTTCTTGTTTTGCTGGGCTCATCATTCGCGGACGCCCAGAGAAGAAGATGGGAAAACGAACAAGTCGTGTAAAGAACAACAGCTGCTGATCAAGAATCCATGATGATGACAGCGCATAGATATATATATACCTACCTTTATTACAGAGCAAGCACATCACGAATTTCATGAATTTTCAAAATGTGGCAACTTGGACGAATCACACGTAAATAGAAATGAGAATTATTTGTACTTATACAGCGGTTTGATTTGCTTCTGCTTTATACGATGGGTAAATATTATGTTGCTAATACTGTGTGCACTGGTTGCCCGTTGTGTTTATATAGTTTTAGACGCTCACGTGGATGTTGCAAGTTGGACGCGTGGAGGATAATGCCTCTATGCTATTAGCCACTGTCTACTGCACTTTAGGTTACAATATAAGTGAGAGAATAGAACATCAATCACATCTCTAAGGCTTTACTATTACGGAAGCCGATAGAACAAAAAGGCACTTTTATAAATCCGGCCAGCTAGCAGTCCCTGACTATATCCAGAGTCCAGTAGCTCACACCTCAGCGAGCACTTGGGCCCATCAAGTTTCTCTCTCTCTCAAAACGCAGGGCCCACACAGCAGTTCGGGGAGCCATGGGTGTATAAGAGGAGGCCATGGCACGGGACGTTGCTTGGATGCGTTCAACGTCTCTCACTTCCTCTTCCTGGCAAGACTGACGTCAGCGTTTACGCCTGCACTCTGTTAGATGGACGGTGCGGAGTTGGTAGCCACGTATAGTAGCGACTCACGGCAGAAAAGAGAAATAGTGGGGAAAAAAGGAAGAAGAAAAAGGAGGAAAAAAAAGTAAAAGAACTAAATTTATATCTGTGAAAAAGCCTTTTTTTTATTTTTTTTTCTCTCTCCATCCTAAATAGCTTTCTCTGCCTCCTTGTATATATCTGAGGCGCCGTTGGTTCCTTTCTTCATATAAAAAAAAGGACGAAAAGAAAAGAACTATAAAGAAGCTCTGATCGTTCATCAGCCGACGAGAGGCTTGTCGCTGCTCTATAGAAGAGAATTGGAGAGAGAGAGACTCGAGTCGACGTCTTTTCCCGTGGATGTTACATGGTAGGGTACCAGCAGCACCTCAAGACGACCCATTTTCAGCTGCGTGATGGCGGAAAAATACAAAAAGGGAGGAAGAATAAAGCCTAGACATTCTCTCTCTCTGTCCGTGTGCTCCCGTGTTCAGTCTAGAAACAGCAGGCGCAAAAGAGAATAATAGTACAGCACGCAGAAAAATGTGTTATTATGTATCATGTTTTTCTTTTTTCCTATTTCTTAAATATAGAAAATATTAAAGAGAAAAAACAAAAACATCCGCACAGCACAGAGTGGTACTACATTATGTAGACGAATATATAAGGAGGATGGCGCGGGATAAAAAACACAAGGTGTTTCATAACTCACGAAAACGCATGTATATACAGCATGAGGGAGGGAAGGGGGACGACTACTATCCTCGAGGTGCGATTGGATACGGAGACGATGACATGGCCTTTTTGGGTCGCAGACGGTGGGTCGTATAACTAGACCAACTCTAAGATATCCTCCTTCACGTACCACCTCCTCATATGTACTGTTGGTCTGTAAATACGAGTCTCTTTATGGATGTATATACTTGTTTTTCTCTAAGGTGTGTGCGCACTATCATCAAGATTGTCGTGGATGGTATACAACCCTCGGTGGCCGTCGCTCCTATGGATAAAAGATGAAAGTGACGAAAGGAAGAATGTACTACATATACAAACACCGCACCCAAATGTAAATAAATAATCCATCATTTGATGCTGCCTTGATCTATTGGCCAGCAGACGGTGAGGTTCTCCATGATTAAATTAGAGTTTACATAGATTGCTGCTGCTGTTACTGCTTACAGAGTCTGGTGATGACAATCTTTTCGTTGTTGTCTTTGTTGTGCTGCCTTAGTTCACTAGTGCACACTACACGCAGTTGCCATTGTTGGTTATACGAAGCCAAGCCGATGCAATGTGTAATCTTTTGGCGATTAGATTTGATACGACGCCATCCGTTTGCGTGTCGCAGCCACAGTGACAAACGAAATCGATATATACTACATATAGTATAGTATAGGTTGTTGTCGTTTGGACGAAGACGTAGAAAAGAGAAACTTGTATTGTAGGTTAGAGGAAAGCCGAACAAGTTGGGGAATAATAATAAAGAACAAATTCAATTTATCCTTTGGGCGTTGGGCAATTGCTCGACCACTGATGCAACTACCTAATATTAATATACAGAACTTTCTTTTTTGATTTTTTCTATTTTGTGTTTTCAAATAAGAATATACCAGTCAATAGAAGTGGCAAGTACAAAACGGCGTGATTAAGACACGCACGCGTCAATTCTCTTGGGAAACGTCGTCGTCGTCAAAAATTGAACATGCCAACAAGAAAATGTGGACATACGGCAAAAGTAGTTGCCGTCTGGAAACAAACGAGCGGATTCAATTGAGTCGTTCCCTCCATATAACAAGGGAAAGAAAAACTCAAAAAGAATAGATAAAATATTTCCTTTTTTTCTTTGAATTTCCTCATTCTCTTTTAGCTTTTAAAAATAAAAATTCCCTTTTATATTTTTGACGTTCTTCTCTCTCTTCTCTGTCTTCATTGACAGGCGGCGACTCTGTGTGTACTGTGCGTGGCTCCTGGCGTATGGGGCGCCTCGTGACCAACTGATCACGTTCACTTGCCGTCGTATTCTCAGCAGGGTCTTGCGAGGTGGAACAAGTTTCCTAAAATATCGTATAAGGATCAACTACGGATGCAAGAGGACTGATGCTGTGTGACAAGTCACTTCACTCACAAGATACACAATTTAACCGTGTACGGTCATCATCGGACCAACTGAAGCCAGAAGCAGCCGAAATCGTCTTCCTCCCTTCTTCCCTAGACAGTGTATATAGTTGGCCGTTTTTGCTTGAGTGAGCGTCCACGTTTGTTCGAAGGACGATCGATAATTTTCGCCAGCCGAACGGCGACACGAGCGCTGCCAGTATAAAGGCGTCCGCGCATCAGAGTGTCCGCGTGAAAAAAAAAAGAGTCGGTCCTTATCATAGAGACAGAGCGAGACTAAATAGGTCCTTATATTATATATGTATGGGCCATCATGTATTGATGTATATACAACAAAACAGTGGTGATACTAGTAGAAAGGAAGAAGAAAGACGGTAAAAAATACTAAAAACAACAAAACGACAAAGAAAAGGAAGAAAACGACAACAACAACAACAAAAACAACAAAAAAAAGTTGATTATCTCACCGGGAAATGGTTACTCGACAGGGTTAGCGACGACGGTGGCCCCCAGGAGTCCCGTACGTGTACGACTCTTAAAAGAATAAAAGGCTATAAGAGAGGCGGCCCCTTTAAAAAACAAAGAAAATATAAATAAACAAAAAGGGGTATAGTAGTATAAAAGGAATTCTTCAATTGTTACATTTTAGACTGCAAAGTAAGCAACTAGGCAGGCGTGAACCGGACAGTTCAGATCCTTTTTTTTGTCTCCCCTTGCATTCAAAGAAAAGGAGAAAAACAACAACAGCAACAAAACAACTTTAATCCACACACTCTCAAAGTCCTTCTACACTTTTGCGTCCTTTTAAGTAGTTCCATCCAAATGTCAGTGCTGCTGCTATTTGCTTGCGTGCGTGTTTAAAAAAGGAAAGTCGTCGGCGGCATGATATGGAGATTTTACATATATACCAGTCCCGCGGACTCTCTCTACGTCAAAGGCTGAAATGATAATCGCAACAAAGTCGACATGTTTTGGGAGGGGAGTTATTTGATTCTCCCCTAGCTGTATTATTACATTCGGTAGTTTCTCGGATACAGTACACAAAACACAAACATATAAACTGACGAAGAATCAAACATCATGATGATATCTTCGAAATGTATTCCATTTGGCCATTGTACTGTATAATAATAAACACAGATGATGAAAATGGAGATTGTAATACTGTAAAAGAGACGAAGAAAAACAACGACAAAGGGACACTATAGGTATCATTGAAGCGTCTTAGTGTGTGGCCCCCCACCACCACAACCTCCTCCCAGTGCGTCACTGACGATGGTCAAAAGTGCAGACGGTGAAGGGGGTTGTGCAGACCGCAGGAGAGAGATCCGATTACCGTGTCGTTCGTCCACCTTATAGTATATTGCGTATATCTTACGATGGACAACAGAAGAAACTCGAGATCTATTCCGTCGTCGACGACCGTCAAGCATTTTCTTCTTCCCTATTTATTACCGAAATTTGTGTAGTTCTTTCGATTCTTGTCTCCTTTTTTTTTCTGTGTGTAGCTCAGTTACAGTTGGAACACGTCATTGCCAGTTTCCCACACTCGGCCATGTTTGGAATTGTCGACATGTTACCAGGAGACTTGCTGCATCATGGGGGATTCATTCTCTTTTTCTCTTTCTGTTTGTGTGTATACATCGAGCGCCGACTTTGACGCATTCACCTCAAAAAATAAAAGAAGAGACGCTATCAAATTTCCGAAACAGAGCTTGGGAAAAGGAAAAAGGATCAAGAGACGAGCGGAACTTTTTGATCGTATCTAACTCTTATTCGATCCTTGCTTTTGTTTTTAAATATAGTTATTTTGTGAAAAGCTGCCGGGGCAACATATTGCCGTGTGGATAACAGAGACACCTGCCAGCGTTGCTCAATACATTTTTCTGTGGGAAATGAAATCAATCCGTGACAAAAGAAAGCGAATACATGGCAAATAGCGAGTCTTACCAATAAGATTTTTAATGGGTGTATTAGAAAATGTGGGAAATAACAAAAACTTCAACTTAAAAACAAAACAAAACAACATTTTATCGTTTATAACATGAAGAGATGAGGGAGAGAAGAAGACCAAGTCTCAAGTGCATTTTCCTTGAACGTCAGCGAGAAAACCTCAGCCGCCATCCAAAGCCCTTCATGATCAAACAGGAACGGCGGACGTTCATTTTCTCTCTCTTTCTCTCGTCTCGAGCGTGGCGGCGGCATCTTCTTTTCTTTTCAAATGAAATTTTCTATTGAAAGAAAGAAAGAAAAAAAAGTACCAAGAAAAAACACAGAGAAGAGGAACAGTGTGTTAGCAGAGGTCGAGCATTTTCATTTCGATAGAAGTGGACCGACGTCGGTTATTATTCTATTGAAAAAATCTCACGAATCTCCTCTCGAGCCGCTGCTGAAGAAGAAGAGCATCACTACCGTCGTGATAGCAACGAATAAAGGAGAATATCATCATATACGTGAACACTCTCTATACACATCAGCCGATTTATAATAGCTGATGCTCGTGGGACGTGGCGTATATAAGCTATGAACGATATATCGGCTCTTTTTCAATTGATCGCACGTCATCTAATCCACGAGTAAGAAGCGGAAAAAAAATAAAAAATTATTATAAAGGAAAGAAGTGGATAAAAAATAGAAATAAAAATAAGCGGTGAGTCTGCTGTTGCGTTACTAGAGAAGTGCAGTAACGACGGTGTGGTTGGGGACGCCTTCATTTGCTTTCAATAACGTCTATACTGTTTATAATATGACTACACAGAGAGAGAGTCTCACGGCTGCGCTAGGACTTGGGTGTACACTTGAGTTGTGGCCCGATGCGTCTTCATTAACAATAGACTGTTTCTCCGATGATGAGTCGACGCCGGAGCAGCGCTACCGCTCTGATGCTTTCACGTCCCGAGCGTATCACGGACATGCTGCTGGTCTTTTTTTTCTCTTTATTCCCTTTTATTATTTCCATCGAATGTATATATAAGGGGAGGCACAGCGATCACAAGACTATGTAAGTAAAGGCATTGTATTCCGTCTGTCTGCTGGACAACTTTTTCTTTTCTATATCCTCGTCTATCTTTTATTCTTATTTCTTTCTATCTTTATCTTTTCTTTCTTTTTTTTTTGAGGTATTTTTTTTAACATTTGCGCAGCTTTTTCTTCTCGTCTTGTAATATTGCGGCTGCTATTACAATGTGAGCAAGATGGCTTATGTATGAGGCAACACACACACAAATATGACGGATTGCATGTCTGGCCACATATCCCCGGCCACTAAATCTCTTCCACCTCACGATTTCCATGCGCTGTATTATCTATGTTGTACTACAATATTGCGTCTCTTTCTACGAACAAGAAGAAGAAGCGTCAGACATTTCCTTATTCGACTCTTTCGAGTTCTTTATAGGTACCATAGTGCGTACTATTGCCCCGCATTGTCTGCTCTATATTGCATATTACAGTCTGAGACTGCCGTTGGAGTGGGAGCCGCCGTTGTGTTAATTGGGAGCAATTGTCAATTGTTTATTAGGTAGCCACTCAACCGAAGGGCTCTATCGCCCACAGCCATCAAAAAGCTAGATCGTTCACACACTCAGACGACTAGCTAGTTTCAATCATTCAAGTACAGCACGTGAAATGATATAGATGTTTAGAAGGTAAGAGAGAGGAAATGATGACAGCATGTCTCGTGACTGATAAACGATGAACAACGAACCAACACCTTTAACCGGAAATGAGACATTACCTAGTCCTGCCTGTAGAATCTTGCCACGCTGCTGTAGTAAACATGTAAGTTACACACATATATGCACTTTTTAGGCCTAAATAGAGAGTCTGAACGCGCACAGCACAAAACGTCCATCGTGTTAGCGGGAGAGCCAAGTAGGAGACAAGCAACTTTTTCTTTTTTCATTTCTCTTACAGAGAAAGTAGCTACATTCATGTAAAGTGTAGGATAACTGCTGTGTGTGTGTATACCAGACTAGTATATATTGTACACTCTATATCTATTCCAAAAGAGAAAAAAGATAAAGGAAAAGCATTTCCTCTTTTTCTATTCCGTCCTGGTGCTGGTGGATACCAGGAGCGGCTCTATAGTCCCTCCCTCTCTCTCTCTCTCTTTCTCTCTCTGGCGGCATTTTGATATTGAACGCAGTGAGTCCCAGTCGTGCCGCCCAGTTTGCTTTCATCCACGACGCGGTGAGGATATACACGTACGCTGTACGCTTGCTGACGTTATAGAATATAACGTTTCCCCTCGAGATACTATTATAGTCGTCTTCGTTTTCTTCATCTTCTTCTTTGCGAGTCTATTATAACGTGAGCACTGTGACAGCGTATCTATCAGCAAAGATCTCTTTCTTTCAGAATTTTTTCTTGTTTGCTGTTTCTCTCTTTCAGTGCGACGTCCAGCGGCAAAATCGAGAGAAAAAGTTCTTCCTTTTTTTTGAAAAAACAAAAAAAAACGCTTTGAGTTGTGAGAGCGGTCGTCAAAGTCGGTGCAAGACATTTGGCTGGTGAACTCGGTGTGTTATACTACTCCCGCTACTTGATATTATTATTTATTTTTTTCTCCCTTCCTCGATAACACGTGCACTTGAATGGCTCGTCTATTCGGGACTGGTCGTCCAACTTCGGCCATTCGACGTCATCTTGATAGCAGTAACAGTAACAATATCGCTGGCCCCGCAGTCTGAAAGTCAAAAGAAAAAAACCGTGTCCGTGGTGTTTTATACACACAGCAGCGGCGGAAGCTCAGTTGAACTGAAAACATTCGTTTAGCTATTGTTGATTGTCGTCGTCATCATCAGTGAAGACGCTATAAAAACTGATTGACTCTGGTTTTTTATTCGCATCTCATTTGGAATTCATCTTTTGAATATTGTCAAAGATGTCGGGATTCAAGTATTTGGAGACGATAGGAATAGTGATCGTTTCCAGCTGGATTTGGGGCGCTACATCAGTCGGTAAGTCTTTACTTTCTTAGTCGTCCTAGTGGTATACCATCTATGTATTCCTTTTTGTGTGATATGCTGGTTGTAGCGCTTTATCCGGTTGTAGTACTTTGTGTGACCACAATCGTCTTTTCTTCTTCTCCTTCTTTTATTCGGCATAAAACATTCCTTATTCTATACAAATTTCAATTCTATATTTTCTGAAAGAAATTCGCTCAGTTTTGAAATCGAATGATTATCGTTTGACTGAAGATCAATGCCTAGATCAATGGATCACTCGTCCTATATCCTATCTAGGCAGTCTTGCACGAATCTTGAGATTCCATCTCCCTGCGCTTCTCTTATTCGCTAAAATGCAATAAGAATGCATTACTCTCTTGATGAATAGTGATGAAATAAGAAATGTAAAACGTCTCTATTCCGCCTTGTTGTGCGTATGTGTGTGTGTACTAAAGGCCTTTTATATGCCAACCCACGATTCATATCCCGACGCCTTTTCTGGCGAATTTCAAAAATTCGTCCTTTTACTTTCATTTCTACTATTTTTTATTTTATTTTTATTTCTTCTTGTTGTGCTTGTGCGTTAGTGAATATTGACATTGTAATTGAAAGTGCCGTGCTGCATCAGGCCTCGGCCGCTGTTGTTGTTGCCCAGGAGATTATGTTTTCTTCCGTCGTCCCGTGCTGCTGTGTAGGTGGGCGTTGTCAAGTTGGCCTTTTTAACATTTTAATGAAAGACACATCGCAGCGTGTCATGATTCGATGTTGACAACCAAAAGAGAGAGAGAGAAGGGAGACGAAATAAAAAAAAAAACAAAATGCTGTTCCGACGGCGGTGGTCATTATGGCGAAAAAGGTGAGGGCTGTGAACAGAGCCGAAGCTTGTCGAAATAAACGAGACAGATTTGCTTCCTGATGCGCACCAGATGACAATAATAAAAGGGAAAAAACAGCAAACAGGGAAAAGTCAGGCGGATACACGTACGCAAAAGAAACTAGGAGCAAAGAAGATGGCGAAAACAAAAAAACAAGACGATTATTCTGCGAGGACGCCAACGTCGTCATAAACAGAACAAAAGCCTCAGCGTATAGTATAACTAATCATCATCGTAGACGATTTTCCGTCAAACAGTCGATTTATATTATTTTTTAAAAAAGAGGAAAATTCAATTCAGTTTGATTCGTTCGGGCCAGAGCAAAAAGGCAAGGGTATTGTCCATGGGCCGTAGAGTACAGCAGTGATGCAGTACTATATATCCAACAGCATCTAGTACTCGTATGGGTATAGAATAGTAAATAACAATAGATTTCCATTCTTATATTTGCCAGCGAAAAGGACACAGGACAGGAAGAATATGATGGGTCTCATTTTTCTTGTCCCTGGCGGATCCTTTTTGCGTCACAGCACGCGGACATCAAAGGAGACAACGAAATCGAAAGAAAAAAGAAATACGGGAAAAGGAGAAATGAGAAAGAAAGAACATGTTGTGCCACAGCATGCATGTGTATATTATCTTCATCGTACAATTTTTTTTATAATGTACAGAATAACCAAATAATACGAAAAGCACTTGATTTGATTCATCTTATTTCACATTAATGAACATAAACACAACAGCCAATTATTTTCAAATGATTACGTCCTTTATTGGCTAAATATACGACACATTATCATTATGCTATTTTTTTAAAAAAATCCAGCGCTAATTTGTTTCGGTCTTAAAGTCACAAAATTTGCGAAAAAAAATCAAATAAACAAACATGCTTTTGCACGATTTGTATATATCGACTTCTATGAAATCTGATGACGTCAAGCAGTTGAATCTCATGATCCCGCTTCGTGTGAAATAGTCTGGCGTGTATACACTCAGACTAGAAGAAGCAAATAGTTTTTCTCTTTATTTTTTTTTGCTGTTGTTGTACGCAGCACACAACAACAAGACAGCAGAAAACGATAGAAAGGATCTCGTCAATAGGAGAGAGAGAGAGAGGCTAAAGAAGAAAGTGAAAACAAAAGAGTCGAAAAGAGATAAGAGAAGAGAGAGACCTGTCCGTGCTGCTGTCATCGTAAAGAGCAGAAAAGAAAAAAGAAATAAGAAGACGATAGAGAGAATATGTGAAAAGAAGAGCTGAGGTAGGATCCTATCGTATACATATACTACTATGCGTGCAGAAAAATAGACAGCTGCTTCCTAATTGACGAACGTCCTACTCTCCAAACTCCTCCCTTCCCGAATAGAAAGAATAAAATAAAAGAAGAAGAAGAAAAAGAAAAGCTCGGTGTGTTCACATCATCGAGCGACTTTGAGAAAACTGTCATATAAGGAAGGATGCGCTCTCCAATCGATATACATCATGTCAGATCCAACCAGCAGTAGCAGCACTGCACTGTCTCTCTCTCTCTATCTTTTAAGCGAAAAGATAGCTAGAGCAAATAGAGTCTACAAGGACACTGTTGTTGTCTATAACAGTTTTTTATATATTTACTCCGAAGAATGATGCGTCATCTTGTCATGTATATTTCTCTGTATAAGCTTAAAATGTAACCTATTAGGCTACTGTGAGAAACTGGCCTCCTATCATTAGCAATAAGACTTTAGCTAATAAATTTACAATGTTACCTTGATATGTATAACTATATCCGTCTTATATTACGGGAATGGTGCTCGCCAATAGTGAGCTTTGCCAATGTTATCCCCCGTTCACTAATTCCTAATTCTTACCTAAGCGGGGATAGATGTCTACGTAATAACTGGCAATATTTCACCGCTAAATAGACGAGGGATAAGGACGAGCCTACAAATGTAACAGAAAGGTTAAAATGCTCTCCGGCAGCGATGCCAGCACGATACGAGAACGTTTACTTTTTTTTTGTCAAAGAGCCGCACTAAATAAAAAAAAGATGAAAAGTAATAAAATCTAAGAAAAGGAAAAATCTTTTTTTTTTCTCCCTGTATACTACACATGGATAACATGAAAAGGTTTTGAGCTCAACCTTTATTCACTCTTTCGACTATAATACTCGGTAGCTATATAGTTAGTATATTATAAGGTGCTCTACTTCTTCACGAGCTATTAGTCGTATAACCCACGTTCAGGAATTCCCAATCCATACCGATTTTCTTTCTCTCTAGAAAATGAAAAGAAAAGAGGATCAATAGATAATTAGTCCATTGGAAAGTGGAATAAAGTCCCATGCTTTCCTCAATGCTTCATAGAATGGGGTATAACTCAATATACATCCGAGTTGCCTGCTATCTATGATAGTCACGAAAGGAAGCTTGTTTAATGCTAACTGTGTTACACATCCTTTTAAAAAGCCAACTGAATTGTATTAATATATATTTAGTCTCTAGAAAAAGAGTCACTTATTTGACTTTTTCTCTCAACGATATTTTGCATAGTGTCACACCTTTCACTACCATATCAACAGCGAAGCTGCTCATCATTTATATGATGGATCCATCTTTTCGTTAGTTGCGTTATAATTAGTGTATTAGATTTGAACTTAAAAGATGAGCGGCAATTGACGATGATTGAACTCAGGTCCGGTTCTAGGTCATCAGGGCATTTCCGCCAAACGAAAATCAAATTTCAAATGTCAGGGGAGGATTGGAAATATAAAGAAATAGACCGTATGTATAGTTCTTCTATTTAGTTGCCGTAACTTTTTGTTTCCTTATCGTGTTGTGCCGGGTTGTTTTGTTTTTAATAAAGGAGAATGAATGCCCTGACGGAAGCCCGGCAGTGGCAGCAAACTCGTCTCCCTTCTCTCTCTGCCTTCTTCTCTTTCCCCGACTAGCTCCTGGCAGTCGTGCGCTAAATAATTAGCTAATTCAATCACAAATAGAGACGAGAGCCCAGCAGCCCAGTGGAGGAAAAAGAGAGAACATTGGCTTAAGCCACTATATAGAGTGTTAGCGAGGCGCTTTTCCCTCCAACACACATAAAAGTTGCAAACGATCGATTATATATTAGCAGCTAGTTCCTTGCCACAAATCGTACAACGGTACAAATAACTCCTCCAAGGCGTATCCTCGATCGGAAACGCAGCACAGCCACTCAAAAAAAACGCAGTGGAAATATCTTTGCAGTCAGTGTATTGAAAGCAAAGACGGATCGGAAATGGAGTTTTCTCTTTCTTTTCTCTCAGATGGAATTTTGGGGGGTTTTCTTTTCCCCCTTTCCTTGCGGTTGATTTGCATACGTACACGGAGAAAGTCTCTATAACTATTTCTCTCTCTCTCTTTGTGATGCCAGAAAGTGAAGGCTGGCGGCCTGCTGGCAACATTGATATGTTCTCCGCTTCTCTTTTCTCTGCAGCGCATCAGCAGCAGTTGGAGAAACTGTGAAACCTTGACGGAGGAGCTGAAGAACGAGAGATAGCTAAGGGTTACAAAACAAAACCTGCATCACGTAATGCGGGCCGTTTATTGGGCGTGATGGGTAGACCCAAGGGTGTTTTGGGTGCTCGACTGGCAGGGGCCAGGCCAGTAGCAGATGGCAAAAACAAAAGAAACGAATACATAGAGAGTAGTATAAAAGCTGCTGATATTTATATTAGATGAAGAGACTTTCCTCTTTTATTCGTTATTTATTCAGTCTGCCAACTTGATAGAAAATGAAAATCTCGTTGGATTTTCTTTTTTTTAGAAAATGAAAATCTCGTTGGATTTTCTTTTTTTTAGAAAATGAAAATCTCGTTGGATTTTCTTTTTTTTAGAAAATGAAAATCTCGTTGGATTTTCTTTTTCGGAATTTATTCGCAGAAATGACGATGTGTGTTTGGTGTCATCTTTGTAATACATATACTAGACCCGATCACAAGAATCTAAGCCTTTTTTTTTGTGTATGTGTACAGTATATAGAATATCGCATACTTGAGGAGTAGGAAACCGAAAAGTCCAACTTTTACTATCCCAAATCTCTTCAACAGCATCAACAACTTTGAACTCGTTTCGTTTTTTCTGTTGGCTTTTATTTTTGTTGTTTTGTATGTGTTTGTATACATTCTAATGCTACTGAGAACTGTCCTCTCGTCACGGCGCATATAGATGGGCTAAACTGGACAGGGCCAAAGGGGAGACAGATACCACTGCTGGGCTCTTGTGAAATCGGATCGACTACAAAGTCCAAAAAATGGAGCTAATTCAATTGAGTCGTTTGGGATGGCTGGATCTATATACGCATACGACATGTGTATAAAATCCCCGCAAATGTCGCCAACTAGATTCGATAGGAGCAACAACAGCAAAGGTTCTCTATATTTGAAGTCGCGCGGGAGTTGTGCGCGGCCGATGGACTCGACTCCTTTTCTCTAATTTTTTTTTTCTCTCGTACTTCCATCGTTAAAGAAAAAAAATCTGAATTAAAACAAAAATAAAAACTCAAAGTAAACCTCTCAAAAATGGCAAGCGCAATATTTAAATGAAATGTAAAAAAAAAAGAGACTTTTTCCTCTTCTGAATCGACTATGCTCTTTATAGACAACGTACTACATAGTAGTACAGCGACGATACAGTCCGGAGAGACTGTCGGGGGGAATCCAAGAAAGAAAATAAAAATAAATCTTTAATACATGTATCTTTTTTTCTTCTTCTTCTTCTTTGAGCCAACTTTGATGTCATGAGAGCGGCCTGATGCAGCAAGGCCAAGTTTGAAGAGAAAATTGGGAAGGATCACTTGATGTGTTTCTTTTTAGTTCTGTGCTCGCTCGCTCCTTGACTGTGTTGCTGGACTCGTCTTCTTTGTCTAGCTGCACTGGCTTCCAAGGCAGACAGGCAGCTAGACGGAATCCAATTTCCAATCAAGCCTTTCATTGAGGTTGCACTGAGTAGGGAAAAAGAAAATGACGGCGGTATATATATAGTGCATCTAAACTTGCACTACGTGAGCCAGTCTATATAGTCAGACATTTCTATCCGGAATTCAATTGCTACACAGTAAGGAAAGAGCCAACAGGAGCAGAGCGACCTACTCGCGGTGTCAGGTAACTTGGGCATGTGCCGGAACAGTTGAACAACATGCAGCATCGAAAGGACCCGCCAACGCGCATCTCAGTTTTCTTGGTTAACATCTCGTTTGAAATCTATTATCACCGTAACGTACTATTCAAACCGGTTCAATCGTGACTGTACACACAATATATTACCAATAAGAAAAGACCCCATAGTAGGCACTGGAATTTTTATGCATATACGTATATGTACTAGTCAGATGATCTGGCTGAAGTATGATCTATAGGGCACAGCGCCTCAGAGGCCCTGTTGTTGACGGTAATTTCTTTCTTTATTGATTAACTGATGGGCTAACACAAGGAAGAAAATGGCCTTGACGCAATATATATGTACACGCACACAGAGAGCGACGAGAGGCTTTATTGCTAACTCCTGGGCCAAAGAAAATGATGATTAACCATCTACAACAGCAGCCTCTTGCGCAATTTCGAGGCCTTTACCAAATCTTCTCTCTCTCTCTCTCTCTACCCACTTGTATAATCATTTTACCCCATCCGGTCTTGTCCTGACTTCCTCCCGTTCTGGTGCTCAATGCGGTTCTCAGAAGAGAAAGCCATACAGGACACGGACAAGCGGGTTTCCAACTAATTGATAATGATGAAAGACTTGGACGAAAATCTATAGGAAAAGTCAGTCAGGAATCAGGACTTGGCTGCATGGCAGAGAGGGAGAAAACCAAAGAGTCTTTAAGTTACCCAAGGGAGGAAGTCTATAGGTACGCAATCAGACCGACATTCATACCAGCATCAGCAGGGCGCTAAGGCAGACTCTTGCTCCTCTTATATAATAATAACGTTCTCGGGACATTCTTCTATTATTTATTTACGTTTTTCTTTTTTATATTTCATTTTCTTATAGTTTTTTTATTTTTAAATATAATTCAAATCAATTTGTATTCATTTGCGTTATTCTCTCGGATCGCTTAGCTGCGCACAGCACAACCAACGTAGGCATCACACACACAGAGTGGGTGGGAGCGGGTGGGAGGATCTAAAAATGTTTAGGCTTTTTCGTGAACTATTTTCCACCTGAATTCCGAATCAAAGGCCTACGGCAGCAGCGCACAAGGTTCGTTCAAATATGCAAAAACACGAGCGGCATCTAGACGAAAAGAAAGGAAGAGGAAGAGAAAGCAATAGCAAACAACACAGACAGAGGGATCACAGCTGGAAGCGGGAATCAAACAATTCAAAAAAAAAAACGGTCAGAAAACGAAGCCGATATGAGAACGATATGAGAACGAAGAAGAATAAGAAGGAACTTAATATTTTTTTTCTTATTCCAAGCGGATCAAACGGACTTTAAGGAGGAGAGAGACCGGGGGTATATAGAGAGCCCTTATTGCCCCATTACTCATGTAGGCCTAGCGCCAGTGCCATATTTGCTCGTACCGTATGTTGCGTACATGTAGAGACGCAATCCAGTCAACAAAAATCCTGCGGCACATATGCATGAGGGGAAAAAAAAAGATGGTGGCTGAGCAAAGAATGTGTATAGGTAGGCATGTAGTATATAAGAAGATGAGCATAGCCGCATAGGCATTTGACTACGAGCGACGATTTTCCAGTTGGAGCTTTTTATGCAGAAGGGTAGAAGTCCATTACGTTGACTTGTCAAAGAGATGCCGAACGTGCAATAGCAACTGTGGGCTTTACCCTGGTTGTCTAACAATAGTTGCCGCATCAACGGCGGCCGTCGTCATCGTGTACTACACGTAAAGGAGACCAACTGGCTTATAAAGCGTATGCTATACGACTTGTCTATCTGTTGTGTATACATGGACTATACGCTATATAGGTCTAGGACTACTGGGCGAGACACTATATTGACTCGTTGCGCTACAAGAATAAACGAAAGGAAAATAGAAAGGAAATGAGAAGGAACCTGACCACTATAGGACCATGTCGACTGTGACGCCCCAAAGACACAGACGTTAAAAATGTAAAAAAAAGAGGAAAAAGAAGGAAAATCCACGCCACGGTCAACTTGAACGGAGCTGGAGAGATAGATGAGAGAGGGAGGATTTTGAAAATGGAAGAGAAGGATGGCTCGTGGGATCGTGACATGCTCGAGAGATATCAAGGAGAAAGGAAATATACGCTCCATCTCTCTTCCAGCAGCTCCTACCGCGCCCCTTTTCCCTCCTCCCGTTTGCCTACAATTGCCGACACAAGAGTCTACACGCCCACCCACCGTCACCAAAAGAAAAGGAGAGAGAGAGAGAGAAAGAGAATAATCTTCCAGCCCCGTCGAGACTCGAGAGATATAGAGTGAATCGGTTCGCCGTGAATCCTGATGGATTGTCCGGAGAGCTCGGCACGATTTTCAACGGCCTATTATATACAAGAAGAAACGTTTTCTCTCTCTCTCTCTCTCTCTCTCTCTCTTTCTTCCCTTTTATTTTATTATTTATTTCCAATTTTCTTTTTCTTTCTCCCAGTGACTGAAAATCAACGTCATCGAAGGGTTGGACATAGAGGCTGAATTCTGGTCCTCGTCCTATTTGTTCTCTCTTTCTAGTAGGTATAGTTGCTACTGGTGATGTGGATTTGTACGGTGTTAAAGTCAGAGAAATCCACACACACACGAGCGCACTTTTCTCGACCGCCTCTCGCCTAGGATGTTCGCCTTACTGATCCCGCAGAGAGAGAGAGGGGAATATAGTCAAAGGATCAATCACGTGTTTCAATATTAGAAAACATAGCAACAAAAACCCCATTCCAGCTTTGATATTGTTTCCACCGTGTTGGAGATGTACCGCGCGTGCAACTCCGCTCAATCCCAACAATCGAGAGAGAGAGAGAGAGAGAATGAATGCGCAGATATTATATAAGCTTATAGAGCCCTTAGATTCGTCGTATATATAAAAACAGTTACAATGGAAATCCTTGCGACTATTCCACCGAGTTTGACTCTTTTACATGCGTGTTTTAAATGTATCACATTCAATCACGTAACATAACACCACCAATCTCAAGCCATGCTGTTTGTACATAATAATTGTACGTACAGGCCGTAAACATGTGTTATCCAATTGCTTAAAGATTTTTTTTTGAACAACTGGTTTCAACAGCGCGCTTCTTCTTGGAAAATAAGATTTGTAATAGTACCGTACATACCTTTGAAAGATACATACACATATCGAGATTGATGGAAGTCAATCCTATATAACAAAATCATATCAAGCGAGATGACGATGCTATATGTTTGTACGCTAGCCTTGAAAAGATTAAGTAACAGCCTACGGGAAAAAATGACAGGAATGAAAGGTGGGACAGCGTATAATAATATATATAGTGCATGGTGTAGTGCGCCAGCTGAGAAATTCGTCGACAAAAACACACCAACAACAACACTCCAGGGGATTTTATCCTGTGTGTTTTTGACGCCAACAACCACAGACGCACCGAATATAGATGATGCGATTCTTAGAATCCCACAGTGGCAAGCTTCTATATTGTTGTGTGTGGGCGTAAGGACGACAAAAAAAAAAAAGAAAAGGTTTTACCTTTTGAAAAGATTTGACACATATTATTGTTGGGGTCGTATAATATATAAGGTGATTGTCACGACGGTTTTACGCCTGTACACAACGTCGTGACGTAGTTGCGTCTCTATATTATAGTACGTCTAAACGTTTCCCCCCACCACCATCCACCGTTTTATGTATTCCAACAATAAGCTCACTCCGTCCCCTGTTCCATTCAGCCAGCAGTAGAAGAATGAGGTCATGTATGTAAGTTGCTTTTGTTGCAGCAATGACAAACTGCTATATACTATAGTACAGAAGCATCCAGCCAGCCCCCCTTTCAAAAAAATAAATAAAATAAAAGTATAATATTAAGAACAAGTCTTTGCATCATCTTTTAGACTGCCGGGTAAAACGTGTCGCCCCAATGCTGGACGTAATGCAGCGCAAGAGAGTGTACATCAGTAGTACGTGTTTGGTCGACATCAAAAACTCGTTGGTGTCATGTGAGCCATAAATGACCGCCACCAGTGAAACTGCAGCTGCTGCTGTGTGTTTCTATGGCTAAAAATGGGAAAAATGGGGGGAAAAAAATGTTGCTATAGTTAGTTTTCTTGGTAGTGTATAATCGCGCTGCAGACAGCAGTGAAGGGCATTGTCATCATAATTATTTACACTCAATCACTGCAAAAGGTTCCTCCATTTCTTTTCCTTCTCTCGTCTTTGTTTTTATTGTGTGCATGTGACCTGATGAATAAGAGCTATGGTGCATATCTTAACTTGACGGTTCTCTTTTCTTTTCCTTCGCTGTTCATCGTCGACTTCACCATTTTTTTTTTTAATATCTAACTTGTTTTTTTGTTTTTTTTTTCTTATTTGGAAATGAAAAAACAAACGAAAACAGGATCGATATCAGCCAAGAGTGAAGCGCAGTCAGTCGTGGCGGATATACCGTGGGACGGAGCATTGGCCGGACCTTCATTCGACACGGGACCGGAATCTGTCGTCGTCTCAGTTGGATCTACAGCCTATTTGGCTTGCCGCGTTCGTCAGCTTGGTGATCGCAAGGTTAGTGCCGTTTCAAAAATGCAAATCCCTTAGCAGCCACTTGGCCTCTTTCTCCCATCAATCTATCCCAGGATCCCTAATTTTCCTAGTTCCCTTCTTCAAAAAAGTATATATTCCCCAAACTCCCATATTGTCGTACACTGTACATCTGCAATTCACGCAAACAGCATCAATGATTCTCTTTGAAATCTGTCTTTCAGTTTCAGGTTGAAATAGATATTTATTCGCCCGTGTATAAAGAAGATGGCCTTCTATTTTATCTATACTATCTATAATAACAGACTTTTTTTCTTCTTCTGGAAATGGTAGATATCGACTATATTTGGATGGCGTTTTTCACGGGAAAAATGTCAAAGAGGGGTGGGGCCGAGAACTGATTCAATAGTGAAACTTTCTGGATTGAAAAATCAAAAGGGATCTGATGTCAAATGTCACTTTTCTTCTTCCATTCAAATATATATACGAGTCTATATAGTTCTAGGTATATATACTAAGGTAAACTATACATGTATATGCACTGGTGCTGGATGTGGGGTGTAAACGAATAGAATAGTACATATTTCTTTTTGTTCTAACGGCCATGTAATATGTGAATAGCTTCGATACCCATAGCTGCTCGATATATACGTACGGCGCATCACTCATTTCTATTCTCGGTGCACGTTCCTAGAAGCCATTCAAATCCTTGCTGGGCGTGTTATTTCATTTCGTACTACCATGTCGTTTTTGACGTTGTTCCTCGCGAGAGAGTGACGAGCTGCTTACACACTGCTGCTGTTGCTGATGTCATCTTCATTGTCCTTCTCAAGACGCATCACTTTCCCCTCTGATTTGCAACCATTTCCAAAACGACTCGACATCAAGTAGCCCATACAACAGATAGACGCGTTCTACTACGACATATTTATCTCTCCAGGTCTAAAGTGAACGAACTTGAACGCGGTGGACTTGTTAATCTTTCGATCCATCGCACACTGAGATGAGACGACGACACAGAGAATAAAAGGAACAAACAAAAAAATGACAAGAAGAGAAAAATTGCACAGAGTTTAAGTTGAAGTCGTTTGATAGTTCGAAGAGCCATAGAGCCTCAAACAAAAGAATTTATATAAGAAGAACCATCGTCTTTGAAACTAATTGTCCCGCCACATCACACACGCACGCACACGGTGTGTCTACTCTTCTGTATAGAGTGAAAATAGCCAGAATAAGCTCCTTTTCTTTTTTTTCCCCCCCGTATTTCTATTTTTATTTCATTTCATCTTTTTTTGTCCTCTTCTCCTTTATCCCCTCGTATTAGGAGATATAGAAAGATCTCTCCGAGAGATCCACATCCAGGCACTTTTGACTCTTGTACACCGAAAAGTGCGCGACAGAGTCGTGGGACAGTCAAACAATCAAGAAGTTCCTATTGATTGATGAGCGAACAGCCAATAAGTATACGCCGTGTTATATGAAAGGAATCTAAGAAGACTATATACGTACGACGGAAAACAAAAACAAGAAGAAAGAGAAAGAGAACACAATCGAAACAGGAGACAATGTCACGGTGTGTATAGTGGCTATATGGACGAAGACGAGGGCTGCGTACACACACACAGGAGGAAGGCGACAAAGAATGAGATGATGCGCCGCAAAGCAGGCCACAGATAAGCCGAGCCGGCTCGACCGAGTGGCTTTTTCTCACACTAGACACTTAATTCTGTACACTCTCGATCCTACTCCTCTGCTCACACTTGGGATTGCAAAGAGTATATACGCCGGAAAAGGAAAGGGAAAGAAGAGAGGAAAAAAAAAAAGAGGAGATGAAGAAGTTGAAGTTGATGGGAGGCTAACGGGTGTGATGATGCGAAGCAGCAACAAAAAAAAGAAAAAAAAAAAGAAAAATAGTGGTCGAGAAGACGATTGGATGACGATATCAACTAAAGCTCACTCCCGCCGTCTCTTCATCGTTTTCTAGTCACTTCTTATATACAACGGACATCAATCCTGAGCCTCCTCCAATCGATTTTCACTTATTCCGTCCCCAAAATAGCCTTTTTTTTGTTACTATTTGAAAAAAGTCAAAAACCATTCAAATTGCAGTTTAAGTCCTATAAATATCGCTCCTTTGGGGATGATGATATATACAACATCGAAGGAAACTTTTGATCGTTGAAAACACAAGCGAACTATCCTTAGACTTGAACCAAATCCACAAACAGAGAAAGCGGATAGACCTACTACCTACCATATATGAATTATTAAACCTGAAAATTGGAATTGACCTGCCAAATCAATCATTCTTCCATCAGTTAAAGATGACATGAGGGAAGCAAAACATGGATTCAAAGAAGGCGATTCAAAAGCGGAACCGAGTTGTATATTTAAAAATTAACGAGAAATAAATATTCCACATCAAATCCCGTCTGAAACATAAGTCGCTATTTTTAAAACCTCCATTTTGAATAAGTTTTGCAATATTTGAAAAGAAAAATCCTCGATGAGAAATAGGATTCGCATTTTAATATGCAATTAATCATTATGCACTATTGCGATTCTACATTTTAAGACATTTTGTATAGATCACTAATGCGGCCGTATGAGGGACGAGTGTAGATTCGAAGCTAGCCAATATACATCAGGAAATTTAAAGTAACGCGCTATTTAGTTTAAAGAAATAACATTTAACTCTGATTTTTTTTTTTCTTTTGAATACGACGAACATACAAAAAACTCTCGACATATGCTTGCTTGCAGGATGCTTGCTTAAATTAGATCGCAACTGACGTGCAATAAATTAGTCATGTCACCAAAGGGACTTTGTCGTTGTCGTCGTTTTGTGTGTGTGTATGTGTTTCTATATATTCTCAATCTGTTTTCCCATTAAACATCGCCTGGATACTTTCCAGTAGTGATACGTATACACTTAAAACCTGATATTAAAGAAATAAGTTGTTTTCGATGACTTGAGTTACGTGTGACGGATGTGACCAAACGTCAACAAGTTTCGGATCGCCGACGTATCTGTGGTTACCTAGTACCAAAAGACATATTTTCTGTTGTTATGTAAAAGGTTGAAATCGAACAGATCGTAGAGATTGGTAACAATCAACAGCTTTGTGTCGACAAGGAATGTAATATACATGTCACAGTCGATAGTGTTGAGGAATGAAGTGAAAAACTTTGCGGGTGGAATCTTTTGAACCGCGAATGGATGGGTTGTATTCTGATCTATTCCGCATCACCAACCAGGAAATCGTTAGGGTAATAGCTATCTGGCTTTTGTCGAATGGGACTACTGTTGTTAATAAGAAAGACACGAGGACGTTGATTTCCAAGAACACACACGCAGCCTGGGCCAAACGTCGAGACTATTCCGCTAATGGGATGGTCGATTCGAATAAATCAGAGAAAACATTCAGTCTCAGCAGGCAAATCTCCAAAAAAGAAAAGTTGACTTTGTTTTTTTGGGAAATCGATCCCCGGCGCTCCGTTCTTATTACACACACACAGACAGAAAAGAGAGAAGAAAGTCACCCCCCCCCCCCCCATCATTATTTTGAAAAAAAAAAAAAGTTGTTTTCGATTATTATTTTCAGAATTTTATCTTTTTTGTAATTCATAAAAGTGGAACACATAACGTCTACACGTTTCCATGGGAAAGAAAGAAAGAAAAAAGACTTTCAAAATATCTTTTATAACGAAGGATCGAAAGGCTTTTCGATGCTAGAATCCAAGCAGCGGCAACAGCATATTTACGCAATGATGTAAAACAATGATGTTTTTTTTTTTTCAAAAAACAACAGAAAACGTAATGAAGAAGAGGGAGATAAATGTAAATACATATGTAAGGGAGAAGAAAACAAATGAGTTACACAAGAAAAAAGAACGTCACCGCCAGTATATATATATGACGACAACGACTGGAAGGAGAATAAGAAATCGATCACAATAAGACAACAACATAATCTCCCCTCGCAAAAAAAAGCCAACAACCAAAGGATAACGAAATAAGAAAACAAAAAACAAAACAACAGTATACAATATGTAATGTATGGGTGGTGGGGGAAATGATGAGAGATGAGTATCCACTTAGCGAATAAAAATGTTACTTACTGAATAGGAGACAGAAAGAGTCGTAGAATATTTCATGTACATACGTGGTCGAATGTTTCTACCCTTTTTCTTATTTGAGAGCAGCAGCGAATCACGTTGCATTTTTTTTGCGGTTTTATTTATTTTTCTTTTTCCTTTTTTCAAAAGCAAAGAGGAAAAAATGATGATGGATTTAAGAATGGAGACCGGAGCAAAATAGGTTTAGGAGAGCGGAAATTTCGTACGTTGACGTTTGAAATCCGAGAACTTTATTGACGACCACCCAGGCGCGGACAAACGAGGAAATATACATATACAGTATAATATAAGAGTTGATGAAAATTTAAAGCCTCTGGACTCAGGAAAAATCGACCAAGAGTTTCCTTTTTGGGCAACAAGTGAAATCAATCCTGTTTATTTTTTGTTTGTTTTTTTTTTGTTTCATCTTCCGGCGACTTATATTTGTCAGTCGCGTCACGAAATGGTGTCGATATTATATTTTGAGAACTATACAAAAGCAAATCGAAGCCTTTTTATTATTCGCAACTGTTTTTCCCGTGGTCTTTTCTCTGCCTGTGTCGTCGTCTTCTATATTACCTCTGGCGAGATAGACGCGGTTATAGACGTGACTGGAGCGCATCAAGTAGACTCTATCTATGATAATCATTTGATAATATTGGCCGCAGGATTGCCATCATGTTTCTTCTCTCTTATTCTTTCTTCTCCGGCACATATCACTCTCACTCATTCCCTTCTCTCTCTCTCTCTCTCTCTCTCTTATTTTCTTGGCTGTTATTATGTATTCCATTTCATCCATCACGGGCGTTCCCTTCCTCCGTCGATCGATAAACTCTTTCTATATACGCACACACAGAGCAAGCAAGCAACCGTTGATATTGCACGACTGAGAGAATATCAAAGATATGATGTGCAGAGGCTGAATAAAAGGACAAGGACGGAAAAAAAAAGAAAATGGACTAAGGAATATATAAACTACGATACGTATTCTATGGGAGAAGATAACAATAAAAAATACGGGATAGAAGCTCAGTACCCGCCACTACTAAGCAGCAACCAACACAAAAAAATGAATAAAATAGCCGGAGCTCATCACGACGACACTTTAACGAGGACATGGGAGATGGCAAATAGACAGACGAAAGGACTGGATGAGCGACGAAAATTTCACAGTACGATTGGTTTGATCTATAATTCATTGCCGACGACGACGAAGCTGCAGACGGTGCCAGGGGAAACGCATCAGGATCGAAGCTGTTGTCATCTCTCTCTCTCTCTCGGCTCAGCGGGACCCGGCCAAATTCAAACTATAATAATCAGTCGGAGACCGCAAAAGCCATTTAAAAAACAAAAAAAATGATGGTGAATATAATGGCAACGGCCAAAAAGCCGGGACTACCTCAAAGCGTTTGACTGCCTGCCTGTGTGCGCGCTCGTACTTTATCGGCGATGAAAATGCAGTTGCTCTATACGTATATAAAAAACCTAATGAAATCGAATCTCTAAAAAAAGAAGAATAAAATCAAAAAGACGTCTGCAGCTACGTGTCTTAAGATAGAGAGAGAGCGAGAAAAAACAACAAAAGACAGCAGCAGCACAGCAGCACTAGTAAAAAAAAAAATCAAAATGGAACAGCCAGTCATCCAGCAGCAGTCGGTGGAATTCTATAAGAGTGTATTTGCATAACTCATTTCACGCTCCAACCCGACTATTTGCATAGCAAGCATCTCTAGCCAAATGTCGAACGACGACCGTCTAAACAACTAAAACGAAAAAGAAGAAGAAAAATTGAGTATAAGAGACTATATAGCGTGGGAGAGAGAAGAGCAAAGAAGATAACTCGAGCCTAAAGGGGATCGAGAGACTGATGGAGAAAACATATGCCGAACTTGTTGACTTTATTGGGGAAACATACATTTCATATATAAAGCAATTTCGATTGAGAAATAAATAGGCTAAATGATGACCTCGACCTTTCCAAACAACTGACGGCATAATTAATAATTGAGATTATCCGATCAATTATTTCGAAAACTCGCAACTTGGTCTATATATAAGAATACAGGAAGAGCAGAGACAGCTAATAAAAAATGTATTTCTTATTTATTTATTTGTATCAGTTTATCGTCATCTATCGCTCGCATAGCAACGAGATTAAGTAACATAGTCAGAAAGCACAGCAAATCCAGCGGATCTATACTTACTGGCTCGCGTAGACTTCCACCAAGATCATCTTGAATGCATAGTGCGCGCCCTGTCTCTCTATCTCGGTCTGTATAGAGACAATATAGTTAGCCAAAAAGTTGCTGGACGACGTCGATCCTTCTATTTCTCGTCTTTTTCTTCTGTCTGACGATGGCATGAAAACTCTTGCGCGAAAATCGAATCATCAAATATATAGATATATTTAATTGATCCGGTATTTATAGATAGATACTATACAAAAATATAGTATGTATAGACAATCGGTATTATATAGTGTACCGGGGTGGTTTGTGTATTGTTGGTCTGTGGATGCATCGTTTTATAATATCAAAATTTTTGTGTATTCCATTACAGGTTTCTTGGATACGTAAAAGAGATTTACACATTCTGACGTTCGGCCAAGTGACCTATACAAACGACGCCCGTTTCTCCGTCATTAAATCAGCCACTGGAGACTTGTGGACGTTGCGGATTCGTTCGGTTCAACTGCGCGACGCAGGACTCTACGAATGCCAAGTCAGCTCTGAACCGAAAATCAGCAAAGCCGTTCGCTTAAAAGTTGTCGGTGAGTAGCTGTTGCTACCCTTTGTGTCAACATTTAAACTATAAAATATGCATGTTGTGACTGCAATTGCCATTCTCTCTGATTCGGCGGCCAATGAAAATCGTCAAAATCTAGCCATCCTGACGGCGGGATTCTCCGTCTCAGTCAGTCGAACGATTCATTTCGGCGCACGAACCTACAAACACCGGCCGATACATTATTGGAATCGCCTGTTTATTATTATTAGCTCACGTATATAATAATAGTACAGAGTATCGTACAACAGGATCCCGACCAGCAGAATATGAAATATAATATTACACCGTATATAGTTTGAGCCTGGAGTTAACAAATGCGCGGTGAGAGAGAGGGAGAATGGCAGTTGGAGAATGCAGCAGCAGCTCGTCGACGTCATTTAGTTATATTGTATATATACTTGGTCGTTGTCGTGTATAATAGTTTGGGCTGGACGCTGACAGCATCGCCACCGGCTCACATGCGTATTATTCCGCAGCAACTTTGAACTATGACGCGCATTATGAGGCCACGGTAATAGATCCTTTTACTGCTGTATTGTATCCGTATAGTGCATAGACTGTATACGTAGTATCTCTTTCTCGCTCTGGAGGGTATCGTTTTAATTGGACCGCACAGCAGTGCTAGACTCCAAAACTTGGATGAATAACAACAGTTGAATTGTGAGAGTTTCATCCGATTCCCTCGTTATTTTTCAGCCTAAATAAATAACAAAGTAAAATATCTACGTTTTCTGTGCGTACAGAAAAAGGAAGAAGAGAAAACGACAAACATTTCGCGAGAGACATTTGTCCAGTTTTGCATCATTCGCTTATGCGCGCGCCGTCGCACATCAAAACGTCCGTTCTAATTTGTCGTGTTTTTGTCTCCCTATTATCATTTGAAGACTATAACGTCTTTTTTGTTGTTGTTGTTTGAATTGATCGACCGCAACGACCGCAACCGTTCGTCGTCTAGACGCCGACTAAATAAGAGATGACAATGACATGCAGCTATCGTCTGACCAGACCCAACTCGCTAGGTGACAGATTTACATCATTAATGGGATATACGCTCGAACGTCTCTCTCTTCTGCTGCGATGAACGGTTATGAGAATGCCAACTAACGCGCTTGTGCGAGTCCCATCATCAACTTATCTGATTATTAAGGAGATGAAGAACAAATGAAAGGGGGGAAGAAATGTCTGACATGTACACATTGCAAGAGTTGCCCTTAAGAATTTATTCATTGATTAGAATTAGCTTCTGTCTTTTCTTTAAAAGATATATATCGCCGCCGACGAGTAAAAAACGTCTAAAAAAGTATTCCTTTTGGGGGTTGCAGTTGCCAGCCACGTTTCTCAAATCGATCTTATATAATCCCTCGGAGAATTGCAATAAGACACGAAGGAACTAAAGAAACCTTCCTTATTTATCCTGATGCGTCGCTTTCCCACTATTTAAAGTTGAACAAAATGTAAATGAAGAAAAATGGGCCGTGTGTGACAACATCCTGAGCACTGTATAAAGCCTTATTGGTTCGTGTGTGTCTATCGTCATTAGTTCTGAAGCAAATCGTAATGACATAATGTTAGCAGCAACGGGGAGGTACACATTGAGTATACAGTTCAAGGTACCAGGACATCTGCTGGAGGTACGTGCGGAGAACAACTAGGAAAATGATGAACTTATTACATTTATATCGTCGTCGACAATATACCAACGTATATAATATGTACAAGGTTTTGGCAGTGTATTATAGAAACCATCGTGATCAGCGTACGTTATCTATATGTCGAGCGGCTCCTCCCTCATCGTTCTTTTCGTTCGATATTTTTCCAACTATAGCGAGTGTAATTGGCAATAGAAGAAGACGAAAAAGAATAAGAAAAAGCAGCCAGCAACTGTACAACACACACACACACACACAACTGGAATTATGCAAAGATTGTGTAACTGAATTTTGAGAGATTACGGATTCAACGGAATTCTTGGTCGGGACGTAGAGAGAGATCTATTTATACATTTGAGCAACCCAATCTCGTACAACTCGTTAGTCAGCGGGTCATCATTCGATTAGCATCAAATGTTATTTCAATGCTCCCCTTTTCTTTCATTTTCACTGATGGTTATAGAAATCAATATATAGAACTTGTGCGTGTATACTCATAATCATATTTCTGTTATGTTGTTTTCATCAGTTTCACAAGCTTACATCCACGGAAGTCCGGAGATGTACATCCGAAGCGGAAGCGACATCAGCTTGTCTTGCGTGGCCAAAGATATGCCCGAACCGCCTACCCATTTCACCTGGTACAAGGGACTGCAAATCTTCAGCACAGGAGGCAACGATGGTCATCAACTGTTCCAGGGACACATCCAACAACAACAGCAACAACAACAACAGCAACATCAAAACAACAACAACAACAACAAACAACCGACGAGTTTCTTTGGCAAATCTTCTATCATGACATCTTTGTCGGGTAGGAAAGTGACGATCGAAACGAGTCAACACGGACTGGAGAATTTACTTCTCATACGTAACGCCGTTGCGGGAGATTCGGGCAACTACACCTGCATACCATCCGGCGCTGAACCAGCCAGCATCGTTGTCCATGTTCTTAACGGTATGTTGACAATTTCATTTATCCGATTCATTACGGGGGAAAAATACGGCGATGTTTACGAGGACTTGAGCCCTCCCCCCCCCACCCCCACCCCACTGTACCCGTCACGCAACTTGACAATTCGTTCAATTTCCTCCTGAGAGAAAGAAACAGTCGATTGAACTTGTGACTACAAACACGACGACGACTTGTGCCATGTTCTGTTTTTAGGGGATCCGTTTAAGGTTAGGTTATTCCATACTTTTCAGCATGCTAGATCCCGGGCAATGTTTAGTTGAATAAACCTGGCGGTGAGTGTGGGTCGGCTCTGATATAGTTCCGACACACCCACCCGTTCGATCCCTTCTCTCCTCATTCCATTTCCCGTAAGTCGAGCTCTTTTACTTTTCTGGTCGTGATTCACGATCCAATGCATTGCTGACGCTGTATATAACTATATATACGATGACTCGTACAAGTCAGCTCAAGGCTCTTCTCTGTCTATCTTCTTTTGTAAAGTTTAGATTGAACGCGAGGCCGTGCTTCGGTCCCGAAAAAATGAACTGCTAGAGGCAGGGATGGGATAGACGAGAATGGGCGTGAGTTGATGGAACGTGAGAGCTGCATGTATATATGTGGGGCTCGACAATAACGCAAAGAAACACAAGTATATAAAGACGAGCTACCGAGAGAAGAACCTAAACAAAAAACTGGGTGAAAAAAAAATATGAAGAAAATCGTGACAGTTTTCGTAGCGGAGCGGGAGAAACGCATGTATATATATCCTTCACTCCCGAGTCCTAACTCTATGGCTGGGCTATATACGAATTACAGATGGCAAGTTATTGATTCTTCCTCTATAGGATTGAAGGGCACAGGCAGCACACAATGCACACATACACGATATCGCGCTATTGTCGCTCGGGCGCTATATTTTGATTGAATCCCAGCAACGTGTCGTCGACATATAATATACTTTTTTTCTTCTCCCCCTGATTCTTTTTTTTTGTTTGTTTGTTTGTTTGTTTTAGTTTTGTTTCAAGTTTTCTTTTTTTTTATTGCCTTTTAAATATATTTATTTTTGATTTTTAGGTGAACATCCAGCTGCAATGCAACACGGACATGGAGGCATATCACGCACGCAACCAGGCGCCCGATTTCAACACTACGTGCTCCTTGCAACGCTTTTGCTTTTGTTGCATCGATACCTGTCGTGGAATCGACAATTGCGGTAGTTTCTCCGGCGCGAAATTGAATTTCGTTTTTTTTAAAATCATCATCTGGAAATCTATAAATCCCATAATTTGTAATTTCTGGTCTCGAATCTCTCTCATTGCTGACTGATTTTTGTTACTCAGTCCATCTCTATTGTACAAACATCTTTTCTCTCGTCTCTTTCTCTCTCTCTCTCTCTCTCTACCCAAAACGTGCCCTAGTATACACACACTACTTTCCCAGCATCTACGTACTTTCTCTCTCTATCCTACATACACACATACATTATTTCCCACACTATATACTAGGAGGAGAATGGGGAAATTTGTAATCAAATTATGATGCAAGGAAATAGATTTTTAAAAATGATATAAGATAAAAGTAAACCAAAAAAAAAAAAATTTATATGAATAATGATTTGACCCTCTTCACTCTCATTAGAATGCTCGAACGATATGTATACACTGATCTCTATCTTAAAATTCTATCTACCAAACTATACAACAATCAAGAATTATCATGTAACACAGATTTGCTTTTCCTTCCTCGATTTTTTTCTTTCTATATTTCTAAATAACCTCCCCCCCCCCCCCTCCTTCATTGTACTGAGAAACACACACAGACACACAGAAAATACCCTAAATATACACGCCGACACTAGAGACAGTGATTCCTCTTTATACAATGTTGTACAGTTGCATGTTGTGGTATGTATACGCGTGCATATGTGAGTGTGTGTTTAGACACAGCAGTTATACACATTCCTTACAGACTTTACATTATACAGTATGATCATATTGAATAATCCAACTTATTTCCTCCGATCCCTCCGCATTCTCTCCTCATCACAACACAATCAAATATGTCGAGAATTGAAATTTTCCGAATGGATCAAAGTTTTATATATAACTCTATAATACTACACACACTCTAACTCTCTTCCACCCCCCTCCCATCAAGTATGCGCGTGTGCGTCAAAGCAGCTAGAAATTGTATGAAGGTCGTATTTATATAATCCCAAAATATGAGTTGATGGGTTTTTTTTTTGCTTTTGTTTCTTTTTACGAAAGAAAAACAACAAAAAGGACTGACTGGCGATGATGATAATATTATATATATACATACGTTAATTTGAACGATGATATCATATTTCCTGATGTAGATGTTTAGATGCCATTATATTGATGAGGCCCACGTCTATCTATTCGTCTAAAATTGTGGTTGACGAAGAAGAAGCTGGACCTAATTAAAAACAAAAATGACAAAAACACATTGGTGTGTTTCGGCACTTGTTTGATTTACTTTTCTGTTCATTTTTATTATTTTGAAAATACATATGTCTGATATCGTCTCGAATCCTTAATGCGTATGTATACGTAATACAGGTAGCCTACCAGAAATTCACCCACACACACATGTTCTTACTAGAAAAGAACCCAATGAACTGGACAATTAATATGTTGCGTGATGCTAGCAAATGAAGTTTATTTCAATTCGGAGACGAGCCGCATCAACTTCCCACTCCGTGACTACTATGAACTATGGTGTACTGATGTGTACTATACAGCAGAGAGAACATTAATCGATGGACGGACGATCCTTAAAATAATATTAGGGCATGTCGGCGTCAAACACGCTAATGATCCTTCTTGCTGCGGGATAATCCGAATCTATCGCCTTCTAGTGCCGTAAATCCCCAAATGCATTCATGCGAATGAAAAGAGGATTTGCGTCTATAGAGAGAGAGAGAGAGAGAGAGAGAGAGAGAGATCTATAGACGTGATGGCACATGCGATGTTTTGAATACAGTTACGTAAGTGGATCGCCAAAATCCGCTAGTGGGAATAGCAGTTTCTTGCTGTCAGACCTTTTTAAAATATCCTAAATTTAAGACGACGTACGTTGTATGACTGTCGCCGATCGATTGATAGATTTCATGATGAAGATTCCCAGAAAGAACGTCATGACACGGACGGAACGCTAATAACAAAAATGTTTGTCGATTCGACATTTTTGGGTCTCTCGTTGCCATTACACGACAGCCGTGTCACCTTCTAACGATATAACTGTTACTTGCAGATGACATGTAAACTCATCGGATTGCACACAGAAAGGAAAGTTGTATACAAAGAAAAAATATTTAGATGGAGAAACGAAAACGTTAACCATTTCTCTCGCGCTCTACGGCGGTAATAGTTGCCACTTTGGAACTTTGTGAAATTAATGGATCGAGTCTCGTCTTCATAATGAACAATCTGAGATGTAATTTTTTGGAGAGGAATATCCGTGCATTAGATTCTTAACGTCAATCGATAAATAGATACATCTAGAGTGGACGAAGACGAAGATCAAGCGCTTTTCAATTGCTGCATTGCAGGGCTGCGGCTATATCCATGCCGGCCCAAATAATCCGTCTGTGAGACTAGACTACAGCAAGTAGAGAAGCGCTCGGGTAACTAAAAGCAAGCTACATACAAACACATGCGAACCAAAAAGGAAAAGACGATGTTCCTAATTCTATCTATCCATCCTGCCAGCTGTCGGATGTGTAAACCCAAAGGAGGAGGCAGCAGCAAAATAGACGTACCATGTACTCGTACGCAGCAGCAAGAAACGGTTATAAGTGCGACGTCTCATACGACAGCAGACACGGGGAATTGTCCGTTTCATTCGTTTGTTTACTGTTGAGGAACGGAAAGAGAGAGAGAAAAGAAGTTTCCGAATTGACAATTTACTTGCTGATTTTGAGCTTGTTTAGAAAGTAGACTAGAGAGAGAGAAAAAAAGTTTGACATAAAACGTAATTCGTTCCGAAAACTTTGGACAAATGAATTATTCAAGTGCATATAGTGACTAAAAGAGAGAGAAAAGTCGATGCTGATCAATAAAAGGACGCACAGGCGTGCTTTATTGATTGAATATACCCGCCAGCGCAAGAAATATCCTCAAATTTGCCAAGCCTTAACAACGGAAAATACTTGACATGACCAATCAACAGTAGCAATCAAGATGTGTTTTATTTAGGCCTATGTTTTTTTTTTGTTTTTTTTATCTTGAAGTAAACGACTAAAGGTTGGTTATAATACAATTGATTGTAGTTTGCTGTGTTTGTGTAATAACATGGCTAGAAAAACAGGAATCTATGGTTAGACAGAAATAATAGATAAAGGTTGTGATATTGTGTTATTGTACCATTCTTAGCTAGATTACTAAAAGAATACAAATTGATAGCCGAATTCTTTGCCGACAATAAGGCGGTGTGGTTCGAAGCAGATAACTCATACAAGAAGAAGCCTCTATATGTATACAGTAGTCGTCTGTATCCCTCCAAAAGCTATTGAGCGTATTTATCTAATTCGGTGGTTTATAAATAAGATTGTCGGGTTATTCCGAGTCTACGCTTACAATAGAAACTAATGAAACATATTTGATTCCATATGTTAATAATCAGTTTGGTCAAATAATTACACTCATCATTGCTTGTAGGTAATTTATGAAACGAATATAATTTTCTTTTACGATTGACGGAACCAGAAGACCTCCGACTAGTATGATCGTCAAATTATGAAAAGTGGACTAATTTAGAGATTGCGACGACTAGCGCTTGTAACATAACATTATTATGACCATCGAGATGCAACATTCACATTTTAGGCATTTCGTCTCTATAAATGAGAGAATTGTGGTATATACAAGCTTCCCCATCCAGCCGCGCCCCGTGAAAGGCAACTATTCAGCACTGCGTGACTTAAAAACGAAATCGCCGTTTGACACAACGTCGTCTGCATAACGAGACGTGACTCTTTGACCCGTGCGATGAATAGCAATGAATGCTACACTTGATTTGCTAGCCCATTTCCTAGGCTTATTTCAATATAGGCCTAGGCATTTCTATGCCTTCCAACTTCAACGATTCATCCGCATTTAGACGAGCTTCAGCACTTAATGCGAGCCAACACGTTCTTTTGAGACTTTACTAGTAGCTCTTTATGGAAAGATATTTTTTTCGAAGATATTTTCTTTTTGTGAGAAAGTTTTTTTTTTTTTCAAATAAGGGATGATGTAGTAGTAGAAATATCTACCGCTAGGCTGAGAAAAACTCAAGTCCGAAGAAGAGACACTAGATGTCTCTCTCGATCTAAAGAAGCTTTTCTTTATTTCTTTAAAGACTTTTCTTTTTTCTTATACGATGCCTGGCGCTAAGCCCGCCATAGTCCCGTAGGTTTTTTCCGTGAGGAGAGTGCTGCAAAATGGCTGACATATTAAAAATATACACAATATATCGAAGCTGTTTATTATGGATTTTGGTGTTGACTTCAAGTTTCAGATACGGTAGGACACTTTTGAAAATGTCTTAAGACGTTTGTGAAATGTTTTTTTGTTGTTTACCAATGTTTTTTTCTGTTTCTGAAGGATATGGGCTCACATGCTATTGTCAAGGGCATTGTCCTAATGACAATTTCAATGGCACATGTGAAGCTAGACCTTTCAGCCAGTGCTTTGCTGCAGTTGAAGAAGTGTACAATCCTGACACAGGTTTGCCAGAACCTGAATACACCTATGGCTGTTTGCCACCTGAAGAAAAGGGTCTCATGCAAGTATGCTCTCATATCTTCCTTCATCGATGAATTTCAGTTACAAGAAGATATATTTTTTTTACAGTGCAAGGGTCACCTTGTTCCTCACTTAGTACCCAAATCAATACAATGCTGTCATCAATCTGACAATTGCAACAGATTGCTATCTCCAATGTATGAAATACGCAGTACTACTCCTGATCCCAATTCAGGGTTTGGTTCCAATGAACATGTTCACTATTTGGCATTATTAGTTTCTGTCACAGCCAGTGTGATCATTCTATTTGTTATGGTTGTTTGTGTCTATTTACAGTAAGTTTTTGATGCTTTAAATAATTGTCTGCAAAGTTAAATAACTTTTTAATACTCTTGATTTACAGTTACAAAAAGAAAGAAGATAAGCGACAAGTTTCCATCATCAAAGCTCCTTGTGTGCCATACCTTGGAGGAAATTCAACAATCAAGGACATGGTGGATCATAGCCAGAGTTCTGGTTCTGGTTCTGGTTTACCTTTACTGGTAAGAAATTGGCATCAAATTTAGCAATTTAATTGTTAGCCTAAACCCTAAAACTTTTTTAAAAACAGGTGCAAAGAACAATTGCCAAGCAGTTAGTTATGGGTCATTCCATTGGTAAAGGTCGATATGGTGAAGTTTGGATGGCTAAGTGGAGAGAAGAAAAAGTTGCAGTCAAGGTGTTTTTTACAACAGAGGAAGCTTCTTGGTTCAGAGAAACTGACATTTATCAGACTGTTCTCATGAGACATTCACACATTCTGGGTACAATTTCAAAATTGGTTTTTACTAATGTTTTCTGTTAACTAAATATGAACTTTAAAAACTCCAGGCTTCATAGCTGCCGATATCAAAGGAACAGGTTCCTGGACACAAATGCTTCTCATCACCGACTATCATGAACTTGGATCTTTACACGATTTTCTTCAACAATATTCTCCCGACGGAGTAGCAGCTGGAAGGTTGGCATTTACTGCCGCTAGTGGATTGGCTCATTTGCACACGGAAATTTTTGGTACTAGAGGAAAGCCAGCCATTGCTCACAGAGATATCAAGAGTAAAAATATCTTGGTGAAAAGAGATTGGACATGTGCCATCGCTGATTTCGGTTTGGCTGTCAGATATATTAGGTAAGAATTCGACACTCAGTACATCGAGTAACTACGTAAGCCTCATGGTATTTTTATTATTATTGTTTTCTAGCGAATCTCAAGAAATTGACATTGCACCGAATACCCGTGTGGGAACTCGTCGCTACATGGCTCCTGAAGTTTTGGACGAAAGCCTAAACAAATTTTCTTTCGAGGCTTTTAAGGCTGCTGATATATATTCGTTTGGTCTCGTTTTGTGGGAGATTGCCCGACGGTGTAACACGGCCGCAAGCACAGTCAGCGAAATCATAACAGACGAGAGCCAAGAGAAATTGGTCACCTACGGCCCCGATGACTACCAACAACCGTATTACGATTGCGTTCCCTCCGATCCATCTTTTGATGACATGTACAACGTGGTGTGTGTCAAGAAAGTTCGACCGGATATCCAACTGCACTGGCTCACCGAGGAGGTAATGCTAAAAATTGCCAGCTAGTACCTTTTTTTTCTTTACCTTTCTGTGTGCTAATTATATTTTTTTTCTTTGTTTCTATTAGCCTCTGAAAACTTTGGCTCAAGTGATGCAAGAGTGTTGGCATCAAAATCCGGCTGCTCGCTTGACGGCTCTACGCGTTAAAAAATCTCTAACTCGCATCAACGACGAATCTGACATGTACATGTACATCGAAAAGTACAACGACAAAGAAATGTTACCATCCGTTTAATTTCACGGTAGGAAGCATTACAAGTGTTTTTTGTTTTAATATCTGAAATGTGACCAAGGGATGGTGTTTTCTGGATTTTTTTGTGTGTATTCTATTGACACACCGTTTGTTTTGTAAATAGTTTGTGCGTGAAAGGGTTTTTTGAATGTGAATCTGTTTGTCGTTTTCGTTCTGATATTGCTCCATTGCAACTGCCGTGCCATTAATAATCGTTGCCTCAAGCCTTAAAACGGATCCAAACTAAACTGTTGAGTGTCTTAACTAACTAAAACAATCGTCTCCTCTTCTTGCTCATATTACGACTCTTCCATTGCTTCCCGGAATCGTTTTTATTCTTAACGTGTAAATACAATGAATTGAATCAACGCCATTTTTTTCTTAATGTCCGAATAATAAAAAAAAAATGTTTTGTATTTTTAAAAGCTTTTAAAAACCAGGCCTTTTTACCATGTATTTTCTTTTATCGCGAATATGATTGCCCCAGTTACCTCGTCAAACTTTCTTAAGAAGTGAAGCTAAGTGCCCTATACATGCTCAGACATACATTAAAGAGTGAATCAATGGAACCTTGAGTTGCGACATTAATGTGATTTATATCCAACGAAGTAAATGGTAAATGCACTTGAATAGTTCATGTTTCAATGAAAAAGGTTTTCCTTTTATCTTAAAACATAAAAGAAGAAAATGAATGCAAACGTACTGCAACTATGGCTTACCGATATGAAAACAAAGAATGAAGCAAAAATGTTAAAATATTTCTACCAAGTAAGTTTTGCAATCTAAGTCCTTTTACCAAGCCTTTTACGCAATTTCTTTAAGGGAACTTGCGTGGAAACCTATTATGTTGGATACATGTACATAGTTTATTAGTTATGCGCATAATCTTCAAATTTGCCTTGAATCTTATGGTAAAACGAAAATCATGATAAAAACAAACGAACCAAAATTGTTCTTACCTTGTTACTGTGTCGAAATCTGACATCTTATTTTGTCTGAATGGATGTATTCTCGTGATTGATTTGTGTCAGTGGTCGGTCAGATTGCTGCACTTTCTCGAATATCGTTTTGCATAACACACGAATTCAATCGCGACGGTGGATTACGTAAATCACAATGTTTCGTAACCACTTGAGATTTTTTTTCACGCTACAAGAAAATCAGTAGCACACAAAACATATGTAGCGACATGTGCACATTTGTACAGTGTACACCATTAAAACGACATGCTATATTAAGATGACTAATGCTCCAGACATGAGTATTAAGAAACATTTGCGGGTTTTCCGCAAGGATGCACAACAAATTATTTATCTGTCCTTAAAAAAAACAAAAAAAAAACAGGATATATCTTGAACAAAAAATGAAACCCACAATACGTTTTAGACCAAATACATTCCCGACATTCCGACTGAGGAGATATTTTTAGGTGAGAACTGAGGAATAAATTTTTCTTTTACACCAATTTAATTATTGTACAGTACCGTAGTTTCTTTATGTGAACACCATACATGAGAAAAGAGAAGATGCAAATGATCTTAGTTAACTGAAAAAAAAATAATGATTCAACAAGTCGTTTGAACGAACGACAGCTTTACGCTTGTCTCCTGACGAAATGAAAGAGAGTACGAGGCCCCGATTTTTTAGTCTGGCGTCAGACGCCTAGTAGAAACAAACAAGTCGGAAACGGAAACGCTTGTTGGAATAACCGCAGCAATTCTTCGCCACATTGTTCAACATTTCGAATAAACTCCAAAATATTTGTCAACGAGTTTTTTTGGGAGGAAATTTTTTTTTTGTCATTGAAAAAAAAAAGAATAGATTCGGGTGATTGTGTACGTACGTTCTAATATTACAGCCAGTCTATAGTCGAACATTTCATTAAAGAACACGCTTGTTTTTATCTCCGTGACGAAATTGAACTCAAGACCTTGATTTCGTTTGGATGGATACAACATTCACTAATTCAACAAGCAAATGTGGAATCCAATAATATCGAGTTAACCGCAAAACCTGCATTTCTTTCTTATTTTAATTTTTTCAACTGCGAACGGACGCGCACAAGATTTATCCATTTAAATGTCTGGCTAACAAAAATGCAACAACGAAATGAATTCAACATACTTTCTTTACAAAAAAATGCTTTTATTTAACGTTACTCCATAAATATTCAGAGATTTTCGACACTCAGTCTAATATTTGCTTGGATAGGCTGGAGCAGGGTAGGCTGGAGTGGGGTAGGCAGCGGGAGCAGGGTAAGCTGGTGCGGGATAAGCGGCTGCTTTGTAGGCTGGTTTGTATTCGGGGTATTTGGCTTCACCTTCGTACTTCACATCAGCGACGTAGCCAGAGTAGTCATCAGCCTTGTAGGTGACGATCTGAGTGCGGCCGTCGGGGAGGAGGACGCGGTAAGATCCGGTGACGTAACCCTTGTCATCAGCGGTCTCCTGGTGAGCGTAGTCGTTGTAGGTGTAGTCATCCTTCACAGCCCAGGCAAAGTTGTATGGCATTGGGGCCTGCGTGATTGTAATTTCGTGAAAATTAATTTTAAAAAAAGAAAAATAATTAGCGTTCCGATCTACTTAGAGAGTAAATTGTCTAAATAGAACTTACATAGTCGTAGCTCTTTGATGGATAGGCCGGTGCGGGATAAGCCGGTGCGGGATAAGCCGGTGCGGGATATGCTGGCTTAGGGTAAGCAACATTTGCTGCAACGGCAGCGATCAAGACAGCGAAGATGAAGATCTGCATATTTCCAAAAAAGTAAATGTTAAAAGAATTAAGTAAACCAGAATGAATTCGCTGCTGTAAAGGGCTGTATTGTAGAAAATTTACGAGATGATCCGTAAAACTGAAACTTTTGGAACAAGAAGCTCACCTGCATGTTGAGAGTTTGTTTGTGCTGAGTGAACAACTGATGTCCATTCGAAAGGTCTCGGCTACTTTTATACGGTTAGGCTTGGTCCACACAAAATGGGCATCTCGCACTGAATTACATTTTGTTACCTGATTGTCCTCCCCATGTGTTGGTGTACAAAATCCAATCCGGAGCCTTAAACGGTTGCTGCTGCTGCTGCAAGGTTTCACTTTTCCCTATAACTATTCTTGCGTATAGAAGAAGACGCAAGTTTTTCGGGTGAAACTGTCCGTGAACGCGATATTAAATACGCCTTAAGGCTAGGTCGATGGGTGGGGCCGCTAGGAATCCAGCAACGGAGAACTCATTCTTATAATTCGCTTTCCTCCCTTTTTGGTTATTGTAACGAAAGGAAAATGATAATGGCAGTAGGTAACTGTGTACACCTTCTTTTTTTCGGAAAGAAAAGTTCGCCCAATGTGAGACACATAAACCAGTCTTGAATTGCGCTAGCTTCACATGTATACTGTACTATGCATCGTGTGTTCCAACTTCCAATGAAAGAAAGCGAAAATGGAAAACTAACATTGGCTGTTTGAAAAGGTTATTCGTCAGCTTCTATTCTTCTTTTTAGAAATAATCCAGGTTAAAAAATCGATAAAATCTGGATTAAACGTGTTTTTAGAGGGGAATGCCTGGCAGTTAATTATGGCAAGGTTGGTGGCTGCACGACAGAAGGGGTGTATAATGTAACGTTGTCAAACAATAACTCAATACGCACAGCAGCCTGACCAAAACGACAAACCAAAGGATACATACGGATAGCTTTTAAGCGTTGGCAAGGTCGAGCTCACGAAACATCGAAAGTGGATCACGTTTACCGGCTGTTGTTCAGCCATCAGCCCATCACGATCTTTTTCCCTCGCGAGGAATCAACCCATGTTAGTCGGTAGTTTTAGAATTCGTATCCGTTCTTTAGACTTCATAAATGTTGCTACGCATTTTGTTACGAAATGGCCAAATATGCCGTTTTCTTACGAGCTCGACTTGGGAGTCGTGACCAGCAACTCCATTATGGTTCAGGGAAGATTTATGTGGCTAATATTTTACTCAATTCTGGTGAAAGGACACAACAAACAACGCCCTGCCTGTTGGATAGCTTTTCACGAATCAGACTCGAGTATATTAAAACATTAAAAAGGTATTGTCATAAGTCGTGTAAGAATACCGATGCATATTCTCTTTCCCTTTCCATTAAACTTTTCCATTTTTGGCTTTTATTTTTCGAAACTCGATGCGGAAATACGATCGAAACGTGTTTAAGTATATTCTTCAAGGTATGCAAGTCGATTTATGGTTTCGCCATCAGCGATAACATTCAGATACTTCTTCTTATACAGTATGGACAATTGAAGAAGAAGATCGCTGACCTTGCTCCACATTTTGCTCGGTATCTCCAGCCGTGAGAGTGAGACGACTATTATATGTTGTAAGAACTGTTAACGCACTGCTGGCCGTTCGAAGGCCGATTGAAGGTATAGACAAACGTCTCGAAACCGTAGATCCAGTCGTAATCATAATACATTACATCCGTTCTGCCTGCACCTATACCTAACGCTCGTTAAATGGGCAATCGAAAAATAGAAATTCATTGCCTCCGCAGGCCATCAGAGGCTTTGAGGAAAAGAGAGAAAGGTGCACATGCACTAAACGAGAGTAAAGGGATCGTTTTCGAAAATTGATAATAATAAAACAAGGGGATAAACATACACGTGAAGAGGGTGCGAAAATAAGAGTGAGAATGAGGTCAAATCTTATGTGCGTTCGACGATCACAAGGGCAAAATGTAGTTTCATCAGGACCGCACCCATTTTAACAAGGGCTAATGATTCTATCCCTATCTGTGTGAAATTTACCCATGTGAACGGTAAACGCCACCTCGAAGTCCTCGAGCGACTGAAATAGAACTGGTCGATTGTTGAGATCCCTATAAAAATCGAAGCCAAACTTGTAAATGTTATCAGTTGTACATCAACCAGATACTCGACTCAACATGAAGGTAAAACCTGCTCCGACTATCTTGGCAAAAAATGTTTTTTTTTTTTTAAATTTAGTATATTTATTAAATTTATCTTAGATCGTCATCCTCGCCGTTTTAATCGCCGTCGCAGCTGCTGCCAATGTTTATCCGAAACCGGCATATCCTGAGCCTGCCTACCCCGCACCTGCCTATCCCGCTGCATACCCAGCAAAGAGCTACGACTATGTAAGTAAAGCTTGTTACTTTCCAATTGAGGATTGGGACGCTAACTAATTTTTTGTCAATTTTCTTGAAATGGTTCAATTAGGCCCCGATGCCGTACGATTTCGCCTGGGCTGTGAAGGATGACTACACCTACAACGACTACGCTCACCAGGAGACCGCTGATGGTAAAGGCGCCGTCACCGGATCTTACCGTGTCCTTCTTCCCGACGGCCGCACTCAGACCGTCAACTACAAGGCTGACGATTACACCGGATATGTCGCTGATGTCAAATACTCCGGAGAAGCCAAATACCCCGAGTACAAGGCAGCACCCTACAAGGCTGCCGCTTATCCCGCACCAGCTTACCCTGCTCCCGCTGCCTATCCCGCTCCAGCCTACCCCGCTGCTTACCCAAGCAAATACTAGGCAAAGAAATTGGCCTCTTATGTCAAAGGCTGTAATTTAAAAAAGTAACTTAAACATCTTGGAATAAAACATTTTTTTTCGATCAATTATGAGTTAATTTTCCTTCAAGTGGCCTCGGTGTAGACTGTATAGGTCTCAATTCGTGATTCAAACAGTTTCCCTTTTTCATATTGAATAAGGAGAGTAGACCAAAAAGAGTAAAGACAAAATTACAGTATTCCCTCGACTAATCAATGTCTTAAGCATATAACTAGCCTATTGTAGTTTTAAGGTCATTCAAAACAAAGATTCATTTGCCATGACGGCTGTTTTGGAGATAACGTTAACACGTTATTGTTTGGCAGGCCAGTTTTTCATAATGTTACCTCACGAAAGAATATTTTAGGGCGTGGACTGACCTAATTTCTGCCGGCCTCAGACTCTCTACAGTTCTATGTTGTTAGGACTACTTTATTTATATTCATCATTGCATATGATCAAATGTTGACGAAATAGTAGAGAGCACCCTTATGTTTGATTCACATCATCAGATATCACCTTCATCCGACCGAATGAATCATCATCGATGAAATCCTTCTAGGCTTCTAGAAATAACTAACCGTAACTGACTATATTTAAAAAAAATTAAAGTTCATTCAAGCTTGTCCCTGTTACGAACGCAGTCCCTAAGTCAACCGCTACGGGAAAAAAAAGAAACATCAAGAGAAAAAAAGAAAACAGGCACCAAGACAACTATTCGTGAGTGAAAATGTTGTCGAATGATTGGACACGGCTCCAATTTTCTCCGTCCTCGGAAAAAAATGACCGCTTCTTTACAATAGACCTATAAACATGAAAACAATCTGCGACTCTCTCTTTCTTCTCTTCACTTGTCTTTCCTTCTACGACTTGTTATATGGTTTTGGACAATTAGTCAGATTAAGTTTCGTCTTTTCGGCGCTATAATTGACTCTGCTCCCATTTCTTTGGTAGAATCGACGTATTCAACCGTTTGCATCGTCTGAAACTTGGTCTGAAGCGGCGACGTAAAAAGGCATTCCAACTACATTTACGCATTCTATAGAGCGACTTTTTATATTTCTTGTGGTCGAACGCTATCGGCATCGAGAAAAATAGAAAAAAACGAATTCGTTCTAAATTAATTCATAATGGAATAGACAAAATGGGAGATAAAAAAATCTGTTTTCTTTTCTTGTTCAAAACGTTAACAACCCACAAAAGCAAACAAGCTGTCAAGTAACTGGCGTGACTAGATTCAAATGTTATTTATTATGGGGAATACCCGCTAAATGTGAAATTAAAAAAATTGAAATATGCCCTTGACCATAATGTCGTCCAGACTACTTTTTACAGTAGATATTTGAAAATATGTGCCGATAGAACACACTCAACTTGTGCAACGATTTTAACGGTCAAATAAAGCTTTTCAAACGGGATTCGGTAGCAGTAAAGCCTTTGGGGAAGATTGCGTCAAGTTTACGTCGTTTTGTTATTAGATGAAAACGCATCCATTCTTGGTATTCGCCTTTTGCGCACAATTGGGGCCATTATTTTTATAACAGTCCGTCTCTTACGCTATTGTGCTAACAGAATTTATTTGCTCGTTCTAGTGGTCAACGAGGAGCCTTAATCAGAATGTATGGTGGTTATTCTGTAAGAGGCGCGCGTGCTTTCGCTTTCGTTGGCCGGGTGGGCTGCTCTTCACCGACCGACGTCAACGTGCGTGAAAAGTAGAAGCAACGGAGTTCGACTTTCCCTTTCTCCGTTGCTGGTACCTAAAAATTGCGATGCATTTCGAATACATACAAGTAAAGAGACAAATAAAGCCAGGTGGGAGAGCCGCTCCCAATCTGGTGTAACCTCGTTTCGCCTCTTCTCATCCCTGATTTCGGAAAAAGTCACGACACGTTCACGACTTAGCATTTGCTCCCGTCGCGGTTCTATTTTGTGTCTGGCAAAAATACAACACCATCTAGAAAGAGAGAGAGAGAGAGAGTCTAAGTATTGAATAGTTTGACCTTTTCTGCTATAATAATTCCGAGTATTCACGCTACGTTATTCACGGTATCATAGGCCGTTTTTAGAAAACAATGCGATATATATATTTTACCACCACTGATTTGATCTCAAAACCCGAAAATTATTTTTTTTTAAACAAAAAAAAACGAGAGTGCTTGGGGTACTGCCGGCCAAATGGAATCCCTTTTTTATATGTTTCTCTTTCTCTTTCTTTATGCGACGATTCGGCGACGGCCATGGAATTCCATTCAACAAAATGTAGACTGCTGCGCACACAGAAACAGATTTTTCAACACCTTTTACCTTGGTGGTCTACCCCAAAATACAAATCCCAAAATACCAGACCAGTGTGAACTTTTACGGTAAGTTATTGCTTCATATAAATTTGACAATGGACAGTAAGGCATGTAGTGAATAGCATTGTTCCAGTTCGGCTTTTAGTCAGATAAAACACATTTTTTGTTGGCTATTGGTTTTTATTTCAATCAAAGAACATCAAATTTCTCCATCAAGACTGTCAAGGGAGAAATTCGATTTCATCCTGTTTTAAAATAACAAAAGTATGGCGTGACGCCGAGTGAGAGGAGAGAGAAAACATTGAATTCTGCTGGCACTTGCACACAAACGCACAGTATATGTGCGGTCTCGTCATCGCAGTCATCATCACCATCATCATCATTACGGCCATCATCGTGGAGGAGTTGTTATAACAACTTGTGATGACGCCGCGAATTTAGTTTTTTTTTTCTTTCCAATACATTTTTGAATTGCACCGACAAGGCGACAATACACTTAGATCTTATATGCATGGGCTATTTGATACGATAACTGCGTTTGCGTTTGGTATCGACATGGGAAATGAGCGCCGCTGCGGGAGTGTAGAAAACGGAACGGAATCTCACCAGCGTGAAGTCGAAATTTCATGTTAGACGTAGGTATTATTGTAACGGCCTTTTCTTATCTCATTTTTCCGCGTTACCAGAAAGCCACTTTCTGATCACTTCCTTTCGTTTGCTCCATGACGCAACTTTGAACTTTTATGAAATGGCATCGAAAGGGAGTCTGGCCTCAAAGCGAATGAACATTTTGTTTAATAGCTAACGTGAAGGTTATTTACAGCAACAAATCGTTATCCCACTTCGCTTACTCAGTTACTCCCCATGGAACAACGTTTGTTTGTGATTAAAATGCGACGCGGTTTTGCTGTGTGTTTGAATGAGGTCAGATCTGTGATATTGCGCCCCATAGCGTTGGAGTGTGCGAAGTCTGCGGATAAATGGGATGAGATTGAATTAAATAAGCTATGCTTAATATTCGAATTGGCCTTAAGAAAACAAGCCAAACAGATCAAGTATAAAAATGAAAATGATGTATAGAGACAAAAAAAAATGAAAGGGGAGGGAAAAATGGAATACGACATGAAATTTGACGTACTACGGCCCGAATAGAATAGCCCGTAACGAAAGAAAGGGAAAGGTGAATAATGAAAGAAATATAAAAAGAAATTACACGTTATATAAGACAAAATAGAAATTAAAAGACAAATGGAAGGTGAAATAATTATAAAACTAAGTACTAGGTAATTTTGCTTTAATAGTCAAACGAGACTATTACCGTACGTCGCCCAAGAAAATCTCCTTTTTTTCCCCTTCGTGGATTGGGTCAGACTTATATAGGCAAGGATATGAATCAAACCAAGAAGACAACAGTTTAAATTGTGCAGATGAGATCAGCACAGTAAGGAAGAATGGGTACAAATGAGTGAAGTAAAAGTAGATGAAATATGGGACAGAAATTATAACAACAACAAAACCTAAAAAGAGCGATAACAAAAAGAGATGAAAAAGTCAACTGCGTACAGTGTATGACGCAGTCATATACAAAAGACACTAAAAGAGAAGTGCTATAGGCGAAGACGAAGGGTTTACACCTTCTAGCAAGGGTCCCCCGCGTTTTAAAAAAAAGGTTTACGAGAATGAAAAGAGAATTTTAAAAATTTCAAGAAATTAAAAAGACAAAGAAAAGTGAATAACCTTTCACCTCATAGTGTATTTGTACTGTTATTCAGCTGTCTTTAGTTTGGCTTCTTTATTCGGGGAAAATACCACGAGCCCATATCATCAAAAATGCTTAACGATTTTCATGTTTTTAAAAATTTTTTAATAACGGTGTCAACTCGATCCGCTTGGCAAAAAGCAAAGTCAGTAAATGTTGGCAAAGGAAAAACAAAAATTCAAGCATAAAAGATTGGGAAAGAAACTGAAAGAGACCTTGATCTTAGCGGCCAAACCAATATGAAGTTATTTTTAGAGGTTCTTACTGGTCAAAAAGAATGGCACAGTCATGATGTTTCGGTATACGAATCGGGGAATTGTGATGCTGCACGCTTCTGACGCATTATTCGAGAAGAAAAAAAGAAGGCGAACAAAATCACGATGAGATATTCTGTGACAACAAAAGATTTCCTTTTTTAAGGCTCCCAGAGAATGTGTGGTGAGTAACAATCCGTTTTGAAAACAAAAACTAACGGCCTTTTCGCGCACCAGTCATCTGCGAAAGATGATTCGCACGGAAAAGCAATCACTCTCCTTCGTGATGGATTTACCTCAACTCTTGCTTTTTTTTTATGTTTTTTACTTTTATTTTTCTAGTAGCGGCAACTTTCACGAAGCCTGAACCCATAGGAGTACTACAATAATTATGGCTGTATCGGGAAAATTGATTCTCACGATCATTCAAATTTCCAATTGAAATGAAAGCCAAATCCAAAGATTTGATTCAATGTCGGTTACGTTCTGTTAACAATCATAATGTGTTAATATGATCTTACCGTGAAAACAAACTAACAACGGTGAATATTAACGCACTACCTTTTCACGGGGTTGGCTGGGCCAACACCCAGACGCCGTGATTTATCTCGGGTTTAAAATTACGAATTCTCCTTGAGAACTGAGAAGCGTGATAACCATAAAAATGAACGGCACGCCTACCAACCTCGGTATAACGTATTAAAGTATATGTGGATAATGACCACTTTGTCTTGTTTTGTATGGCATAGACTCCATAGAGCAGTGGCATATACTATCCGGTGGTTATGTGTTCTGTGCCTAACCTCAAAGTTGAATATATGGAATAGAAAATAACCTTTGATAATGCCTCCTTCTCACGACATGATGCGCGTATTATTGGCGATGTAGAAGAAAAATCTAAAAGGACAAAAACGATTGAAAAATGAGAGCGAAAAAAGTCTTTCGGCAGAGCAGAATGGCAAACCAACTTTTACTTTCGTCGGTACCTTGAGGCCAGGAGGGCGAAAAACAAAACGATATTGCCACACGACGCCACTGAATTAAATTTTCTCCTCATGTTATTCAACTATCATTGCAGTGTCGTGACGGGTCGTGTGAATAACGTCTCGCCAATCGATGTCGCTATTTGCAAGCATCGTGAATTCCGCTACATCCCATCACCCAATAACCTTTTTAGCTATCAAAATAATTCTACACAAGGAAGGTATGCTGTCGGTTTCTCTGTTCGAGAGCAGTCGCTCGTTGCACTTGACTGTTAGTTGCAAATGCATGACGCAACGAGGGCGGCGTAATAACAAAGTCACTATACACCCACTTTCCTTCACTCAGAATATCAAACAAAGAGTCCAATCGGGATGCGCAAAAAGTAGAGAACAACCAAAAACAGGGAAATGAAAACTCGAAATTTAAAATTAAACGAGGAACAAAAAAAAAAACTGTACGAAAGAAAATAAATTGAAGAGAAAAGTATCGGTTCTTAAACTTCTTATCATCTGGAACAGTCGGCACAAACTTTCAACAACAAAGAAATCACCCGATAGCTTTAATGCTTTATATGTTTGTTGTGTCTAGAGGCTTGGAAACCAGCAATCGTAGTGTTTTTTTTTCTTACGATGGGTTATTGGGAAGAAAAAGAAACTGTATTATATCAAAAAATTTTAGCTGATCTTCCCTGGAGGAGAAAGGGATGAATCTTAAGAAATTTTGCATTTGTTTCAAGAAAAAGACCTTAATGCTCTTTGATTTAAAAATAACAATCACGTGTATGCGCACAACCAGTAAACTAAACATCTAGATTGATTAAAATACGTACATAGACGGCATCCATTATTAGAGCATTTTCACGATAACCCATAGGCGAGGCCGTCGTTGTTCCTGCAGCTACACTGGGCCACAGCCTCCAGCTGCCGCAACTTTTCCCAAACCGCTTGAAGGTAACAGCTACAAGTGTAACGCCATGACGTCATGTTAAGTGATAGCTCCTCTATACCAAACATTCGTATCTCACTAAAACCGACCATTGATTTCACTAGGCCCAGCCCACAATTTTCGGTTTCATTCACGTATAAAAGGTCTTTTTGAAAACTGAAAGGACACAGTTTCATCCAAACTTGCAAAGCATCAACATGAAGGTAAGAAACTGACAAAAAAGTTCCGTTGAAATCGAAAGCGATCCACTTCAACCACATTCAATATTCTGATTTGATTTTCTTTTTCACCTTTAATCACAGGTCTTCATTCTTGCAGCATTGGTCGCCGTCGTCGCTTCTCAAGCGTACCCCAAGCCACAATATCCCAAGCCCTCTTATCCTGAGCCAGCTTATCCTAAACCAGCATATCCCGAGCCAGCTTATCCCAAACCGGCTTACCCATCTCCAGCTTACGCAAAGACTCCCGAATACGTAAGTTACTCAAGAGTCAAGAATAGATCTCATTTCAAATAAGTTTTTGAAATAACAACATACCGTATTGAAATATATACCCAGGCCCCGATGCCCTACAACTTCGCCTGGGCCGTTAAGGACGATCCTTCCTACAATGACTACGCCCACCAAGAGACCGCTGACGATAAGGGTTACGTTACCGGATCTTACCGCGTCCTTCTCCCCGACGGCCGCACTCAGATTGTGAACTACAAAGCTGATGACTACACTGGCTACGTAGCTGATGTTAAATACGAAGGTGAAGCCAAGGAGTACAAACCTGCCTACAAGCCAGCTGCTTATCCAAGCCCAGCATATCCAAGCCCCGCATATCCAAGCCCAGCATACCCAGCTCCTAAATATCCAGCCAAGTATTAAGAGTGTTCAACTTGGCAAAACATTTCAAATGTTGTAAACTATAAATTATCTTGAATTCAAATAAAAGTCTACCACCCATTAAAAAAAAGGAGAATTCATTCAATTACTATACTTATTAACACCGGATACATTTGTATAACCGTCTTAATGACATTTTCAATATAAAGGGAAACTATGAGATTCATCTCTGTTGCTGTCATCGAGACGGACACAACAAATATGTTTGCACAGCGCCTTTGTCGAGACAAGTAAATTGCGGTCATTGATATCTGTGAAAGCCAAACAGAACAGTATATGTTTTTCTTTTTTCTTCTCTTTCCTCCACGAATCGCCATGAAAAAAACCAATCGCCTTACTTCAACGCTAGTTTTCTCTAATTTTCTGCTTCCTTTTCTTTTTCTGTCTCACTTTCACTAACCAGATTATAGTTATTGTCATAGTTTTTTTTTGCTTTTCGTCCGAGAAATCAAAGTCAAGTAAATTGGAAACGGTTTCCGAGACAATATTTTTTACCCACTTGAGTGGTGTTTGTTTTTAAACTAAAGAAAAATGTTAAAATTAATCCATGACCTCTTAACGTCGTTGGTCGCAATTGAAAAAAAATAAATTATTCGCATAAAAATACACATCGAAGGGAAGAAATAGATTGAAAATGTAGAAATAAATTTCAGTGATCGATAGTTAAAAGAGGGTATAATTAGCAATGTTAATTCATATTACGAGTTTTTAGTTATCAACATTCTCTATTAACTACTACGCTTAAGAGGGAACTATTGATATTAATGGACTCAGATACCAATTTAAGCTGTTAAATTTCAATGTACAGCAGGATAGAAACTACATTACGTAAAGTTCGAAAAAGGGGTTTCCCATTGAATTACTGTCGCCCTTGGATTTGAGCCAATATTTTCACAATATATTTTAAAAGGCCCTGCCCCAACTCGATTTCTTTTCGCCCACTAGTATATAAGCTTGTAGAATTATGAACAGAGAGCACAGTTCCATTCCACCTTTCAAAGCCTCAACATGAAGGTAAAGAACTCTCAAAGCCAACTAGATCCTGGAAAAGGATAGCAACAAATATAAACTCTTAACTACAATAATTTTAACTTTGTTTTTCTCAATTTGAATTGCAGTTCTTCATTCTCGCAGCATTGGTCGCCGTCGTCGCTTCTCAAGCGTACCCCAAGCCACAATATCCCAAGCCCTCTTATCCTGAGCCAGCTTATCCTAAACCAGCATATCCCGAGCCAGCTTATCCCAAACCGGCTTACCCATCTCCAGCTTACGCAAAGACTCCCGAATACGTAAGTTACTCAAGAGTCAAGAATAGATCTCATTTCAAATAAGTTTTTGAAATAACAACATACCGTATTGAAATATATACCCAGGCCCCGATGCCCTACAACTTCGCCTGGGCCGTTAAGGACGATCCTTCCTACAATGACTACGCCCACCAAGAGACCGCTGACGATAAGGGTTACGTTACCGGATCTTACCGCGTCCTTCTCCCCGACGGCCGCACTCAGATTGTGAACTACAAAGCTGATGACTACACTGGCTACGTAGCTGATGTTAAATACGAAGGTGAAGCCAAAGAGTACAAACCTGCCTACAAGCCAGCTGCTTATCCAAGCCCAGCATACCCAGCCCCAAAATACCCAGCCAAGTATTAAGAGTGTCCAACTTGGCATCAAGTTTTAAATGCTGTAAACTATAAATTATCTTGAAACAAATAAAACTCTACCATTCAAAAAAACACTGGTAATTAAATGTAATACATTTAAACGACTTCGTGAATTACACAAAAACTACTATATTGTATCAAATTCATACGAAGAGATCAATCTTTAATAGTATCATAGACCATATAGGGAAAAGAAAAAAACTTTTCAACCGAGGCATTTGTTGAAGAGAAGTACTACGTACATTGGGGTCGTTAATATCTGCAAGAGAGCAACATAATGTTTCCCCCTCTTAATTCCTCCGTGAGGAATCCTCGTGAACATTGAACTAATACCAATTAGCAATTACAAGACATATAATTCAGTGGGATTAAGTTATCTCTATTTTTCTGCTTCCGTTTTCTCAGTTTCACGTTTGGTTCACTTATCCGATTAAAGTTTTCAGAATAATTGGCCATGAGTTGAATATTTTAAAAATATTTAAGTTTAAATGGCTTTCTTGAATATTTCTGTATTTTCCAAGCTAGTACTTTTATGAATAATAAAAAGAAATGTCAAATGTGATCAATTAAATTAAACCCTTAGTACATCTGAACTCCGAAAGTTCAACTTGATTGGAATAGCTAATACATTACATTTTTCATAGTGATTAACTGGTTACGGTATAACGAAGGCGAAATTAATGCTATTAGGTAAGTAAGTAAACTAAAAAAAATTATTTTCGGTGACATTTAAATAGAAGGTAAAAAAATTAATTTCAAAAACATCTTTATTTATACCAAGTTATTGTTCAACGCAAATCTTGATTATTCTTAAAATTGACATCTTATTTGGTTTGGCGAACTCATTAAAAAAATGCGGACTGTTTGTTACAAAAATAGCGAAATTTTCTTAAAAAGGGGTGTAGATTTCCCTTTGAATCACTCGAATCCTTTGATTTTGAGCCAAATTTCCTCTGGATGTTTTAGAAGGCCCTGCCCCAACTCGATTTCTTTTCGCCCACTAGTATATAAGCTTGTAGAATTATGAACAGAAAGCACAGTTCCATTCCAGCTTTCAAAGCATCAACATGAAGGTAAAGAACTCTCAAAGCTAACTAGATCCTGGAAAAGGATAGCAACAAATATAAACTCTTAACTACAATAATTTTAACTTTGTTTTTCTCAATTTGAATTGCAGTTCTTCATTCTCGCAGCATTGGTCGCCGTCGTCGCTTCTCAAGCGTACCCCAAGCCACAATATCCCAAGCCCTCTTATCCTGAGCCAGCTTATCCTAAACCAGCATATCCCGAGCCAGCTTATCCCAAACCGGCTTACCCATCTCCAGCTTACGCAAAGACTCCCGAATACGTAAGTTACTAAAGAGTCAAGAATAGATCTCATTTCAAATAAGTTTTTGAAATAACAACATACCGTATTGAAATATATACCCAGGCCCCGATGCCCTACAACTTCGCCTGGGCCGTTAAGGACGATCCTTCCTACAATGACTACGCCCACCAAGAGACCGCTGACGATAAGGGTTACGTTACCGGATCTTACCGCGTCCTTCTCCCCGACGGCCGCACTCAGATTGTGAACTACAAAGCTGATGACTACACTGGCTACGTAGCTGATGTTAAATACGAAGGTGAAGCCAAGGAGTACAAACCTGCCTACAAGCCAGCTGCTTATCCAAGCCCCGCATATCCAAGCCCCGCATATCCAAGCCCAGCATACCCAGCTCCTAAATATCCAGCCAAGTATTGAGTTATTTGATTTGATAAAAAGTCAATTGTATGTTAAATTATCTTGAATGGAATACAACTCTATCTTCAGTAAGGAAAACATTTCGTCCACTTTGCACGGTTCTTTTTCAGTTCGACTCTCTATTGTATGAACTTATACCAATTAATTGCTAGACTAATTAGTAATTACTCAAGGATCTTCTGTAAAATTTAGGAATTTAGTTGTGATTTTATATAGGCCATGAACGTTCAACATAATATAGGCTATTCTTCAGAGAAAGTGAAATGAAAATAAAAAAATTGGTTTCTCTCAACGAACTACTTCATCTCGTCAAAAATGCATTAATCTAGATTAGTTCATTTTTATGACTTCTCTCGTCAAACATTCAACTTGTTTGGAAAACCCCTTGAAATGAAAAATAGAACGATGGCATCACGATAACGAATTTTTAGTTGCGTTTTAACAAACAACCAGTTGCACAGTGGCGCCTGACTGACAAGACAATGATGAAGCCGAAGTAAGTTGCTAATTTGTTATAATCTGACAACATTATTTTGCTGGCCCAAATTACTGGAGGCATTAGAGTTGAACGGAATATGGACCCATTGGGACACCCTAATGGACCCTCTCCCTTTTCAGAACTGAAGTCAACTTTCTCTGTGGGAGTCAACGTCTGTTCATATGAGACGTAACGCTGGCTAATAATTTCATATAATTAGCACAGCATAGAATATAGTCCATACGGATTAGGTACAATGTAAATAAAAAGGATTGGCTCAAAAATGGTGAAACAAGCTGTGCGTTAGGATTTTAGATCATCCGAGAAATGTTGAACATTTCATAAACTTATTATTTGATCAAATATTGAGCAATAGCATAATTTCCATTAATCCTGCCTGCTGGACTTGGAATTTCTATTATTCGAGTGGAAGGGGGATTCACTTTCGTATTCTGATAAATATAGACGAATATTTTTTTATAATATTCTCGAGTCAATTAAATGAAAATACTGTCTTCTGAGAACGAAATTTGCTTAGAGCGATCAATAGTTCAACACCACAACAAGATTAACAGAATTAACGAATCTTTTGAACAACTTTTCACCTTTACATGACATTGCATACATGCTTTTACACTTTCTGCTCAGCTTCTTAAATAGATGAATAGTTGCGAATTTACTGGCTTTGCCCTATTAGACTAAATAAATTATACGTTCGTACTTGCGGTAAACAACTTACTTTCCATGCGATTATGTGCACGAGATGATGAAGACGGTGAGTCTTTAATTCCAAGATATTTCATACGATTTCTCCCCGTCAAAGTGAAAGTATCCTCTCCTCGAACTTCGTGTCGTTCATTCGCGAAAATCAGCCACAGAACGAACGATTAATCGAACGACTCAATTCTTTAACCACGTATAATACAATAATTGGATGTTATTCCTTTCTTTTTACGTTTTAGGGAAACTCAGATGTCTTTGAACGCTGAGTCTAGTCACGCGTAAATGATTATTCTGCTTCACTTTTTAGAAATAAACTGCGAGAAACCTAATTAGATCCACTGATGATGGGTTAAATAGAATTATGAGCAACGAGACAACAACATTTACTGAGGCTCCAGCAGAAGGGGACGAACTCCGACGTTGTCGTGCCAACAAACCGTTTTAAAAATTAAAACTTAAAAAATCCGAAATTTTGTTTGCCAATAATTTTATTGCATATATATTAATCTTTACATTATTATAAAATAAGATTCAGGGTACTATTAAATTGGAATTGGAATTTAAATGATAAAATAATTTAATATCTTGCGGGATATTTAGGAGGATAAGATGGGTAAGTGGGGGGTGGGTAAGACGGATAAGCTGGTGCTGGATAGCTGGGTTTTGGATAGCTTGGTTTGGGGTAACTTGGTTTCGGGTACGATGAAGGTGCTGGATAAGTCGGATAAGAAGGCTGTTTGTATTCCGGGTAAGCAGCTGACTTGTATGGCGCGGGCTTGTACTCGGGAAATTTGGCTTCACCTTCGTATTTGACATCAGCGACGTATCCAGTATAGTCGTCAGCCTTGTATTCAACAGTCTGTTTGCGACCGTCGGGGAGATCGACGCTGTAAGAACCAGTAACGTAACCCTTGTCGTCGCCACTCTCCTGGTGGTTGTAGTTATTATAACTGTAGTCATCCTTCACTTCCCAGGCGAAGTTGTATGGCATCGGAGCCTGTTATAAACAATTGACAAGTTAAACATTGACAATTAGTTACACTATAATAATTCTGAAATAAATCTTTGATGCTCAGGATATATGGATATACCATTAAAAGCATTTAAAAGGACTTACATCATAGGTTTGAGGATATGCTGGATATGCTGGCTTGGCGTATTCTGCCGGAGAATAAGATGGCTTCGGATACGAAGGATAAGATGGTTTTGGGTAGGTTGAATAAGACGGAGAAGGATAGGCTGGCTTCTTAGGATAAGATTGACCGTTGACAGCAACGACAGCGATGAGAGCAACGCAAATAAAGACCTTTATCGGAGAACAATGACAAATTATGTTATTATAAACACGAAATTAGTTTTGAATGAAGAAGTCGTCACATTACCTTCATGTTGATGTTCTGATGGTTTGGATGAGACTGATGCTTCTAAACACTGCTCTGCTGAGTATTTATACTCCTCTTGTTCAATAGAAGGTGCACGACGGGCCTGGTTATGCCCTTTTATTACACACTTAGATCAGTCACTTGCTCTATGTGCAATTCTCTGACACATTTCTGTCGAGTTCAGAGCGCGCTCCACTGGCGGCGTGCCAAAGACCTTCCCGTTGGGTATTATTCGCACCAGCGAGAAAGTTATGCGCCTTCTCTACAGCGTGCAGCCGATACAGTATATAATGACGTCAACGCACGCTGCACTGCACGATTCTCCCATCAATCCTTATTATATCGCGATTCATTTGTTTGGCGCATTGAGAGTGGGACCAGTTTCGCAGTTATATGCGTGTGCTTTGAACAGTGAACACTTGTACTTTCCTTTCATAGCGTATACGTCTGTTTCTGTCACTTTTATTTATTACTCGTCACGATTGCTAGTGCTGGGATGGATATTTAATATTTTGTCTATTTATTTATTCTCTATAACTTTTTCTTATTATTTGTTTTCAATATTTCATTATATGATGACAATGATCATCTATCCTTCTCGGCCTAGGCTATAAACAGCAGATAGTTTAGAGAAGATGAAATTATGGCGTTGATTTGTCAGAGTCAATGTTTCGTTCAGTTTCGGTGGTAAATGACGTAAACAAAAAGTCGTTCCGTTGAGCTTTACTTATTCTATAACAAAATTTACAGCAAAAAATGAAGGATGTTTGGAATTATGCTATAGCTGAGAGCTTGACATGGATTTACGATTTTACGTTCATTGCGTTGTATATACTAGGCCTCATCTGGTACGGTAGTAGATCTAAGCGGAATTAGGGAACTTTGAAATCGTGGATTTAATCTATGCGTACGATACTTTTATTGCAAATATATATTCTTCTATCCGTCGGACGTCTCGTATCCGTCGATCGAAAACTGTTTTTTTCGCCTAGTACTATAAATAATAGTAGGATTTGATGTCAAAATTTTGAAAAAAAAATAGTTGATCCAAAAACTGTAAGGCCATTCTTCAACGGGAACCGACGGGACCGACGGAAATAAGGCAGGGATTTCCCTACTATGATATCAAAGAAGGGAAAATAGAGTACATGAAAATAGAAACAGTCTGTTAAAATAGCCTCGCAACTTCTTTCTTTTCTCTTTTTGAAATTATTGCGTGTACAATTGATTTATGGAAGGAATACTGCTGCTGGTCTGCGTCCGTATATGGATACGCAGTTTAAATAAGAACGAGACACAAATGTCCTTGAAGTCAGCTACTTGTGGCCGATAAGCAGCGATTTTGGCTACGCTGCTGAACCACAAAGCCAATACTATATAGTTATATATACCAGCAGTAGTATCGGTTGCCTCAGACTTAGCGGTATCTCAATTGTGGTCCACTTTTCCCATAATAGCACAGCAGCAGTTGAATTACCTATATGTATTTGTTTAGCTGCGTGTGGGTCACATTTTTACGGTCAATCAACTTTCAAGGATCTAAAATGCAAATTACTAATAAACTAAAAGTTCGTTTAATATAGCCCAGCAGCTCTATAGAAAAGTCGCTGACATACATATTGAAACAAAGATTCGATTTCGTGATTATAAAATCGAAGAGTCTGTTTTGTTTCATGAAAAGAGATTTCAACGTCCCAACAGGTCAGACACGGCATTGGAACTTTTTCTATGTGGTGTATCGCCCACCGCAAACGCAGAAGAAAGAGAGACGCACCCTCGTGTGATACTTTCCTATCTCCGAAAATTCACATCCAGATTTTTCGCTTTGAATTGTCAGACTTATGATTTTCAGGCCCATAAGACCCAAACGGTCGCCTTGTTCCCAAAATTGGCTCAAGGAAAAAAAGGGAAGAAAGAAAACGAGCGTGAGCCATTAACACGCACTTGTTAAATCGAGGAATTCGCTACATAAATTCAAAAGAAGATCTAGAACGAGGTTTCTTGATTGCTCTCTATTATGTTTTAGGCAGTCTTTACATTACTTGATGCCTCTTCCTAAGTCCCAAAAGAGGAGTGCGTATAATACATGAAAGGGCATAGCTATACAGCGAACATATAGACGGTCCTTGTTGGAATACACTTTTGACGGGTTGATTGTTTGCTATCGGTTTAAGATCAGTTTTCTAGCAAAAGTCGTTTTTTATCCTCATGTGGTGAAGACGACACGACCACCAGTTTTCCTATTTTAAAAGTCCGATTGATGTCTGCAGTACAGATAAAGAGTTTATGTGGTTCAATGTCAGCCCAAAAGAAAGCCAGTAAATGCTGCTCTTTCTTTAAACCTCAATTCCAATTCCAAGTAGGCATATATCACGTTTCAATGGTCCTTATTTAAATATTTTACATTTTGGGCTGATATTTAAAACTAGAAAGACACGCGATCTAGTGTATCGTAGACTCATAGTGACAGTTTCACAGGCGCTAATGTTCATGTTCTTGTAGTTCATTCTTCCTCAGGGAAAAGATCCGTTTAAACGAGTATAGAAACAACCAGCGCATCTGTCGAGGATGACAGATATCGTTGAGAATCTTTGACGATAATATAGCTACGACTGAATGGAATAATTAATCAGAGGGATAAATAACACATCACTAGAAAAACTAAAATCGGATAGTGATTATTATGAAATAAAGAAAGCTGCAAAGTGAGAGTTGTATAACAAATCTCAAAATAATTCGCTTTTTTAACATAAAAAAAAAATTCCTTTCCAGTATTTCGCACAAAAATATTCTAAGTTGTTATAATAAAAAACAATGTAAAAACATATCTTTTGTGTATCAGTTAGCCTTATATTTAAGGATGACGTAAAAATCAATGTGAAGTGTGTTTCAGTTAATTTGAAAGGGAGCTGAAGAGCTCGCATCCTCGCCATAAACACTACACAATGGTACGACAAACACTTTTAAAAATATGTTTTCATATATACTCACACTTGCTAAGTAACAAAAGTAATTCTCACTACCATAAAAATAGTTTTTATTAGCTTTTATATGATAATAATATTTATTTTTCAATTCTTCATGCAAATAATTATTGGTAACTTATATATTGTATAAAAGATTCGTCAGTAAGCCGCAGTATATCAGTTGTTCTAATAAGTTGAAACTGGATATTCCTTCTTGTATGGCGCTGGTGCGGGGTAAGAAGGGGTTGGGTATTCCTTCTTGTATGGTGCTGGTGCGGAGTAAGAGGGGGTTGGGTATTCCTTCTTGTATGGTGCTGGAGCGGAGTAAGAAAGAGTTGGATATTCCTTCTGGTATGGTGCTGGTGCGGAGTAAGAAGGAGTTGGATATTCCTTCTGGTATGGTGCTGGTGCGGAGTAAGAAGGAGTTGGATAGTCCTTCTTGTACGGTGCTGGAGCGGAGTAAGAGGAAGCTGGATATTCCTTCTGGTATGTGGGAGATGGTGCGTGATACTCGGTTTGGTAAACAGGTGCGGCTTTGTATGGCGCAGCAGCCTTGTAGGGTGCTGCCTTGTACTCGGGATATTTGGCTTCTCCGGAGTATTTGACATCAGCAACGTAGCCGGAGTAATCGTCAGCCTTGTAGGTGACGGTCTGAGTGCGGCCGTCGGGGAGATCGACGCTGTAGGAGCCGCTAACGTAGCCCTTGTCGTCACTACTCTCTTGGTGTTTATAGTGATTGTAAGTGTAATCATCAATCACATCATAAGCGAAATGATATGGCATCGGAGACTGTTAATTCAGGGAATCGATAGTAATCGTTGAACTTTTGAGTATTGGGAAAATACATTTATACCTCATAACTCTTTTTGTAGTTGCTTTCTCCCTTGTACTCTTCATTGTACGTTGTGGGATATTGTTGCTGGTAAGATCCTCCAGCAGCAGCAACAGCAAAAAGAGCAGCAAAGATGAAAATCTAAATCAGATGGTAAAAGTTTAATTAGACTCAAATTTGAGCAAATTATGGTAGCAGAATATTGGACCAATAAGACAAAGTTTTACTTTCATGCTTAGGCTATGATGGTTCATACAAAACTGTACTTCTTCGTTGTTTACTCATGGTGCTTATATACCCCTACTAGTGACCTAAGTTGGGTGTGGTAGATGGAGAATAACAAGATCAGGTTCTTTCAACATGTAGCATAAATACATTTTAACCCCCCCCCCCCCCCCTTCGTTAAAGTCTGAAACGAAAACGAACAATTTCTGCCTCCAATTCTGGTTTGTATGAGAGAAAGTAACAGTTGAAGTTGAACGATAAATGACCATCCACTCCCTTGGGTCTACTCTGGTGAAGGGTAAACATTTTAGAATGCTAAAAATAATGGCTGTCTATTGAATACGTACGTATATGAGGAACGAAATGTTAAAGGAAAGACGGACAGAAATAAAATAACAGCGTGAGAAGTTTTTTTCTTTGACCGCTGTTGTAGCGTTAGTACCATACATTGCGCAAGATGTTGTAGCTCAGGTACGCATTCAAACAAATAGCATTCCGTCTTTTAAAATGCCAGTTTTTTGTTTTTGCGTAATTCTTTCTTATACCTGTAACTTTGTATATTTCAGCATATCATGTATAACAAATTCATGGTAAAAAATTAGAACAGACTTGAATTAAGAATCGATAAGGAGATTTCCCTCCTGGTGCTCTCGTGGAAATTTAGTAGGGTTCAAGGAAAAATAAGAGCACCAATATCCCAGTGCTTAAAATAAATTCTTAGGTAAACATTATTTGAATAATTGAACTAAATAAAGCATACTACATATACAAGTATTTGCAATATTGTTTATTTTTGGATCAGAGATCACTTTCTCCGCAACCGTTGAGAAGTATAGCCTTGTAGGACCGGAACAAACTGATCGATAAATCCATCTAGGACAGAGATAGAAGCCAAAATGTTATTTTCATGTTTTAAAAGCCATTTACCGCACTCAACTCAGGTCACCACTCACTATTAGGGGTATATAAGCACCATGAGTAAACAACGAAGAAGTACAGTTTTGTATGAACCATCATAGCCTAAGCATGAAAGTAAAACTTTGTCTTATTGGTCCAATATTCTGCTACCATAATTTGCTCAAATTTGAGTCTAATTAAACTTTTACCATCTGATTTAGATTTTCATCTTTGCTGCTCTTTTTGCTGTTGCTGCTGCTGGAGGATCTTACCAGCAACAATATCCCACAACGTACAGTGAAGAGTACAAGGGAGAAAGCAACTACAAAAAGAGTTATGAGGTATAAATGTATTTTCCCAATACTCAAAAGTTCAACGATTACTATCGATTCCCTGAATTAACAGTCTCCGATGCCATATCATTTCGCTTATGATGTGATTGATGATTACACTTACAATCACTATAAACACCAAGAGAGTAGTGACGACAAGGGCTACGTTAGCGGCTCCTACAGCGTCGATCTCCCCGACGGCCGCACTCAGACCGTCACCTACAAGGCTGACGATTACTCCGGCTACGTTGCTGATGTCAAATACTCCGGAGAAGCCAAATATCCCGAGTACAAGGCAGCACCCTACAAGGCTGCTGCGCCATACAAAGCCGCACCTGTTTACCAAACCGAGTATCACGCACCATCTCCCACATACCAGAAGGAATATCCAGCTTCCTCTTACTCCGCTCCAGCACCGTACAAGAAGGACTATCCAACTCCTTCTTACTCCGCACCAGCACCATACCAGAAGGAATATCCAACTCCTTCTTACTCCGCACCAGCACCATACCAGAAGGAATATCCAACCCCCTCTTACTCCGCACCAGCACCATACAAGAAGGACTATCCAAATCCTTCTTACTCCGCACCAGCACCATACAAGAAGGAATATCCAGCTCCCTCTTACCCCGCACCAGCGCCATACAAGAAGGAATATCCAGTTTCAACTTACTAGAACAACTGACATACCAAGGCTTACTGACGAATCTTTTATACAATATATAAGTTGCTAATAATTATTTGCTGATAAATGAAGGGTTGAAAAATAAATATTATTATTCAAAAATTCATAAATTTGCTATTCATTAAATACTCATAATTTACTTTCACATTGGATGAAAGAAGTACCAGTGAGTGTGGATGATCGAAGACTAGAAATTGCATTTTCAATTTGAAGCACCATTTAATTTCATATGATTATACTGAACTTTTTCGTACTATTTGATAAATCAAAGATGTTAGATTTGATTTCATCCATTCAGTGTAACTGTACAGCACTCTCAGATAATTTCAAGCTTAAATTGTATTTTTAAAAGACCTTTAACAGACATTGTTGTCACTCAACACTTTTGACGCGCAATTTTTTTTATGTGCACCTGAAATACCCTTAATTGTTTTCTTCGTGAAGCGAGTCCGGGAGAGCGTTGACAACCAACAGCCGGGACCTAACACTTGCACGAGGCGGAAAATTCCGCCATTCAGCAAATCGTAGTAAGTCTACGTGTTATCATCATTGGCAAGCGACACTATTGTGCGATACGTATAAACTAGCCAACGATGCCTCAGTCTGAGAGAATAAAAAAAAATGTTTGGCTTTGTTTTTTTTTAAAATACACGTAGATACATTTCTTAGTGTCGGACTGTTGGTGTTCACAAAAATAAAAAGAAAGAAAAAAAAAAACTAGACAAAATACCCCCATTCTTGGCATTCCACTGCGTCTCGTCGTATTGTTTAACCACTCCTCGACAGTTGTATCAGTGTGGAAGGTTCTGCTGTTATTCTGTCGTCTCCAAAGTCGTAAACATGTTTAGGAACAGCTGATCCTAGTTTGTTATTGTCACCTCAACTGTGGATCAATAAATGCTCTATTCTTGGCCACAACAAACAGCCGCTTTTCAGATTAGACTGTAAAGTTGCGGTTTTCTCGCTGTCTTTAGTGGTATGTATTCGACTTGCCGGAAAAGCCTGCTAAACATAAGAAAGCGGCAGCAGCAGATGATGTCGATTTATTTTCGTTTACTCTCACAACAAAATTAAATAGATACACAGTGCTGATAAGTTTGCCCTATTTTCTTGGGCTGAATGTCGCTACTATCTAATAATATAAAGTGAAAACGAAGCGAAAAAATGTAGAAGAAAATTTTTTAAAATTTAAACAGTCGTTCCAAGCCGACTGGCCATCACTCTCCATGTGTGGATGAGTAAAGAAGGAAACAAAGATGACCAGTAGATCCAATATCCTTCAGGCTTGCTTCCGAATTCGGCCTTGACTTCAGGAGATTGATCTGCATACTGCACCGCCTGAAAACAAAGTGGCGAAAGGAGAAAGAATTTTTTCCCGAGCTATAAAAATATCAACTCGCAAATCCATCCCGGAGACACGTGAAACTATGCGTTAAATACGTACTTTGTCGCGAATAGCCAACAGAAGACCGGGCAATGACTTGGCGTCGTAACTGCGTCTCTCGATGAGTTTCTTGACGTAAGGCGTTAGGTATTGTTTCCAGTATCCACGGATGATGGGCTGCTCTCCGTTTCGTAATTCTTTGATAATGGAGCTCTCACATCCTTCTTCGACCAGGCTCATTTCTGGCTTCAAAACTTCGTCGACCGCTTTGCAAATGAACGCCACCGCTTCTTCACTTCCCATAAAGTACGGATGACCTAGGACGCCTTTTATGGTGATACGAGTGGTTGGATCGATATCGAGCATACGCTTCATGAGATCAACAGCATTCGGATCGTTCAGCTTCTCCTCGGACAAGTGTAGAAATCCAAAAAGAATACTTGATCACCGATGAAAATTTCGCGTTTTTTTTTCCCAAGCGGATCGTAAAAGAATAACTAAATTATACAACTTGAAATGAAAGTATTATCAAGTGTTTCATACTTGCTTTGTTGAAGGTGAACCGGACCGAAAGGATGTAAACCATTGGAAAGCAAATATGCGAAAACGATACCCAACGAAAAGACCTGCGCAAGAAATTTGCATTAGAATCTATCCAATTTCCGTGAATGTACGTATTTTACATCGGAAGCCGGAGATAGATCTTCTGCTTTCAATTCGTACTCGGGTGCTTTCCAACCGTCTCGAGCCCTGCGAGTTTTTATGACAATGACAAATATAGACTTCCCAGTCGGTTAAGGAATGATAATACAAAAACAAAAAAGAAGGAAAAATTTCTAAGATGCTGTACCCTTCGATTTCAAAGTTGGCCAGTTTGGCTTTAGGTAAAGGTTTAAGATCGGACAGCGTTGGTGGCTGCTCACATATGACAACACTTTGTGGATTGATGTTTCCGTGAATGATTTTCTTGTTGTGAAGATAAGCAACAGCACTCGATATTTGATGAAGAATTTCCTTGTGGGAGCCGATCGCCGGCTTAGTAGTGTCTGGTTCCTTATTCTTTCGTCCCTCGACACCCTTGAGAGCTATAACTTCCAGTGTATCGGCTGAGATTTCAGTCGCAATGTATCTGCATTAAAATGGTAAATAAGTAAATACATAGTATATTTTTGATTTTCAAACAACAGATAACCGTACTGAAACTCGTCGTCGACTTCAGTGGTGTAATAACGAGTGATGCTCGGATGATTGATCTCCCTGAGCACTTTTTTGTCGACTACATTGAGTGACTTTTTGACCCGCTTGATTGTAACTGGTGTTTTGCCGTCGTAAAGTCCTTGAAAAACGAAAACTTCAACACTTTTGGCGTTCGTTTGAGCCGACTGAGGGAAACTTAGTTTTCCAAGAGTGGTCCATTGAGGCTGATTCGGTGCGGCCATGATTAGCGCTATTATGATCACAGACTGTGAGTTGTCGCGTTGGATCCACTGGCCTAAAAAGCGTGCTCTACGCTATCGCAAACTACTCCTCTGTCACCTTATTGGCGTTCCGGCTGTCACGTGATATTTCTCGCTCCGCACCGCTGCTTCCTTCTCAACGTGATAAGGTGTTAACCTATACAACGGCTTTAAGCTTTTACCGCTTGAAATGGAAGCGGAAAGAATCCAGCGTTCCGAATTAGATTCAAATAGGACGAAGAAAACCGAAAAAAAAATCGTATATTATCGCGCGTCATTCCCTGTAGCTGTCAAACAATGAAATTACAGCTGGGTCATTTTCCTTATTTGGAGTTCAATTGTAATGGAAATCATGAACTGAGTGGATCTTTGAGCAAAACGGAATTGAATTCTTTTACGCGAAAGAATTCAATGTAAAACCGTTTTAACTGCGCGCACGTATAATAACATCAATCATGCTCAGAATTAGAGCAATAATGTTTTCAGCTGAATAAATGAAAACCAAAAAAAAAAAAAAACGAACTATATACGTTTAGTAAGACCTCTGCATCTATTTCAGGATCGAACAGCAACTAAGGGCTAGAGTCCTGACAATGGTATGCGCACCAAATGGGACAGAAATAATAATAACATTTTAATGGGTTTCGCTGAATTTTAAATCCGTTCAATTCGTTTATGTATAAGTCACGTTGGAATTTACCGTACCCATTAATTTTGAATGGAAGCTAACGACTGGCAAAACCGTCCAAAACATTATTCATTTCAAGATACGTGATCTGGCATATATCTATGTCAGGGCATTTTGGCGGACAGCCTTTCCTTTTTGGTTGCACCTATCTTCAACAGCTAGAAATCAAGGAAGAGATCATGTTGTATAGTCGCTTCTGACATCAATGAACGGAGCAATGGGAGCATTCATCATCAGCTTTTCGCCAACACCTTTTCATGTCACCTACAGGTCTCTTCAAACCGAAATAAAGTTGTCCAACATATGGAGCGACAGCAACTTGTCATTTCCGAGCAACCTGCTCGATAACATTTCACTAATCTGACTTACGATGAATGATTGAGTGGAACCTGCTGAGACTCAAATTTAGACGAGTGCTCTACACTTGGCTCTACAGGGCCCGTCAAATTATTTTTAGCGTTTGGGCGAGGGTATCGCAAGTAAAAGAAGATCAGCATTCTAGGGTTTATTTCCGTTTCTCCCGTAATTTTGGGAAGATTTTATTGTTCCAGTTCAAATGGAATACGTGTAACATAGCTGCATTGAGTGAACGTACTGTGGCAAGAACTGTGAAGTTCCGGGTAAATGTAAACGTCAAGTAACATGTTTTCGGCTTCTCCTTTGATGCCCCGAAAGAACTTTTACGATCACTTGGAACACTTAACTCATCCGGAAAAAAATAAATAGACTTTGAGTGAGACCGCGTTTCTCTTTTCACAGTTTTTTGCTTCAGCCCTTGTTGAGAGATCCTTTTTGGCAAGTTCTTTACTATACCTCTTCGACTCTTACTCGTGGCCGTTATCAACAACGGAAATATTAATTAGTAGAAAATGACAGCCTCATCGTGTCATTTTCGATAAGAGATTTTTTTCCCGTTGATATAAGAATGTTGAGTCACAGCCAAAGTCATGATGATGTATTCTCTATACAAGATTTAACACTTTCCCATATTATCTTATGAATGGCGAAGCGAAGTGTGCGTGCTGATTTTCATAACTCAGTAATTTCAATAAAGATAACCTACATACCCACTTGAGTTTTAAAAAAAGTTAGTCCAACAAACCTATAATATCTATAGCTAAAATCGTCAACGGTTTATTTATTTATATTTAAACTTTAATACAATTCTAGTAAAAGATGACATGCTGTTCATCTTTTTGGACACAATCATATGAGTTAACATATTGCAATTCGTTGTCCGCAACAAAAAATGACCACCCAGTAGTCACGGCCTCCCAGGGAATTATTGTTATTAAACCAACGGTTTTAATTTTGCTAACTGGTCATTTCGTTGTCGTCATCGTTGGGCAGCAAATTATAGTTTAATCTTTGTCTTCTTAACATGCAATTTGCTTATGTCATTTTCTTCTCTAAATTGTTGTGTGTGTTTTAAGATCCGAGTTGTGACTTGTGCAACACCAGGGTTGAAATTAAAGTTCACAAGTCATCGTCTGATTTAAGCTACTCTTAGTGTTTTATGACATCTATCAGCTCTGCTGGTCTAAGAATGGCCCAGTCACTCGACAAAAAAATACGATACTGCACAGCGTTGAAACTATCATTCCAAACGTTAGAAAAAAACCAACATTCCAATTGGGCTCTTACGCTTCATGTTTCCATTCTTCAGGATAGACGGCTGATGATGATGCATCTCAACGGTCATGGCGTTAGGTTAAAGGACTCATCCAATACTTACATAAATCACATCCCGGATCTTAACACGCAGTTAAGAAATGGCCGAGTACATGTAAAGAAAACAATGTATTGAATTGTTGAGGCTATAAAAAACAGTCAGATCACTTGAAAATTCAATGGGGCCCAAGACAACCAAAACAAAATTTCTTCAAAAGTGAATGCAATTAATATTGGAAATAATTTCAATGCGAAGGTTTTGTGTGTTACTTTGAGAAAACGAAAGGAAACATCCCAATGACATTCAACCCACGAGTTACTACAGGAATAATAGTAGATGAGATATACAGGCTTGAGAAAATAACGAAAGTTAGCCCTAGCTGCAATTTAAATGTATCTAGCGAATATTATAGTTCTCTTTCGGATGCCACATTAGACTTTTCAATTCATTACAAGTGGCGCTATCAAACTGGATGCCGAAATGGAGAGGCTGCCTGAATACTGCAAAGCGGCTTTGTTCAATTCGTTATTCTGTACAAACATTTGTTCGAATAATTTCGATAATTGTGTTGCTACAAATGTGCGCGGAAGAGTTAATAGATTTTAAGTATCTTTTAAGTTATAACCAGAGAGAAATTCATAACGAGTCAACGCGAATCCACTTAAGTGGACGTGCAGATGGAGAAAGAAATGAAGAGTTACAATAGTTGAAAACACATCAGATGAGGATGAAATTGGACGTAGGTAATTTCGCGAAAGCGCTATATTGCGACGATTCTTCTTCTCATTAACGACCCCATTTCGACTTTTGAGCGAAAATGTCAGCTCGCAAGTTTTGGGCAAAGCAAATGCCGAGTATCTGAAGAAGACGAAATTTGAATTATTAAAGGAGAACAAGTCAAATAGACAATTATTAAATTTATCTGTGTGTTGAATAAAAACGAATTCAAATCTGGCGAATAATACAATTTAGGAGTATCGTCTAAAAATATTGTACATACCGAAGTTTTCTCGACACAGCAAGAAAGGCACATTGCTAGTCCTAGTCAAGCATGTTCTATCATGCTTTAGTAATTATCAAATCAAGACTTACCTGAAGAAAAGCAATGCCGACTGCCACGCCTATATATATATATATATATAATATAATATTCTATAATAATATTCTATAATATATATATTCTTGCCGGCCACAACTAGGAGATTCCTTTCAAGCCATTCTTCTCCTGCTGGTAAGCAACCTTTATCGTTGATGATTTTCGCCACGTCATAGTTCTAATAAGGATGATCGGAAAAGGGATACAGAGAGAGAGAATGTCTGAGCAACATATTTTACTGGTATTGTGAATCACTGAGGGAAAAGAGAAAAGCGATCCAGCAACCACTACTTTGTAAATTTTCGGAAATACCGTCACCGTTCCCGTCAAAGTCACCGAAGAGGAAAGAAGAATAAAGAAAATTATAAAAGATACTAAATGTACTACGTGCACAATCTGTACCATGCTTAAACCAAACTTAGCAACTTACCTTTTATTCCATAACACGCCCAAGACACTGGTGGTCTGGCACTAAACGTGGTAACATAATAAAAAGTTATGATTACGATTCGCAATTGTACCTGTAGAATGGCGATGCCGACTGTTGCTCCTGCGACTGGAATGAGGTTATACTCGACCCATTCTTCCCCTGCCCTTAAACAGCCCCGCTCGTATACAACCATACTCCGATCACCTGGCTGTACGTTAACCAAAGCAAAAGTTGATTGTGAAAGAAGGTGAGATTACAGTTTCCATGTGACACCCACGTACACCACCATAGATGCTTAATTAAAGTGCTACCCATAGTGAAGGGTATTTCGCAAGTATTTAGCGTAATAATGTGATTTTAGAATGACTCAAATTATAACAAAAAATAAAAGGATCTGTAAAATTGTGTTTAGTTTCGATTTTCTGTTATGATTAGATCGCGTATGCACAAATAAGTATCCCATTTCTTATATAATCGAAACACTAAATCTACAAGTCCCAACAGTTTATCGCTTGTTTTTTTTTTACGTTCGCATAAATACCATTTGTTACATGGCACGTAAACTAAAGAAATGGGATTATTTAAGCGCACAATGAATACATACTTCTACGTTCTACCAGTTACTCTTTTACCTCAATAAAGAAAGAGAAATTAGTGCAAAATCACCCATGTAAAGTACTTCCACCAAGACCCATTAAAAATGCAACACAATAAAGCGTGCCGGAGTGGTTAAGCCTTTATAAAGATAGAATTTAACTTCAATGAAAGAAAAAATGAAATAATATTTACATAATCCGGTTTCCGAACGTCGTATCCACACTGTTTATTTTTAATAATCTCCTAATAGTTTTCAAGTGAAAACATTATTTAGTTTTAGTAATTATATCAATGTCGGAATAATTTTAAAGTATACTTACATTGGGTTGAGGTTTGCAACAGGAAAAAGGAACTCCACAAGCTTCTCTGCTTCCTACTTCAGCAGATGAGCAGTTAAAATAAATGTTTCTATCCCAATCCTTGGGTCCTTCGATGCCGCAGCACTGCAGCTGTTGAAAAATGAAATGTTTCATGGAAATGCAAACAATGTAAAGACTATAAACAGTAGTTGTTTAGTTACCCATCCTTCTTGTATCCAATCAATCAAATTCTGTTGATCAGGGTCATCCCGATAATGTACTATAAATGCTTGAAATCCTCCTGTGGCTTGTTGTTTGATCTAAATATGACATGGACTTTCAAATAAGAAAAACAAAAATTTTTTTTTGATAATATTGAATGACTTACCCAATCTTTAAATATAAAACCTAAGATTCCTGCAGTCATTTCGAGCAATAAAAGGATTGCAAGAAAAATTGCATACTGAAAAAAAAAAGAGAATTGTTCAGTAAAGACTTTCATGGAATGAAAAAATATTATAACATCATACTGCTGAGAGGAGGACAGTGTTTTCTCTGAGTGCCCCAACACAGCCTGTGAAACCAATGATGAAAGTAACTGCTCCAGCTAACAATGAGAATGAAAGCTGGATCTAAAGCCACATTTGTGAGTCTTTGTAGGTTGCTGAATGTATCTTTCTCTGTCCAGGCCCATATGCCCACAGCCATGATTCCAAGTCCAGTTAACTAAATACAGATGAATAGAAAAAAACATGAACTTTAATTGAGCACACAGGTCTTTGTTCAGTGCAGATTACTCACCCAAAAGATAACATTGAATCCAAATATGAGATACTTCAAACAACAACTAACTTCACTATGATCACGACGGTATTTCCTGTTGGTCGGCATTTTAGTTGGGATGCTCAACAGTAATTAGATGCCCTAATTTCTCGACATTTTGTATCAAACGGTTGCATCAAGGTTCAATGAAAAATAGTAAAAGGAAAAAAAATGTACTGTACTGCCTCGGGCTATTCTCTGTTATTTTTTCACGCAGACAAAACATCGATATTTAACGTTTGCGGGAATCGATTACTTACGAAAATAATAAAATCGAAATTTTTCACTTTTTAATTTTACTGAACAAATATTAGTCGTTCACTTTTAAAATCATATTAAATTACTCTGAGCGTTTTCTCTTATTTGATTCAAACTGTCAGTAGTTTTTTAAAATTTGTTTAGCTTGAGTTTTATCAATTTTGAAAGGCTTGTAAGAGTGATCTGATCACGCAATTCCCAAAATTAGTAATAAACCTTTTCCAGATTTTCGTAGAGAGTTTTGGATTTTGGACGCACACTGAGAATGAAATCACATTTGTAGTAGATACCGAGGGTCTATAATGAACCAACTCATTGACGTCAATTCGAGCTCATTTTTAACTCCAAATTGGCTGCGCGATTTCCGGGTTGTTACGGGAATCGGCTTGAATGTAATATGCGTTGCAACGATTTTAATTGGCTCTTCTCAATCATCCAGTATAGTTGGTTCTCTGCGTGGAATTATTTATTTTTTTCAGTCAAAGAACGAAATAAAAAAGGAAGCGACTTGTCTGCGTATTGATTACCTGGACGTCGTCTACGAATGAGGTAGCAAGTTCATTCATAAAGATATGTAAAAGATAGCTACACTTTTCCTTTTTTTTTTTTCTTAAAAAAAACTTTCTGTCTTTTTGTTGCCTTTGTGATGAAAGTAACAACGAGTTCAATCAAACAGCATAAAAGGACTGTTTATCACCATTTTCTCATCTAGGACGTGAGTGATGGAGCAATATGACGAAAATCCATTAGATAAAGTTTCTTTACATTGTCGTTCCCATCCTGTGTACGTACATTATTATGCCAGTGATAAATCTGGAAGTGGGTTGAAACGAATTTGAATGGAAAATATTCTTCCGTTTGAACCGCGAGGGAAAATAAAAAGATCCTTAAATAGATTCCGATGTCAGTGTATAATTTCGGTCAAATGCTCTAGCGTTAGGCGAGATGCTGGGAAAATGCTGCCGGAACTGCCGCGTCATCGTTTCAACAACATAGTATGTGTACCTGTAAAAAAAACGAGATGTATCCAAGAGAGAGAAAGAGAAAAAATATTTCACGGTCTCGACATTTTTCCAAGTTTTTGCTTGTTTATTTTTTTTAATGTTTATTATTAGTTAATGTCTCTCATTTTTGCATGAATGATGTCGAGCTCCTTTCCCAAGCTGAACACAATACTAGTCACGACGAATTTCAATTTACGGCCAAAGTGACACAAAAAAAAAAATACAACGCGAGCATATTTTTATTCGTATTCGAGAAAGAAGGCTCCGTTAGCTTATGGAAGCGTACAGAGATCATACACATCTGATCTGTATACATATACATGATCATCATACATAGGAAATTATACCAGTAAAGAAAAAAAAAACTTTCCCGAAGTAGCAGACAAACAACAATTACATACATCACACAATTAAGGGTCGCCGCATATAGAAGAAATGTGGTTTTTTCCGTGCCGAGCCTCGTTGATCTTTATATTTGAAATGTACAGTATACTATTTATGCATGAATTTGCGTGATATGCTACTGGTCGATGACGTCAAAAAGAAAGCGTTACACGACGGTATACATACGGTATAGTTCGTTTTCTTCCATTTCTAATTCTTTACGCTTGACTGAATTCAATTCGACTCACGTCAAACCTTTTCAGACTCCCCTGAAAAAAAAAAAGAAAAACAAGAAAAGTCTCAAGGGTGCTTTAAAAAAAAAAAGAGATAGTGTCTCATCTCAAAACTGAATACCGGGTCTATAAATATATACGTTCTCGGTTACTGTTTCTTCATCACTTTGCTCTGAACTGCTTTTACCATAAGCCAAGACATTTTTTTTATGTTCATTTTTTTAAGGACGGTCTACCTCGGCTACTCTTTCAGCACGGTTTTAATATTCTAGTAGTTCACCTTTTCTAACACTGCTAGATTTGACTTTAAGAAAGGAATGCATTCAATTTCCACGCTTCACCTGTTAGATTTACCTAATATTCCGAACACGTTATACCAACCTGAATAGCCTTTGCTAATTAGTCTACTTGTTGATTTAAAAATTCCCAGCAAAATGCCAGGGTATATGCGTATTCAAATTTTTTAACTCTGAATCGAATGATTTCATCATCAAAGATAATTATTTATGCGTTAGCTTAGCATATGGGCCGTGGGCGTTGGAAATACAAGCTAGGAAAAAAAAACATAAAATTTTGTCACGCGCGCAACAATGCTCCGAGCTTGAGTTCTATATAAGCGCACCGATAAAATAAGAAAATATGCTCGCAAACCGATATTTTTTATTTATCTGAATAAAAGCAACAAAGTTATATACTGACACTAAAAAAAAAATGAAGTGAAACGACTTTTGTCCGTCATTCTATCTTTGCAAGTTAAATGTGGGCTACAATCCCCGCGAGAAAAGGTGCGATAAAAGTGTTTATTTATTTTATTTTTTTTTTTTGCGACTGCGTCATTATTATTTACACGATTTTCTCTTTTGTATTTTCACAAAACGCGACGACACATTGCACGGTAAAAATCATGGGCAGACAAGAGGAACATGACTTTTGGAGTTGATTCGAATTCAGTGAGCCCCAAAAATTCGTTGAGTGGATAAAAAAGCATTCAAGCTAAGGGTATAGACATTATGTTGAATGAGTCGTGCCTTTTTTTTCCTCTCTCTCTCTCTTCGTCTCCTTTCTTTTTTAAGTGCACGCGTTCGACATGGTAACTGATTCGCATTCAAAGCAGCGGAACTTGCAGTCAAATACTCCAGTAAATGATTGTGAACGCCAGGTCGTCGAGAATACTTGAAACTATTAGATACCGATGCATGAATGGAGCTATATAGATGGCATCTATCAAAATAAACGGTCTGTAAGTATACATCTGTATCGATATGGATATCAATTTAAACGCGGCATTTGCTGTTGCGGAGGTCAATCGGACGATCGCTGTCAGGGTATCCGATATCTCAAAAGTAGTTTAACATTAGAAAAAGCTCAGAACCATCCTGAATACACGTTGTTTTCTCGGGTGAAACACGCATAAAGAGGGTCACACTTGATCGCAGGAAAACGATATCGTATCGTACGTGTGATAAACATCTCACATTCACAAGTTTTTGATGCACACAGGTGAAGAACGTCCGGGTGACGAGGACGGAACCGTAAAAGACAGATAGTAGACTGTTGGCATGTAGAAATATTTAGATTATTCAACATATGCCATACGGACATTTGAAAGGAGAGAGGGACGGAATCAAATGTAATTCACATGAGAAAACGGGATCGGCGCAGTCAAGCGGGACGAGGGAAAAATAAGTAATTTTCTGATTGCCTTTTGCCATTTTCTATACATTAAATAGTATTATATGCGCTAGCGTATTACTACGTGTATATAGTATGTAGATAGACAGAGGACAAATTTTATTTTGCTCGCGCGACGCAATGTTTAATGAGCCGCATCAAAACGCGAAGGACATTGCTCTGCTGCGTCCACCAGTGCGACAGCAGCCGCATTCAAGGGATGCGCATAGAGTCGCGGTAAATAGAGGATTCGTGATTATTATGGGACGATGAGACATTGTGTATATATACTACGACTTAAAAGTTGTACGAAAATATATAAAAAAGGGAAAAAAAAAAGTAATAACAATCATTCCGATTTCAGTCGCCTGGTGAGATCGCGCGTTTCGCATCCATGATTGGAAATGAAACAAAAAAATGGAATCCTACACTAAAAACAAATGCTGATATTGTTGATGGTGGTTGTTGGTATGTATGGCGAGACTATTACCGTCTACTTTCCTTCTTGATATAAATTACATAAGATCGGAGAATAAAATGATTGTTTTTTCAACAATACGTGAAACTCATATCAATAAGTCTTTTTTGCATGGTTCAATCGTCTTTGGGTGGTCGAGGGAAATTCATGGAACAGCAACCGACATCAAAATGTCCGTCATCAACAAATCCTCATCGTTGATTTAAAAGTAGAAACCGTTGCGGGGTTTATTAACCGCAAACGATGATTCGAAACTCTTTCTTATTATTATTATTATTATTATTTTATTTTTTTTGATAATTTGAAAACTTCCCTGGCGGTTTCCTTCTTATTTTTGTTTGTGGAAACAGACAAGAATAGAAATGCCAGAGCAAAGAAAAGTATGTTGATGAGACTTGGAAATAACCATAGTAGTATATACAGTTGCAAGATACGAGATAGACACACGTACACCTACATATTTTCTACAGCAGACAGCGATGTACCAGACTTTAGAGAGATATGATGAGCGCCAACGTGATCTCTCGGAATAGTTTTACATCGACGAGACCGCAACGGGGCAGACGCTCTTTTCGGGTATGATTCAATCGTCCTTGGGTGGTCAAACTCATCACCGTCGATGTGCCGTTGAAGTAGTCAAACCGCACGAGTCGATTGTACTCCAATATCATCCTACCGTGTCGTTGTCGTCCTGTTCTCTACCGGTCGGCCGGTTTCTATTTCTTCTCTAATTTTCTTGGTCCATTTCGTTTGTGCTGCGTTATTGAGTCAAAGAAATAAAAATACCACGGCAAATAAGGATTGCCTGTTGGGATGATGAGCAGTGCAAAGTATAGAGTACCTAAACTATATTATCCAAGAACTATGTACTAGTACTATGTAGCTTCCTCGATTGAGCGAAACGTTTCCTCAATCGTCACACTTGCCGGTTGGCAAATCTCAATAAAATTTCCGTCATCTAATAATCACCTAGCTGGGGTTTCCCTTCTCCTTTTGAACAGTTTCATGCACCGTAGATTACGTGTCCGCATTTTTATACTAGCCATCGTTTATTGAACCACATTTTTTTTGTTATTTTTCATTTGAGAAAATTTAATTTCGATTGATGACTTTTTCAATCGAAAAACATTGTAATATGGTACAACTACACATACTTGTGGTGATAAACTATCTCCAGGTAGTATATGCTCCTCCCAACCAACATCTGGTGGACACTTGAAAAAAAAAAAAAAAAAAAGTTTTGACTTGTGGCTGTCTCTTATTATACCACGTACCAAAGATTTAGAGTCTTCAAAAAGGAAAAGAAAAAGAACGAACCAAGTAGACCGGAGAAGGAAGTCAAATTATTATGAGACAGCGTATATACGTAGTAGTACAGTGCGCGTATATATGATATTCAGTCAAGGGATAAAAGTTATTAGGGAAAAATAAAGAACACACTTTATATACGATAAGCACGAATATAAGAAAACATCAGGGAAGACTCTATACATATTAGATCCTGCGAACGAAACGGACGCTGACTATGGGAAATATCTCGTTCCGACCATTCAATTTCACCCTACAACACACAATAAGTAATCACCATAATGTATATCACAAATGGAGGGGAAGTATAGCTCTACTATACTCACGCTGCCCTATTTAAGATCGTAAATATAGTTCCCTTTATAAACTATAAATAACGATCTTCCTTAAGTAATAGCAAATTAGTCGATGGCAAGTATATACGTACCTTCTTTCTTATTAACACAACTTTGGTTTCTTATTCATTTATGCCCGTTTACCCGTTATATGTTGTGAGCTGTGGCTCCTTCTGTCCATTGTCGTAGTGCCTACCTGACTGCTCCGAGCAGCAAATGGCCGCCCTGGCAAAGTCTCAACATCTCATCTAAACGGCGTTTTAATAGCCTTTTATTATACTTTGTTGTTTATCAAGTTTATTTTTTTTCTTCTTTCCTTTGTTCGTTGTTGTTTTTGATAAAAGAGTTTGCTCCTATTCTTTTATCAATTTGCTGGTTTTTCTTTTCCGCAGTATGTAGGCAGGTAATTGGACGAAGAGCGTGCGTGATGGAAATTTCTCTCTACAAAGAAAATGGGAGGACTTGGACTTGATGGATGACATACAATGTCCTGCAAACAGTTCGAAAAAATTGACGTTAAATTGTTTGTATCAAACAGATGATTAATAAACAGCTTCTTTTTAGCGACTTGCTGCTGCATGATGCCGGATAGGCCAAACCATCCAGTACGGGGCAAACAGCGCCAACAGCAGAAGAAGGCCGAACCACAGCGCTCGCATATATAAGAGTTCATGTTTTAGCAGTATAAACAGCAGCCGGTGACGAAGAGAAGACATTGCGTATAGTGCAGACAAGTCTATACACACAAAATAATGCACAGACAGACAGAGGCGGCAATATATGCTTCCTCAGCACTTCAAAAGACGACAGATGGTCTCTTCTCTCTCTCTCTCTCTCTTTTTTCACTATATACACTTAATAATAGTGGGGAAATATGCGTTAAAGAGAGAGAGAGAGACTGACAGAATGGGATTCTTTGCATCAGCACATCAAGCGCAAAAAAAAAATGAGAATATATAAGAAAAAAGAAACGATATAAAGGGCCAATTCATAATATCAAAACAGCCTCGTCAAGAGGTCTTTAGCCCTGGTGTGTTTCCTTTTTCTAACCCCCCTTAACCATGTACATATATAACATCCATTCGTTCCTGCTTCCTGGCTGTTTTCTCTGGCGGACTGGATGGTATTTGCTGTACTAGAATAACAGCGATTAATCTTCTTCTCATCGCCAGATTTTCGCCAGAGATATATAGCGGACAGACGCATGTATCAAGTACTATAACAATATAAGATGTTATACTGTACGTACATCGAGAGTTGGTAATATTAAAACTTTTAAAAATACTGTGTGCAATAATCTGTTGGGGTCCCGCTATTTTTTTTAAAAAGAACCTGAACCATATCACGTAATGGTGTTTGATTTTTATCTATTAGCCATATCTAATCCTCCCCTCCACCACCCACCCATCTATTCTTTAGCTACAAGTTCTTTCGGTTAGGTTCGGCCAACTCCCGACGCCGAATAATCCCGATAATCAAAAAACCACAATTGTAATTCCAAAGTGGAACGGCCCCACCTTGAAGAAGGAAAATAAAAAAAAGAAAACAATAACACTATCAAGAAGGATAAAAAACCCACCCCACCACCACCACCACCACTCTTCTCCTCCCACCAGCAAACACCATCATATCGAAAGGAACAACCAACAACTATGAAAAGAAAAGAAAAGAAACAAAAATTGTAAGGGAAAATCCAGATTCAAATAATATGGCATTTTCTGTCGAGAGAGAGGAGGAGCCGCAACAAAACTCGTGGGATTCCCATATCCCTCCCACCTAGCAGTGTGTGTGTATATAGTTAGAGGAATGACAAGAAAAAAAAATAAAAAATTCAGAACCCACCTCCCAAAAAAACCTATGCTTGTATCCATATCTCTCTCGTCTCTTTCCATAGTCGAATGGTTTTTCTTTTCCTATAATCGTATTATATACTTCGGTGGCTGGTTTTTAAAACACTGGGAACAAAAAACCCCGAAATGACCAAAACAAGAGTAGAGAGACTCTTGTGAGTTTCCCTTCAAAATCCATGGCCATGTTGTACAGAGAGCCGAGTCTCAATCCGGTCAGTGGCTTCCGTAAAAGCGTCGTGTATATAGCAGGCGTCAAAAAAGGACATGACGATAGAGGGGGCCGTCCTTCCAAGTCTCCAAAATGGGCGGAGAGGATATAGTAGCGCACATTTTCTGCTGGCCCAGCGGAAGAGAGAAAGACAAAGATAATAAATAAACAACAACAACAACAACAAGGAACTTTGAGCCCAATGAATGGCAGGATGAAGGCAGAGAGCGGGCTCCGACGGGAAAAACGGAATCCCAACATTAGCCGATCGTTAACCATCAGTTCGTTCATGGTCAGTCCAGTTATAAATCGTCGTTCACTCGTTTCCGAATTGTATACAACAGGGACGAGAATGTATGGGACCTCTGTGTTCAGTTGTTTTCCTTCCTTCTTTTAAAAGACTGGACACACAGCACAGCGCTTGGTTGGCCAGTGACCGAATCACGTGACTGGGACCTTGTCCCGACGGGGAGCAATTGGCAGAGAAGAGGAAAGAAGAGGACGAAAAGGGGCGTGCGTGTCATAATACATGCTCTGCTGCGCTTTGCCACAGCCTTTTTTTTCTTTTTTTCGCTATTTATTTTATCTAATTTGGCTCTTTCTTTGGTGCGAGTCTTTTTACAAAAGAAGGAAAACAGGGCGGTACCTACTTTATATACGTTTTAATAAGAAACCAAATAAGAAAGAGAGGGAACTAGCAACAACAAAAAACAGAAATATGAAAGAAAACAAAAGAAGAAGAGAAAATTTAAAAAAAAAAAACAAATTCAATTTGGCTCATTTCATCGTCTCTCATCTACACGGTGCAACGTTAGCTGCAAGTGTCAATGCACCAAGTGGCTGGACTTGATGGTGGACGCTACAGCCGGACGGATTGTAGTGAAAAACAGCTCCGGGATTTTTTTTTCTTTAAATTTGAATAAGTGTCGTCTCGTCTTTCGTCGTTTTCTTTTTAGTGCCACAAAAAAAAATATTTTGTTTTTTTGGTTTTTGATTTTAAAAAACAAACAAACAAACAAACAATGTCGCAGCGTTTGTTTTATCCGGGAGACGAGGCCGTTTTACCTGGGGAAAGTGCACATTTCCTATTGGCTGATGAACTTCCTTATTACAACAATACGCCAAATTTGCCCAGTTGTGGATACCATCACGGTGAGGAGAATCTTTACCGGACTGGGACGACAATGTCCATCCATCATCAGCAATCATTTCCACCGCTGCCGCCACCACACGCCGCCGCATCAGTTCCGATTTCCGATTGCGCAAATCCCGGCGACGACGCTGGAGGTAATTCACCCCATGGTTACCCGACCGAACCGTCTGATTTTACCCAACTGACCATCGTGCGCAATAATTCAATCAACGGGATGTCGTCTGCGATTGGATTCGATGAGCGAGTCGAGGCAGCCAAGTGTTCCGTCCAGCAGCAGCCGCCCGTTCGACCGTTGTCCGACCACGAAACGTGGAAGCCACCACGTCCCGAAGTGGTTCTGGCCCTTGAAACTCAGTCCATCAAACAGGAGGCTAGACCCAATAACCCGTCTCAAATCAGCCGGAAGAAAAATGCCAAAAAATCCGTGGCAAACGTCCAGCAGAACCCGCCCAACAGTTCGCGTAGTAAACGCGGCGGCAACAGCGACGGCGAGTCTTCTGGCAGCCAAAAAATTGCAACAACAACAAACACTCCGCCGCCTGTTGAAGTCATGAAAAAGAGACGGACGGCGGCCAACGCCCGAGAGCGTCGACGCATGAACAGTTTGAACGACGCCTTTGAGAAATTGCGCGAGGTCGTGCCCTCGCTGGGTAGCGATCGCAAACTCTCCAAATTCGAGACATTGCAGATGGCCCAGACTTATATAAATGCCCTCCACGAACTGGTCAAACATCACTGACCCGTTACAAAATGGGATGTTCTCGTTTTGTTATTATTTCATTGACTGTATCAACAATGAAAAACATGAAACACCGATGGGTATTCGTAACTGGAGGCACGTAGTGTGATGTCTGGTGATGGCCAAGGTTTTTTTTCTTGTTTTCGTTTCCCCAAAAATGTCGATATAATCAACAACTATTATATCCGCTCTTCCTGTTTTCAATTCCATCCGATTATCTCTAGTCAAAGAATGATATGATTGTTATTTATATTATTATTATTGTGTTGCTACATTTTTAAAAAAATAATAATAACTTTAGCTCTCGCTGAAATAATTCTCTTTGTGACCTGTCCCCTCCAAATATTCGTCGTTATCCGCTTTATTTTAATGGAGTGCAATTACAATTTCAAGTTTTTGTTTTCTTGTATCTTGAAAAACACAAAAAATTACCTTTAGAAGAAGTATTTATCTCGAATGTTATTGGACGAACATGATGCAGCAACCCCCCCCACACACACACACGCACAACCATGAACGATTTGCTCGGACATTCAAATGGGTTTGAAAAGCAAACCTGCACTCTAGTACCGCAGTAAAGTCGTTCATTTGACGGATGAAATGTGTAAGATGGTCCATCATCTTCCTTTGCCATTGTAATATAAAGTGAGAGAAGTTGGGGAAGAGCTGGAGAGAAAATGAACGATCTGCATGATTGCTTGGCACGTTTACGACTGGTTTTGTATAACTTCTCTCCTCTCTCTCTCCAAAAAAAGGCTATAGAACATCTATTTGGACTTGGCATAACGAGCTGAATAATCTTTTTCGTTTCTTCCTTTAAAAAAAAAAAAAAATAGAAAGAAGATAAAAGAAAAACAAAAATAACCGTCCCGTCTCTACATATACGCAGAGAATCGTTTACAGTGCGGGAAAAGGGGCGGTTGAACCCACACACAGACTCAGACCCCCTTGTTGCCCTCCACCTCTGATCCTTTTTGGCTTCTTTTTTTTTTACACCACCGTATTACGTGTATTGTATATAATAGGAAGACGACCAGACTCTTTCGCCACTGGACAAAAGACCACACAAAGCGGATCGTTTAAAATTTTAAAAAAAGAGAAGAAACAAAGCAGACAAACAAAGTTATTACAACAAAATATGAACTAGGCAAACCCCCTCAATTTAAGTTATTTTCGACGTTTTTTTGTCTGAAACCCTGTCGTCTCTTATTGTCTGCAGCGAATAATATAATAAGAAGGATCGTCTGTTCATTTGGCGAGAGACGTCGACGCACAAATGAAGTCAGAGAAACGGTGAACAGTGTTTCAAGAATTGTTATTCCATTTTGTTTGTCATGTTTTGATTGCGAAATATATCTACTTGGAACTGCTGCGTACCTATATATCATATTTTCTCTGACACTCTCTCTACTCTCCTTGTAGCCGATAGGCTGATGGCATAAATCAATCCTTTCGTCTCTTTCGATTGGGATGTGAGCAGTCGCAGGGGCTGCTCTATGCTGGTGTATACGACTGTCATATCCATACGCCCTCGAATGATTTCATGAATCATTTTCCTTTGTGATATTGTCCTCTTTATTTTTTTCTTGGCCACCGCTCTACACGCAGATATTCACGCACGCACACAAACCCAACAGCGTTACAGAAGCGGCTGCGAGGAAAAATATGATTTCTCTCTCTCTATATCTCAACAACATATAGTAACCTTTTTGCGACTATATATAATACTAATAAATTCCAAATGTGTTGCCAACTGGTTTTTAAGACATAACAAATCATTTCGGCTGCTCATCTTTGGTTATTTTAAGCGGGGGGGGAAAAACCTCCAAGAGGAAAAGAAAGAAAATGACCGAGTTTGTGTGAAAGGGAAATATTCTTTTTCTCGTTCCAACAACAGTCAGCCAGAATATACTATGTCAGACGTGAATCTGAAGAAAATAAACGCAAACAAACAAAACAAAATATAAAATTCCTATTTCACTCTTTCAATTCATTGCCCTTCGGGCGATCGTGTTATATGGTCATTAAATGCGCGTGATAGAGTAAAAAAAAATACACTGCGCGCATCCAATATAATTATAGATCTCATCCCCGTTGGTCGAATAAGTTCAATTGCTGCGCACATTGTCCGTTCAAGTTCTTTATTACACAATAAGAAAATTCCGTGCCACTATTCGTTGATGTTTGTGTCCTTTTCGGATACCTTTTTCCATGAAGTTAATTTTTCACACTTGGACGCGCTTCATCGACGTCGGCAAAAGAAGTTCGAACACGTTGGAGGACACACACACAGCACGAACACAACACGAAAAAAAAAGGTATTTAGATACATTTCTTTTTATAGGTTTTCCCTTCGATTCTTCCGTCTCTCTCTATACGAGAAAGAAGTACGTAGTGTACGTCGCGACTATCGAAAGATATTAAATAAAAATATTGTTATTATTTCTCCGATGGGATAGTCTTTCGTCGTCGCCATAATAGCGTGTGAAATGCTCGAGACGTTATCGGGATAAAACGAGAAAAATTAGGTGCTGCTGGACGTACGTACGTATACGTATTTTGCTACTGTTTGACCGCGTAACAGTTTCAATTGCGTCACTAATGAAGCTCTTTTTTTTTCTCTCTCGCCGTCTTTATTCTTAAATTTTTATTTCATTTTGACCACCGCAACAACCCTTTTCGGTCCTTTCCCTCTCTGTTTACATTCCTTCTCTCCTCAACTGCCTGAGGGTCGTCAACCTTTTCAGGTGGCGACACTTTCTCTTTCGACGTGAATATAATCAAATGATTCGCCCACCTTTTTCTCTTTGACTGGCGCACAGGTGTATAGCGTAGCCTAGTAGTCTATATACAGTTCTCTATATGTATATACAAGGAAAAGATCTCCTTGCTGTTGCCTATAGCAATTTCATTTTTTTTTTGGAAAACATTAGACTCTATAGCTAGAGACTCTGGAGGCTGACAGGAAGCCTATTGGAGCGTCATGAATCACGGCCAGGGGTTCGGAACAATAACACGCAACTGACGTGGAAGTTTTTCTTTTATATTTTCTCACTTGTATTTATTCACAGAATTGGATATCTTCCACATTTTCTTTACACGCGGAAAAGTGTGTGTGATGAAAAAAAAGGAACAAGAACGAAAAAAACAGACCCAACAACCGCGGGAGCACGAAATCTCCTCGATGGTTTATTCTCATTTCTACAGTACACCTCTATACGCAGAGAGAGAGAGAAATGATGGATGAGACCCATCAGCAGCTTTGGTTCTATATATCCAACGTACCTGGTGAATATTCTCTCAAGGTTCGTTGTAGGTTTCGTTTTACGTTGAAATCAGTCACATAACTCAATAAAGAAAACAACATCCCCCCCCCAAAAAAAAGGAGAGAGCCAGCGCAGAGAAACAACAGCTTACTCTTGCGGGTCGTTACGATAGACGCGCATTGACCATTTCCTTCATCGCAACAATACAAGTCCGAGTCCGAATTATTTATATTTGAACATTTGAAAATTCTTTCGCCCTTTTTTTTTTTTTATTATTATTTTTTAGCCGGCCAGACGAGCGTGGCGGTACAACGAACTCTGTCAAGATGAGAATCTTTTTGTACTATCTTTTCTTATCATATCTATAGTACTATTTCTTGAAATTATAATATACGCATTTAAAAAACAAAAATTATATAATCACCAAAAAGAGACACACAAGTTTTTTCGTTAGTTATTTCGAGTCTGCTGCTGCTGTTGCATCCCTTTATCTCTCGTTTTCATTGTTGTTGTGTAGTAAACGGACGGTATATACTATATATATATTAATGTACATAGTATAAAGATGAGCGCCTGATGGTGATTTTCAGCTCACGCAAGCCGCTGAGCGTGCACATATGTGCGCCTAGACTAATACCTACTATACTACGCTACGTCATCATCATCATCTTATTCTTTTTATAGTATCTATATACTAGTCTTAGTTTTCATTTCGTTTCGATGCTGGTCATTTGGCTTCTTATTCCGCGTCTACTATATAATAATAATACAGTGGTTTGTGTGAGTAGCGTCAAATATTTAACTGTGTCCGGACCGTTTTATTAGATCTTTTTACCTTCATTAAAATGTGTGCTATTCGAGTCGTGTCTACGCTAGTTTCTCTCTTTCTCTTTTTTTTTTGGGGGGGGGGGGTTTATTTCTCCCTCTCAGGTGAACCCCTTTGATTAAAGCGCCAACGACCCAGAGAGATGGAAATAACACCTTTGCTTATTTTTGTCTTGCTGCATTTTCTCTCTTTCAGATGCGTGAATATAAGGGGGAAATTTGTCTTCCTCTTTCATTTGATTGTTTCATATCCCGAACGGTCACCTCCCACCCGAAAACGTTGCGATAGCGACAGCCGACGGTAACACACCGTTGAGCGTTTCACGGTTAACAAAACACACGTTAGTTTTTGTTTAAGTTTATATTTTTTAAGAAGAAGAAAAACAAAGTTAAAGAATGAAGATTGGCAACTGTCTGCAGATGCAATAAATATTTCATGTCCTGCGCACACACACACACACAAGTTTAAATATAGGAGAGAAAAAAAATATGGAAAAAAGAAAACAAACGTAAAACAGCATATGCCGCTTTCTTGAAATATAAGGAGAACTGGGATTTTCTATTTTTGAAAAATCTTATTTTGAGTTAAAAGAAAGAAAAGAAAAAAAGACAGTGAAATAATTACCCATCGTTGGTTTGTTCTTCCCATTTTTTTTGTTGTTATTACGACTTCCCTGGAAGACCGAAAACTAAGAAATTCCCAGGCCGTCTTCTTCCCTCGAGCAATGCGTATAGGTCGTCTTTTTTTTTTCGCTAAACTAAAACAAAAAAACATTCGCTGACCGCACCAGACGAATGTAAAGGCCTTAATGATTCTTAATTTTTGATTATTTTGAATAATATTTATCGTGATTTCGTTGCCGAGCTCGTAGAGCGTGAGGAAATTCTATATTTCTAAGGAGAAAATGAGGACGAAGTGGTTCTCATTATTTGTCTTCTTCTTTTTCTTCCCTATTTTATTTTGGGGGAGAATAATTTTTCTCGTCAGAGTGGGAAAAAGAAGAATTGTTTCAGCCGGGAATGACGTCAATTACGCGTCTGCCGTGGTCATAGCTCACACACATTCATACAGTCATCATCTCGCCAGCCCTGCTGCTGCTGACGTCATTTTCTTTTTCTTTTTTCAATTCTTTTCTTATTGCATTTTTGGACTTTGTTTCTTCTTGTTTGTATGCGGATATTCAACTGGTTTACCGCACGTCCTACACAAGCGGCCAAATGGAATTGAGTCAGCAGCGGCTGTTAAAACTTGTCTCGTCCGTTCGGCCGACTGATTTTTCAGTTGATCAACGTGTGAATGTATTTAGATTCTCTTCAGTCTTTCTATGCAGCAACGATCTTATCTCTCAGCATAGACTGACTTGGCCCAGCACCATCTTTTTTTTTTCATATGAGTTATTATATGGACGTCTAATTGTTCGTCCGTTCCCTTTTGTCTTTTCTCAATATTCTTCTCTATACGTCTTTCTTTCTTTTTTTCTTCTTTCCTCTTATCTTTTCGCATTACATTTTTATAACGTTCGTTTCGTTGTTGGGCTGCTACTTTCGTCCGGGAGCTCTACAGCGTGATAAATGGATCTTTATAGACGTCGAGAACCAAAGCCTAGAGCTCCTTAATTAAAGCGGTGCGGACCTATTAAACATCATCAAAGAGAGAGTATATGGAAAGCGCGGTGGTAAGCAGCGTGAGCAAAACAGTCAAGAAGAATAGAGACGCATATGCTGCTGCTCAAGAAATCTCCAATAGAGAAAAAGAAGAAGAAGAAGAAGAAGAAAAAAAAAAGATCTGGCGTTCAACTAGACCCCCGGAGATGCCGAAAACGTCTCGTTTTTTTTCTTTTTTTTTTTTTTTGTTTTGTTTTGAGAAGACACCAGGTCGTTTGTTTTCTTGTTCATGTCTCATCTCGTCTTCTCTCTTTTTTTTTTTTTTCTCCGACAGAATTGAGCCATAAAAAAAATGGAAAAAGAAGAAAAGAAAAAAAAAAGAATCTTCTTTTGTTTTCTTCTTTCGTTTCTTTTTCAGGGTCTTTGGTGGGGGGTAACTTGGTCGACTCTGTGCATTGGTGCAGTCGACTTGCTGGACTTTTTGGAATAAGAACAAGAAATGAGCCAAGTCGACAGGACCGTAAATTACACCCACCCGCTGATGAGACGTCGGTTTTGATGGAAAGGCATTTGAAGAAGAAGAAAAAAAAAACGCCGCCCATGGCCCGTCCCGGCCACACAGAGAAACGTATTGACCGCCGTGAGCCCCGCATACTACACCAAAAGAGAAAAAAATCCGCACAACCGCGAACTCCCGATTCTAATCGGAATTTTTATTTTTTTTTATTTTCGTTTGCGTTTGTAATTCGGTTTTCCCCCATATCTTCATTTCCGCTTGATTTCAATCAAATATATACGAAAACTTGCGATTGCGGAGGAAAACAAAACAAACATGGATTTTCAAACACCGGAACAGAGCATCGAGAAAAAGAATCCACGGCTTGAGAAATAAATACCTTTTTTTAATGGGGTTGTTAATTAAAAGCATCTAAAAACAAAAATTACAAAATAAAAAGACAACACTAGTATTTTTTTTTTTGGAAGGAATGTGTTGTTGTTTTTTTTTCCCACTGAACTTTGAAAAATAAAAAATGGTCACCATAAAAAGATACCGCGCGTGGAAATCTATGTGTACTTCCCAATAATCAGAAGAAAAAAAGAAGAGGAAAAAGTTTTGTCTGCCTCTCCCTCCCTCCTCAGAAAATGGGATAAAACGCAACTCTAAACGAACATGGAAAATAAGGCTAAGCCATATTACATAACGGGGATTGTATACACAAACGTCCATTCCGAAAAGCTCAATCACCTCATCACCCTTTTTCCCCCATCCCGTTCTCCTATAACTTCGTCTCTGTGCGCTGTCTGACCAAATTAACTCGTCATTTTTCTATTCTCTTTTCTCTCATTCTGTTCGTCCGTTTTTTTTTTTTTGTTTTTTTTTTGGGGTTGTTTACCTTCTGTCATTTCTCTTTTTTTTCAGCCAGCCATAGTAACTTGTTTTCTCGTTTGCTTGACGTTCAACTCGACTTGAGATATAATTTGAGTTTGCCCTCCTTAATGGAACCGGAGAGTATAGTCCCATATACCCACCGCCCTGACCGTAACAAACTTCCTGTTTATTCTTTTGGACTCTTTGGGAACAATAAAAATAGAGGAAAAGCCCACGCTCCACGGTTCTAAGGTACGACAGGTACGTATACTTGCGAGGTACTTGTGTACAAGCATTGAGAGATTGCCGATGATCACACAAAAGGATATTATGTAGTAGTTCTATCTCTAATTTGGTTTTTATAACACCCATCTTACTCTTGTACACGAATTGGGAATTCTATTTTGGTTCGGCCACCCACTCACCGGTTGTTGTGTTCAAGTTGTTGCTTTGGTGGACGGCCGGTTTGCGGCGAAAGAATCTTCTCTCACCCGCAAAGAGATTCTTGTATTTCCTCTTGTTATTCATTTTGACTCTGGCCGTTAAAGATGAGAACGTTTCAGTTTTTTTTTTACCCCGTCACTAAATCAAAGGTACTACATATAATACGTCAATTTCTTCAGTTTAGTGTGTTAAAGAGAAAATTCCTTTTTTTGAAGAAAAACCTCAAAGTGTTTCGAAAGGCCATTGACGGCACGAAATGTTTTTTCTGAACGGCCGCGCGAGACGATTTCAAAAGTTCCCGCGAACTGTGTCTGTGTGCGTGCGTGTTTGTGTGTGTGGGCAGAGTTATTTCAGAGGTTTCAGGGGAAACCGAAATCATCCGACGCTATTGTTTGTTTTTATTTTCCGTTCACGACGATCAATTGAATTTGGTCGACGTTTCGAAAGAGTTGAGAATTCCCTTTGGTTTATTATCATCGTCGAGAATTTTAGCTAAGCATTTTTTAATACGCTTTTTTGGTCTCCAAATAAAACAAAAAATTCCCTTTCCATAATATCCGAATAACCCCCCCCCCCAAAAAAAAGCCGACGATGAAACAATGGGCGAACTATTAGCTCTGCGCTGTGTGATAAATGCTGATAAATTCATCGGCGGGGAGAGGAAATTATTCCCTTGGTGTTAGTTACGTCGAAACCAGCAGCATTGTCTTTTCGCTTTTAATCTTTGTGTTTGTTTGGCTGCTGAGCTGAGAAAACAGAGAGAGAGATTCTCGCGATTGTGTATTTATTATATACAAGAGAATACCGGAGAATACAGATACAGAAGGAAGCGTAAAATTGGTGATGGCGCCATCCATAAAACAAAAAGGAGCTATAGCTCTTCTGTAAATATCTGATGCTGTGCTGTATGTATAAATAGTAACTCCTATAATGTAATAACTACCTGACAGAGTTTCTTTCCCATGCTATACACGCGTCTATTACTATTTTTAGGGACTCATTTGTTTTTCTAGTCGTTTAGTTTTTTGTTGTTTTGAAAAATAAGTGAAACCAAATGTCCAAATGGAGAAAATCGTTTTATTATTTACAGCAGAGACAGAAAGCATATATATAGTCAAGCGTCTACTGTGAACAAATCATCTTCAGCACATGCACGATTCGCTATCTCGTCCCTGATGCACTCATACACACACACAGCGAGTGTAATTATCCTATACTTTATAAGTGAAGAGTGTCCTTATTTATATGGGCTAGTCTTGCATATCAGAGCGGCCGGACGGTGATTGCGCACCTTTTGCTGACACCGGCGAACGCACACAGACCGTAACGCGTCCTGAGTCCTGACGCGTCGTTATAATCACAATTGCGTTGTTATAAACTGGAAACGTGTAATAATAAATTGCCTCTCATCGTTCTCTCTGCTCTTTTTATACAAGCACAGTACAGGTATCTCCTCCCACTCAGGTCAGCCCATGTATTATAGTTCTTTAAATCAAGCTCGAATCAGCGGTCAATGGTTGAACTTTTATATTTAACATCTTCCCAAAAAATGAGATTTTCTCCTATGTCGACCGTTAGGATGAACCGTTTAAAAGATGTTGCAATCAGGTCGTAAACCAAATAAAATGCAAATCTAGTCAAACAATCTTCTATATTATTACGTAAGTTCGTCCCGGCATCCGCGTTATTGGATAGCCGAATATGACGATAAGTTAATTCTCTTGGGCTGATGTCTGTATGTCTATACTTTGTTTCTCAATTGTCGAACTTGGAAAGGCAAGAAAATGAGGGTCAAATGCCTCGCAAATTGGTAACAATTGAGAGCATAATCTCTAGATGATGCGAGCTGATAGGAAGACACGCATATTCTTTTAGTCCTGCTCCTAACTGCACAATAAAGATGGGGAATAAATTTTGGACGCGGCCAGCAGCGCATATTTTTCGCCTTTTCTCTAAATATCCAACAACCGAAAGTCGAGAGTAAGGCGGTCATCCTAGCCGGACAATTGGGATCTTTATCTCGTCTGCGATGAACTCTTATTTCTTTCTCTCTTCAATGGAGCCCCAAAGGAAAGTTTGAACATTTGTCTTTTATTATTTTTAGCAGAGAATAAAGGGGAGAAAAAAAGAGGGTATTATTTATAACACGTCTACAATTCTACATCATGGCACGTCCCTTTTGTGCTGTCCGTTCTCATTTGTTCGGCGGAGAAAAGCAAAATAAAATAAAATAAGAAGCAAAATGGTTGGCCCTTAGCTTCTGGAGGTCGCGCGTCTAATGAACAGTCATTACGGTTAAGCACGCAACTGCGCAACGGCTTTATTTCTCACTCTATAGGAAAGTTGCTCGCACTCGTACAACAATAAAGATGTTACCATACGCCAAACCATTCTTCTTCTTGGCGTCGACAGCCCAGCAGCTAGCAGCAGCAGCAGCGGTGGTTCTTATAATATGCGCATACCTTTTGGAATCCTTTTAAACTATCGCCAGCGCCCTTTAGAGCTCGGAATGTTTCGACAACCCAAGCAGAAAAGAATTCTCTAATTACTCCTCTGGCAGTCGACAAACACACATAGCAGTTTAAAACTATATATGCTCTGCTCTTGTGCGTCTTTTTTAAAAATGAAAGAACAACAAGAATAAGAAAAAGAAAATATAAAACACAAATGATTGAGATATGAACAAAAAATAAAAGAAAACAATGTGCTTTAGCTATGAGCAAATCGAATGTCTTGTAATACATTCGTCGTGTCGAGATGGTTGGGTGGGGAGAAGAAAAAAAAGGGAAGGATGGAACATGTTTGTACATAATTTGAGGTTTGCGTGCGCGTGCTGCTTTGCAGGGAACATTCCGAGAGGCCTCACAAGTTGAAAGGTCCGCGCTCAGATCAAATTGGCCATCGACAAACGCAGCAGGAAATTCAGCTGCTGTTGCTGCGGTTTTGACCTTTGGTTATCATCGGTTTATTTCTGACATGGCTCGTCAATCAGATTCTGTTTTGTTTTTGATATCAAAGTCATCCCCATCATTATATGATATTTTCATGCTGGTTTGTTTTCTCCTGGCTGATGATGGCTTATTACATATCCGATGACCTCCTGGGTATTCTCAATATATTCCATCGGTCTCCTTTTTGAGGAGTTTTGACGTTCCACCACCAGGTAGGTTGTACACATAATACTCCGAAGTGGATGCTGCTGCACAGACAAGCATTATTATCTAATAGAGATATAGAAAGTATCGTGTGGTGATTGGCATCATCTCTTTCGTCTCTTCTTCTTATTTTTCCGGGTGGTCCGAGTCTTTTTTGTCTATTCGACCTGCTGTCAATCTCCAATATAGCCTTTTTAAATTTATATCCAATCGTTAATTTTTTTTTTTGTTTTTGTTTTCTGTTTTTATCGGCCAATAAAGAGCTTGCTGTATGGCTTTTAAAATAACACACACACACACACAGCACAATGTCAAGACTTAAGAGAGTCGCTTTTCTCTTTCATTGGTGAATCTTTTCCTTTTTCGGCCGAATAAAAAAAAAATGGAATCGACCATCAACAACAGGTTATATACGTACGCAATTGTATTTAGTTATTTATACATATCCTGGTCGGATAGATGGATATATAGCCAGTCGGCCGCGTGATCGGGACGCACTTGAACGAATTATATGAAAAAGATGGGAAATCTAAGAGACTTTTGAGGCCATCATTGTGAAATGGTGAACTGGCAAAAGTGTTTCGTGTACACACGCCGTACGCGTCTCTGCACGTGTACGAATCTCCTAATACACCAGGCGGATGCGCTCCGGTGGACCAACATAATCACTGCTCGGAAGTTGCTGCGTCAGCCGACTCGAGGGTCTACCTCATCTCTTGAATTTGGACGTTTTCTTTTTTCATTTTGAAGAGAAAAATGGGGGTAAGAAATGGTTCTGCTCGAGAAATAATACAATGAATTCTATATAGCCGTGAAATTATTATATATATCTATACAGGCACTTGATGGAAGTCAAATAGCATTGCCCAAGAGAGTGTATAAAATCACGTGTATAAGATATAGTAGAGACGAAGAGTGGACTGGGTGGAGGTCGGATTCAATACGGATCCGCACGTTCACATTATCTATCATCACGGTCCGCTTGTAATAAAGAATTCGTCTCGTCCGCTGCTGATGGGATGGAATGGATACAAGAAAAGAATGCTGTAACTGTATTATCAGAATAATATCTAGCACTGTGCTCTTCTGTGCTCTTATAGCAAGGAAGAATGGGGATTGTGATGTGGAAAGGAAAGGCGCAAGGCAAAAAAAAAAAGGAAAAGTCACGGCTTATAGAGTGACACAATAAGATTTCCTCTCTATATGTCCTCTCATCATCCTTTCCCTCTTCCTTTTGAAGCGGATTTTATTACAATCCAACACACAATTTTTATCAAACATAATATGAGCTAAACAAAATTCTTTGACGTCACCATCATAAAAGTGTCAACTATTTCTCTCGATGTGTTCGATTATGCATCTCGAAAAGACGTTTAGATAAATAAGCACTTGAAGGAAAATTCAAAATAAATTTGGAGCCCTTTTTTAAAAAAAATCTTTTAGTGGGAGGGGGGTGGCAGTGTTGATGTTGACAAGAGGTAAACATGGCGTTTGGTGGTAGCGCTGAGAAAGAAGAGCGTCCAATAACATCGGTGGCTGCTGCATATCAATTGGATTTTATATTTACCTATCCGCGTTCTCGTCTGGCCATAATTAATTGCGTCTGGCTCCATCAACGAGCAGCAAATAGCCGTGAAACCAGTATACGTCTAGCTTATACCTACACAATAGACTTCCTATATTTTATCTGGATGAGAATCTAGAATGAGTATAGATATAAGCTATTTTGTATTGAGATCTGAGCCTTTTCGGTTTTTATCACGTCGTTCGATTCTGAAGGTCAAGTACCTTGTCTTGTATTCACGCCCGGAGAGCAGTCCAGACAGCAGTTAATGTATAAAGACTGAAGAGAATCTAGCCTAATAACGCTTTGAATAATTCAACTATGCGCTCCTATAGCGCATAATTTCTAATAATAAGCGCATGAATAACATTTTTGTCTTATCGGCTCATATCCATGCAATCTGCATTGCTATGATGATCAACTTTCCAACAGCTTTTTTTGATTTTGTTTTTTTCATTCTTATTTATTTGGCAGCTAAAACTATTGTTGTTCTCTGTGTTGAACCTCGCGGGTATTTTGTCCTATGTTCAATTTGCATGGGGTCATCGTTAATTACATTCTTATCTTTTGATTTCATCGTGAAAAAAGTAAAAATAAAATCATGTATTAAAGAGGAAAAGATTGAAAAATCGGGCACGAGATCTGATTCCCATTGACTGGATGGTGGTGTAGCGCCGGAAATCTTCAAATGCGCTATACGCCATACAATGGATACTGTATAGAATACAGCAACGCCTATGTATACACATATAAGAGTTTCGCGTCTCGGCCATCATCAGCCAAAGAGATCTCTTTTTCAAATATTCTTTTCTTTATTTCTTTTCTTCTCAAATTGAATGTGGCGTTCTCCCCATGAAGATTTTTCTCTTTCTACTCAATATGCCACTCACTCGACAGACGACTATCTACAAGAGACCACTGTGATTCAGCACTCTATATATATGAAGCAACCATCACATCTTCGTCTTCTCCTTTGGTCAGTGATTTCAGTTGTATCGTGAGGACGAATTCTCTTCCGCTCGTTTTATTGTCGCACTTTACAGTAGATATTCATATTCAGGCTAACGGCACCTTATTTTAACAGATTCCCGGTCTCTTGTATTCATTCTTGACGGTATAAGCGAAGACGAAAAATCCCCAAAAAATGTGTCTTTCTTTTGATTTGCTTTTCATTGCGATTCGTCCAGTTCTTTTTATATGGATCGACGTTACTATTTAGTTATAGATTTGCTGCATAAAAACGGTATACTACTGTGTGTATACTAAGGAGAGATGATTATCTGGCTCTGTCCTCTCTATTGTGCGATAATATATAAAGGAAAGTGGAGCTCCATTTTGATTTTTTTTAAAAAGATGGAAAATATTTTTATCGTGATGTATCATCGATCGATAAGAGGGATGTTGTTGAGGTTCAACGGAACAAACAAACCGGAAAATCAGGCAAACTTCCATAAACCAGAAAAAAAATATTGAAAAATAAAAAAATTGGTCACGTCGTACGTGAGCGCTGGGTGTCGTTCGAGTTCAGCCGTGTGGAACTTTTTGGCCCATTCAACGCAACGGAAGAAAAAAATTCTAGTCTTGTTGTATGGGGGAAGAGTCGACGACACGAACGTCGAATCTTGTGAAACTTGTCATCGCATATTTATCCAAAAAAAAAACAGCAAAACACGAAAAAATACTTGGCAAACCCTTTCATTACATGCGATCGGTCATCGAGAGAGGCGCTGGAAAAACTGAAAAAACTGGGAAACTTTTTATTTTTAAAATAAAAAAGAAGAGCACCGCAGGGGAAACGATGAAGTATTGCTACGTATAGAGAGAACAAAAAATATCTTTGGCCGCGGCAACAGGCCAAAATTGCATAACTGCATACATTTCATTTCATTAAAAACCTTTCGCCTCCTCCTTTCGTCCAAATTCCCGAAATGAAAAACACTGAAATAAATAAATAAAGAAAGAAAAAAACAAGACGATAAACAAGGAAACGAAAAGGGCTTGGCCATCCGGACGTAATGTTTTTTTTTGTTTTTTTTTGGTCTGCGTATTAGAAGAGAGAGAACTCACGTCGACATCATACGAGTATACTACACACAGGGAGACGGTCATTATCTTCTTGTGTGTTCCTTGTGCTGCTGTGCTGTACGTCTTTTAAACTGTTGTCTATAATATCTATATGTTATGTGTGTTGTACAGGGACGCAAAACGTCCTCGGCGTTTTCGTTCATCGTTTGTCAAGGCTGCGATTCTCTCGTCCAGTACAACAGACGAAAAAGAGAGAAAGGAACATCATATCGTGGTGGCATTTTTAATTATTTATATTTCATTTGACCTGTTTGTATAGATTTTACGTTCGTAAATATCATCCAAGAAACCGTGAGAAGTGTCGACCAGCCGATTTTGGGAAAATTGCCGCTACTTGTAGTCTCAACTTTGTTTTGTTTTTTTTTTTGTTTTTTCTAAACGGATTTAATGATTCGAAAAGAGCTGGAATCACGGCAGGGATGTTGGAAGCGACGGTGGAATATAGGAGCCCGTCTTTTTATATCGCTCGTCTGTCATAGGAATATGGGGAAAGTGATGAAGGCAATGCCACAAGGAATAAATCTAAAAAAAAAAAAAAAAAAAATGGCTCTATACTCCTAAATCGGGAATTTTTCACTTTTGTCATCGTAAAATGAAATTCTTGAAAGAAAAATAAAAAAAACGGTGCACAAGCCAAAAGAGGCGATATGTGTGCAGTGTAGAAGACGTTATAAACACAGCGCATACATCATTTTAAAATATTTATGTTTTCATTTTGTTTTTGTTTTGTTGTTTGGTTTAGTTTCTTTTTTGAATCGACGGAAAGATAGACCGTGGATGGATGGATGAGAAATACACACACACCTGATACAAGCGTTAGACTAGGCTAAGTAATAGTGATAAACGACCGTCTGGATAAAAGCCCAATGTGCCCCGAGCGGAAATAATCCTTCTAGAAAAATTTGGCCTCATGCAGCCATGCACAACATGAAATTATAAAACAAAACAACAACAAAAAAAACTATCCAATAATAAGAAAACTTGGAACAAACAAAATTAGTAAACAATAAAAAAACAACAACAACCAAATAAATAAATACAAAATAAAGAGCCCAAATAAAAAGAACTGGAGATAAACTGTCAGGTGATAAGGAAGCGAGACGTGAAAGCGCGTCGAGATGATTGAGTCGTGTTCGCGGCATAGAATTTTTAAAAAGAAAGAAAAAAAAACAACAACAACGATCGTTTTTTGATTGGGTTCTATTAAAGACAGGTTGTTGAGTTTCTTTAAGTGGCGTTATATCCATCAGAAAAGGTAAAACTATAAAAGGAAAAAAAAAAACTATATATATTGTATATAATATAGTTGAAACTGTTTGTACAATTGTGGGGCAAAGATGCAATTTGAGTTGGCCAGCACGGGGCTATTATGTGTAAACAAATTATTATTACAATTCCGCTTTTTACGTATACATATCTCGTTTTCTCTGTTGGGTTTTTATTTAGAGCAAAATAAGAATAGAGCGCGCACAACACAACATCGATCCGCTCTGGCGATCATCCGCACTATTTATATAAACAGATCTCTTCAAATTTCATTTGTTTTTCTTTGTTTTTTCTTTTTTAATTCTATCGAATCGAAAAGAGAAAGAGAATAATGAAAAGATTGTTAAGAGAGAGTGCAGCGGAAATGGTCTGATGCCCAGAATGTTTTATAGGATCAAGCGCGGAAAAATGAGAAGCAAAAAGGCGGCCATCGGCCACGGGGCGGTAACGAACGCGGGACTATAAACATTCTGCTGCATTGCTCGAACACACAAAAAAACAACAACAACAACAAATGACTAAATCAAAAGAAAAAGCGCGTATCTAATTTTAAATTGTGATAGACCAAGTTAGGTATTAAGTATTATAGAGCTCGCAGCTCGCTCAGAATCTTATTATTACGTATATAACGCGCTATAAATGACCGGGAATTTTCATCTTTTCTGTAAACACTATTCCATCGACGTCGAATTTTCATCACTCTTTGTTTTCATTTCAGTTCTTCTTGCACAAAATAAAACAGTATGCCGGTGATTAAGGACAGCAAATGATAAGAGTGAAGTAGTTCCAGTGCGGTTCTTCCCTCTTCTAGCAAAACAACAAACCGGCACGCGGGTAAGCCAACCAATTTCTATATACTGATACAAACGATGTGTACAGCAATAATGCGACACACATATGAAATTCTCCTGGGTTCCTATGCAGGCTCATCAAATATAATACGTAGCTACATATCATACATGTATGCCGGTTGTGTACGTAGTGTTAGATTCCCTGTATCCCAGAGTGGTTCATTAACATTAATTAGTTATTTTTGGTTTTCGGGTGCGAACCAACGACCGCGAGCAGACGTTAGTATATTAGAGTGAGACACACACGTGTATATATTTTTTTTTTATGTTTTCTTCTTATATATACTTATTGCTCTTTTTCTCACAAATCTGAATTCATCGTCCGACACTTTCGCATTAGCGGACAGGGCCGTTGGGTCCGCGATGTGACTCACTTGTGGTGTAACGAATAAACAGCAGCAGCAGCGACATCATCACTTTTGCGCGTTGGCTTATTACGCCGCGACCGACTTGTTGATTACAGGTAATCAACATTTATATTTATAGATAAGTGAAGCAGGTGTCTTCTGCGCGATGCAATCTTGATGCGGTCAATGTTTTATTGAGCGTCAAATTTTATTTTAGGTTTTTTTTTTTATTGTGTGTGTGTCGTTTTCTGCTTTCGCTGCTGATTTACTGATTCAAATGAAGGTGCTCTGCTGCGTGCAACCAGCCAGGCAGCAATGATAGACTCACCAATACAAAGGCACGCTTGCATTAGGGCAGTCATATTTCATACAGCAAAGGGCCATCGGTATCCATGCAATTAGCTAATGCACAGGACGAAGCCACACACACACACACAGAGCACTATAGTAGTGTCGACATCATCCCTATAGCTCGTTTTTTGGCCTTTCCCCGTCGTCGATCGTCGTCGTTCATTAAAAACATTTTTCAACCGAGTCCGTGTATAATATCTGATGGCTATCACGTGCTCCATCCACCCGGATAGAAAGGAAATCCCCCCTCAAAAAAAAAAGACAGAAATGTCAAGGAGCTCCGGCTTCTAATGGGAAATTGTTAAATGGCCTGAAATGATATTATGTATCCGTGGCCGTGATGTGGAGGAAGACCAATAAAGCAGTCGTCGGCCAATGTCCGCATATTTGCAGCGGGCCGTGAAAGAATTCATTCTCGGCTGATTCGGAAAACTGCAGCAGCCGACCGCATATCCATTCAACACCCTGATTTCAATCTGAGCGCCAGGATCAGCTCATTAAGGCACGTATTGTGTCTCCTCTCCATCAAGGCAGCGCATCGCAGGGCAAAGAATGCGCCTATGAAATGAGGGGACAGGACGCGCTGGGTACCTCATCATTTTGATGTTCTCCATTTAGCACCACCGTGCAGCTAGTGGTGGACGCTCGTTTAAATTATACCCAACGCTAAAATGATGAACTGATTTCATCTGATCGTAATCTGTAGAAATTAGAAACAAAACAATGAGACCTCGTTTTTCAACTCGTCTTCCCTTTGATAACAGTAATAATAATCCCTTTGAGCTACACGCAGATAGAATCATTTCGTTTCGTGATTATAAACACTCGACTTTTGACCAACTGCTGATCAAGATCAGAGATAGTCCACACACAATTTCTGAATGAATCACAAACTTGTTTTTTTTGTTTTTTGGTTTTTTGTTTTTTGTTTTTTTCGTTTCATCAAAAAAACTTGATTGAGATTCGAGGTGTAGTTTTACTCCGAACTGACACAGAACAACACTCGCAAGTTCACGCCTTTTGAACGTGTCTCAACTCAGACGATGTTTTTTTTAAAAAATACCCCCACAAAAATATATGCGATCGTAGTGTAATAAGAATACTAAATATACCTAATAATACAAGAGAATCTATGACCCTGGAGCTATAGAAATCATTTGAAAAGGTGTGACTGTATATTTAAAAAACTATAAATCCGAGTTTGGTTTCGTTTCTTGGTTTCTATTTTTGACATCGTTAGAAAATTGAAGAAGTCTAGTACGTAGTAGCCAGCCAATGATATTTATATTTCCCACATATTTGCTGTTGGCCAATCAACCGTCAACCATTTCCAAGATCGAACGACGATGTATCAGGGGTCTTCGCTCTTGAACTTAACAAGGTTCGACTTTGCACGGCATGCATGCCGTGCGCAATATCGCATGCATACGAAATGAGTTCCACTGCTATAAAGGCCCTGCTCTTTCTCTTGTGTTTTGAGAATTAGAACCGATCCATCAAGAAATGACGTCGTGAGCAGCACAGCGCGGAGAAAACGCCATCACCACCACCAAACCAAAAAATACAAAAGTTGTTTGCTGGCTATATAGCAGCATTGCAGTGACTCTGCTCTTTGGTCTATAGCCAGGGCGCATCCGCAGACTCCCGCAGGATATTGACTTAAATCGGTTCATGGCCTTGATTGCCTTCCAGGTTATATGATGGTGAATGGAACATTTATTGGTATAACAAGTAGCCCTGGCAGCACAGCACACCGGCAACAATACTATATATATTAAATTCACGTGGATGCTGACCATCGTGATGTAGTATACACTCATCCCGTTTATGGTGTAGCCCCCCCTCTAATGCTCCCCTGCTGTCCATCTCAGCGTCCGTCCCGAGCGTCCGTATCAAACCGCGACCGGGTCACTGATGCTATTCGATATTATTTTCACTGGATGGCCACAGAAGAGACTGCGCGAGACTCCGTAAGAGAGAGAGAGAGTTTGACCTAAGGGGTTATATACCTGTCTCTTCTTTCGACTGTTATTATATTTCACCTTCGGTTTCACCTCAGTCGTTCCTATATAATATACATATGGGGATATATCTCTGGCGAGAGGTTTTCTTTGATCATCACGTCCGTGCCGTAATTACAATTTATACAGAATGTGAACCTTTTAATAGTTGGAGGTGATTGTTGTTGTTGCTGCTGCAGTTGAACACTAAAAAGGGGGCAGCGTTTTTTAGTGGCCGTTAATAGGTTGTAGACGGGGTTCGGCCAGCAAGAAGAACGGCCTCAGCAGCGCATAAATGAGTCGAGAGAGAAAGAAACGGCGTGAAGAAGAAATTACGCCGGGTATAGATACGAGCCGTCATCAATGTCTAAAATGTCTTGCATTAGCATATATACGCATTTTTTTTTTTTTTTTTTTTTTTTTTTGTAAATTTTTATTTCATCTTTTCTTTTTCTTTCGAGCAGCAAGTTTATGTCCAAATGGCACGACGAGGTCGGAAAGGAAAAGATGATGCCTGATAAAATTATTTATTATTTTTATTTTCCCAAAGGTGAAGACGAAAAATATGTACTGTCTAAAAAGTGATTGAATTCCAATTTAAAAAAAAAACAAAAACCTAAAAATGTGTCGTCGTCGCTGTATGATGAAAGATGCTCGATACATTCCAATTTTTAAACATTTGGGTAAAGAATTCGTTTCTTTTTGAAAAAAAAAAGGGAAGAAACAAAAATGAAAGGTCGTTCCTCATCACGCAAACTCGTCTTTTATTTTTAAATTCTTTTTCTTTCTCTCACTTTGCAGTTAATAATCACCTTGAACGCGGCTAATGTCCACTTTGTCCGCGTCGTCGACCATGTTGAATGGGGACTCGGGCGCTCAAATTACGGCTCACGAAACGGGAGGAATATGTCCGTGCTGGGCCGTGCTGGACATTGGAGGGTCTCAATTGCTTCTCGGCTGCGCCCAGCGATCAACACAAGTCACGTACTCAAAGCACACTTGGCTAATTATCGTCTTTTACCTTATACTTATGTTATATACATATATACGTATACACTCGTCCTGTCTCATTAATTAGCCCGTTATACGTGCGCTTAGTATATGTCTACATTTACTTGTTTTTAAACCTGGACATATTGCAGCAGCATGTACATATACAGGTGCCTGCTTCACATAATCAGACGGATCTTTCTATGTAATCAGCGGCAATGGACATCAGGAACACAGAACGACGGCCGGCTAGTCTATAACATTCAATAATATGGGAAACTTCATCAGTGTCACAGCGAATAATGCCAATTGTTGGTCCAAAAAGTAGGACAAAACAGCAGAACGTTATATACTTTTTGGTCATGAAAAATTGATGACGCCTAAAAAAAAAGTCATTAATAACGGAATGAGTTTGCCAATATTCACGCAAAATTAAATCAGTCTTCCCCCCCCCCCCCCCCCATCATGGCAAAAGGAGGTCCTGGGGAATTCTCTTTGGTTTGCCTTTATATGACGACATCAATCGATATCGATTCCACTGAAGCGTCGCTTAATTGCCCTAGTCTTATTTTTTTTTAAATAAAACACCGTTGGTTTGATTACGTCATTCTTCTCCGGTCTACCATCCACCAAATTTAACCGCACATGCAATAGATATTGTGTAACATTTCCCCCCACCGCTATGAAATAACAACATGTGTGCTCCTTCTTTTGGTTTGTGTCAACTCTGCTATATGCACTACCGTAGGTATTCAGGTAAAATAGCCCGGCGGCTGTTTTTAATTACCAAAAAGACAGAAGAGAGGAGAAGATTTGATATTGATTGAGTATTTTCAGTATTATTATACATTTTTAAATGAAGAGCTATAGTGTAGACTCACATCACAGCACGCAATATATACAAAATACTGAAGAATATTATTATTAGCTTTATATTTGTAACTTCTTTGGTTAATAGAGGGAAAGCGCCGCCATCGCCGCCATGGTTTTTGTTGTTTTTTTTAAATTCAGAGATAGAAAATGAGACCGCTGTATTCTTTTTTCCGATGATGTGCGCAGATAATAAAGAAATGCCATTAATTTCGATCCCGCTACGCATTTACCTATGGCCGATGGTCAAGTACAGGAGGATCCAAAGGATAGAGAGAGAGCCAGAACAATCCAACAGTGCACACAGCACACGTATTTGTATATAAATATTATACAACAAACATCAGCCACAACAATTTAATGTACAGGTTTTTTTTTGTTGAAGAGAGGGCATGGGGCAGACACGCGCCGTTGGTTGTTGTTGCCGTGTATAAAATGCATTGATGGGTCGATGCGCGTACCCCAACCTGAAGAGGGGAGGTCCTCGACACGAAAATAGTTAGCACATTTTAAAAAGAAGTTAATTGGACCGATGCCAGCATCAAAAAGGCACCTTTGGGCACCTTTTTTTCCACTTTTGATTTATTATACTACCTCACACGCTATATAGAGCCTCCACACTCTTTCTCTCACTCCTTTATAATAGTCTATATACAACCACTTTATATATATAGAACCTCAACGCGTCCGTAAATGGATCGGTGCAGGATGCCTGATGCCTCCACAGACAGGCATTTGCATATTCTTGTTATTATTTACAAAACAAAAAAAAAAAAAACAAAAAAAAAACACAAGGAATAATGTTACCGAAAGCCAATATCTTAAGATGATTATTATGTATACCCCTTTTTGTTTCTTTGTTTCTATCTGCTGTTCGATATAAGAGAAACACAATAAGCTGCACCATCATGTATATAAATATAAACATTTTACAGACACGCGGAACAGGGCAAACAGCGCACTTTGAACTGCTTATTCGGCACCGATCACGCGCGCTCCGTTTATCAGGTTGATTCATATTTGACCTTATAAAGATAAACACCTGAGAAATGGTCTCTCTACAAGTCGCGTTGGACATTATTCAAATGCAGTGCATATAGAAAGCCAATCTTTTTATATAGGTTAATTCATATGCAACTATATAGACCCGCGCCGTCCAAATGAAATCTCCGGATCTTAATTCATTATTTCCTTTGATATGAATAAAAAAAAAAAAATCAAAAGAATCTTCAAGTTATAAAAGGCGATTGGGAGACGATTTGATTTGGAACGAGAAAAGAAAAAGAAGAAGAGATGGAAAGTAACATAATATAACAACCCAGCGGGATCTATGATGCGCGGAGAAACAGCAGAGAGAGAGAGAGAGAGAGAGAGAAGTGGATACATCGATTTTGGATATGCAGCATGTCTTAATTAGTCTTTCTTTCCTTTTTCTGATTCTCCTTCTTCTTCTTCTTCTTCTTCTTCTTCTTGTTTCATTCGTTTTTATGGCTTTGCCCACAACAATCTATTGATCGCCACTGGGCGTACTTTTGAATGGCCTCATCGTTTTCTTTTCGTTTTCTTTCCCCTTTTCATCTCTGAACGATGACGACGGGAATCGAATTGCGATTAGAAATATGACTCTTGTAGATTATTTCGGTTGGACAGGCTCAGCATTTGCTGTGTGTTACCCACTACGGTTGCCCCGTCCATCCGACTTGGCCAGCGGCAAAGCTAAACGAAATTCTTCTTCTTAACTCTCTTTTCTTTCGGACTATTTTTGGGGATTTTCTTATTATATCACACGCATCAGAGTGTAATAGACTCTGTCGATCTATTTTCGCTGTCCACGCATTCATCGTTCTACACGTGTACAGAGAAAGAAACATATCAAGAATTCCGTGTCTAGCGTTATTCTTCTTATATTCTTATATGATGTAACAACTGTTCTTTCATCTGCTGCCGAATTCCACCAAAAGACACTGGCGAAAATGGACAACGACGACACAAGAATGGCACAGCAGTGATATGTGCAATGGCACTGCGTTCCTCGGTAGAAAGCGCTCAGTCAGCGACAACGGTTTTTGAAAAATAACAAACGAAGAAAACGTGCCGCATCTGATATCCAACGTGCAGAATGACGACGACGACACGACGGTTTACATGCGCTGCGAGCTCATCTAAACCGGATCCGATATAGTAATTACAAGAGAATCAGAAAAATAAAACAGGTTCGCTTTTATTGGTAGATATGTCGCTTCAACTTTGTCTCTGTGTATTGTTTGATTGAACTGCTATATATGGCATTTTCAACGGACAACATATTATTATTATGGATATTCTTTCTTCCTTACAAATATTTTACGACCCGTCAAGACGAAGAAATTCAATACAACTCGTCTGCCAATATAACGAGATATATCCAACGCTCCTTGACGTTATGTTCATATCCGGGAGAGAGAAAGGAGAACTCGGTGCTGGGCGCTATATAGTAGCGGGCGGTCAACGTGAAAATCACCCGTTCAATTGTGTTATATAACCAGAGAAAGATTATTCCCCCGGATCCTTCATCCGCGTATGTATATAGACTCTCTCTATACTGGATCTGTAGTGTATATATATACATAAATATTTAATGTTTTATATTATGCAGGTTCTTCTTTTCATTGGAGATGAACGACATGAGCGCCGCGGGTGGGGTTCATCCCGACTGATTCACTGTTTCATATGGCCGCGTGATACTCACGATGAACCTTATTCCATTGGCGCTTGAAAATAAAATGCCGATGAATTCTTGTCGCTCGTCCAGGGCGGCCCGGCAGCTATCCTATGGCAGTCAACTTTACATCAAAAGAGAAGAGAGAGAAAATAGACGAATAAAGAAGAGGATAGTTACTCTCTTCATCATACGATATGAGAGACGATATATACCGTATAGCCTTTGGATAACTGCTTGATTGCAGAACTGCTGATCTATACACACACAAGGCTCGGGAGAAAGAAAGAGAGAAGCGGAATAGTGTTATTTCGGATTATCAGCGATATATCGGGAACGAATTGCGTTGCTGCTGTTGTTGCTGTCAGCTCTGAGGGTCTCTATATAGTTTAAGGGCCACGACGGTCAGTTCCCGAAAATATTTCCAAAGCAGCCATTTTACTCGCCCCGGTCAAAAAGAAAAGAATTTTCAAGCGTGCCGCAAGATCGTTCCGTTTTGTTGTTTTTTTTTCCGCTAGGAGAGAACGGAGAGAGAGATTCAGTAGAGACCCGTAGTCCCATCAAAAGCCCTAAGATGATCGGTAGGCGATAAAAGGCGCAATCTTTTCAAATTTATTTACAATGTGGAAAGAAATAGAGAGAGAGAGAGTTGGGGTCCAGTATATTTAACGGTCCACTCATGCGATCACCCTGCACAAATTTGGCTCCGATAATAATTTGCCGTCTCCAATCACGTAAAAGGAAGTTAGCCGTATAGTAGGTCATTCTTTTTGAAATAATCTTAACCTTTCTGCGCTCTGTGTTTGTATAAATCCGAATAGAACTGAACGGGAATAATGGCGATATACTTGTCTATAACGTACTCAAACGATCGTACAGAATAATAGCTCAATTTTTTTGACGAAAGCCCTCAGGTCTTTGACAACAAGTTCTTCATCTTTTTTTCCTTTTTTTTTATAGAAAGAAAATACAAAGATTTTTTTTTCAGCGCAGCGCAAAAGACGATTTCATTCCGAGATGTTAAGCAAAAAATGCCCAAAAGACAGCATTCCTGCTGGTGTACGGACCCTGACTGGATTTTATGCCTCGATGGCTGCTGCGCTGGGAGATGCGAGAAGAGAGATGATCACACGCTATTAAGATACACTAAAAGAGATATCAGACAAAATGAGAGAGAGAGAGCCACAGGTTTGTTCTCTCTCTATATAGCCCTTCTCAAAAACGATATAGTCTATACACGCCACGGAATATATTCTAATAAAAGTCCGCGTCTTCAATTCTGCGTTTACCGGCCGCGCTCTCGTCTAGCTCCTCTGCTTATTATATATCCGAGGAGAGGATATACACAGAAAGATGTCTGAGGAGAAGGGAGTTCACTTCTATCAAATAATGTGTAGAGAGGAGGGAAAAAAAAGACCATTTTCAAAAAGAAAAAAGAGATTTGAAGATGAAGACTCTGGTGCTGTGGTGGTTATTACTATAAGCGCGTTATATATACAGCGGGAGAAGGGAGGGGGGGGGGGGGGCTATTAGCAACTTACAGACACTCCTAAATATATAAAAAGAAGCTCGTCGACGCATTTGGTTGCCGTTTAATAGCCGCTGTCCGATATTAGAAGAACAAGAAGAAGAAGAATAGAATTAAAAAGTTGGAATAAATATGAGCTACTCTCCTAATAATAATATAAGAGATACTGTAGATGAGAGAGAGATATGCGCAATGTTTCAAAGATATGCGCGCCAGTGAACTGTATTAACATAATATTCAAATTTATCGAGTGACACAAATATGTACATGTGTGTATACAACTCTGCCGCGCGAGATTGCTGCCGTGATCGGTCATTTTTCTTCCACGTCCGCAGAGGAAAATGCTTCAGCCGCACAACGTTTAATTTGATTCGTTTTTTTTCTTGGGCTTTGCGTCATCAAGGACGTTTTCGATACTATTAACATTAAAAAAAAAAAAAAAAAAAGAAATGAAAAATATATATGTTGATAAGGTCTTTGACTGCTGACCGTTGTGGTTGATGACTGGAAAATAGAAGTCCGGCAACAGCATAGAGCTCTTATAACCCGCCCTATATACGTTGTGTATATACAGTCACTTTATTTGGCAATCTCTTCAGATAGTTGTCTGCTGGAGTTTCTTCTTTCGCCTTTTGATGTACAGAAATGGAATGAAAATGGAGAAGAATGTGATGCGACTTTTGGATTTCAATGCCGCCGTTTTTGTGTGTGTAACGGTTGCCGGTTTGTGTGTGACACGTTTGTTTCGAATTCATTTTCTGTGTCGGAATTGCTGCACAGCGATTTTCTCTTTTTAAGAAGACAGCGGCGGACCCAGAAGTTCTTTCCATTTTTCAATCAAAGGCTAGCTCAAATTGGTGCGCGGCATCGTTCAACGGGCGCACGCACGACGGGACGGACAACCCGGCGAGCCAATTTTCAAAAAGTGAACAATAAAATCTTAATAGAGGGAACAGAAAGAACGATGTCGAGAAAACAAAACAAAAAAACAAAAAAAAGCAACAAGAAAGAGAGAAAAGAGACGAGAAGAATTTTTCGTGAGAAATTCTGATTTCTCTCTCGAAATAAATGGCGCGATCGGGAGCCCAAGAAGAAGAACAACAACAACGAAAAGAAAATAGCTAATCCGAACGACTTTTTCTTCTTCCATTTTTTGTTTAGTTTTTAATTTTTCGAGTTGCTGTTCTAGACTTCTTCTTCTACGTACAGTTGTATACACGGAGGAATATCCCACATTCATCTAATAAACGAAGTTGTGCCATTAGCGGACGTCGCGGCGGTTTTCTCACGCTATTTCTCTCTTATTCTTATCTTTTTTTTTTGTCTTTTCTCCTTAGTATATTCTCGGCTGTATATGATGCAATCAGCATATAATGCAACGCCGCTGTGGGCACGGTAGGGGCGGCAGACCCAAGAAAGACCGGCCCGTGTCTGCTCTCCCTCAACAGCAACTCAGCGCCACATTTTATACACACATACAGTATAGCCGTGATACATACGTGTAAATGTGTAGAGCAGCAAAGTGCCAAGAACTTTGTTGCTCGACGATGCAATAGCTAATACATATAGGAGACTTGCATTCTTTTCTTTTTCTTTTTTCTCTCTCTCTCTTCTCTTTTGTTTTATTTTACTTGGTCGTCGTCCGTTCCCACACATTCGATCAATGGCCGCCTGGCTGCTGACCGCAGAAACTCATATCGGGAGACCCACGGCCCAGCACGTCCAGGTCAGTTCACGCATGGCTATACTATAGTACATAGTCTCTAGCTTTTACCTATTATATCTCTTATCTTCTGTACCCTGTTTATTGTTTTGTCGGTTTGTATTTTTTTTATTTTCTTTTCTTTCTGGATGTTTTTTTTTGAATCGCCGCAATACAATTTCATTTTTTCATTCATTCATTTTTTTTTTTTTTTGAAATTTTTGTCTTTGTCATTTTCGCATTATTAGCGTGTATAATGCACTATGCACCAATTGTTGGAAATGAACAACGGAAATGAGAAAACAAATAAATAAGAAAAAGTCCCAAAAAATGATATCATGACCGTCCGCCGTTGTGTATAACAATAAATTAAAAAACAAAAACACAAAAAAAAAAAACACTTCTTTATTACGTGATTATTATAACTAGACTGTGGCGCGTCGTTCGTCTGATCCCCTGTTCCCGTAGTATAATAATCGGCGTTCACGCGTTTTCCACAAGGGAAAAAAAATATTCACACCGTTTACAAGGTCCATTTGACTCGGCGTGCCATACTGCAATGCTCTGCAAATAACCGCGCGTTGAAAACTAAACTAAAAAATAAAAGCAGTTTCGACTATATTTAAAAAACAACTGGCAAAGTCTACTGATGGACGAAATAAGGTGGAGACCAACAGATAAATGGATGGCCGTCTCAGTCGTGATACACCGGACAGGTAAAATATATAATATACAAGTACTAATATATACATACTAGTCTAGTATAATATTCATATAATGTTTTATGGACAAGTGAATGAGGAGACGAGCGCGGTCGACTGGGCGATGAGGTTATTTTCAAATATATTTTACATTTTTTCTACATTTTTTTTTTTCTTTCTCAAGAGAGAAAAGAGAAGTGCGGACTCATTAAACGTGTGTTGACGACATCGCTATCAAACGCCGGCACGGCTCTCTGAAGTTCCCGCAGCACCGTGGCACCTTCTTAGCCGCTTCTTAGCCGCTCGTCATCGTAAAAAGAAATTGAGCAACAATTTTTTCAGCCGCGCTAGGAAATGTTTTTCAGATGATGCCCTTGTGTGTTGGCTTGCAATCCAGTACTCTATGCGACGATGTGTACTGTGGTGATAGACTTGAAATTGCGTTTCCCGTACGCGTCCATTTATATTCAACGTGTCATATAATTGGCTTTGTATAATACACAGCACATAAGATGGTCTATACCGTCTACCCATGTCTATAGCGAGTCAGCAGACACACGGGGCGATAGGATGACGACGCTTCTTAGAGCCTTTTTTTTTAAATATTTTCTTCTATTTCTCTCTCGGGTGTTGAGAGTCTTCTGTCGTCAATTTACGATCACCAAACTTCTTATTATTATTCCCATCCACTTGGTGTCGGTGGTGTTGTTGTCGCTATTACAAACTGCAATGTTTGTAAATGAATAACGACGACGCTAGCGACCACGGCATATTATATACTGTGGCCGCTGTGATATATAAGGTATACAGTGTTATAACCATTGCGATTCCCCCGCTGCGTTTGTTTGCTTGGCAGATTACGGTACATAATATTCGACCGGCGATATTGTATATATTTACAGGTGATGGCGGACGGTTCGGAGAAGAAGGCCGTCTGACAGTCAAGCGTGCTGGCCATCATATATATGTATGTAAAAATGAGATTATTTGTTATCACGAGTCGCCATTGTTACAGTTTGACAAGTGGAATCTTAAAAAGTTAAAAATCTACGCGCGCCCATTTCTTGATGTAAATCTTATATAAATATAAATATAATTAGTAATAATTGGTTAAAATTTTCCCTTTTTTCGGTGTCGAATTTATTTAGATATCTAATCCACTTTTATGTGTAGATGAAAGACATTCGAATGAACCAAAAGAATGTACTACTACTAGCTACTACTTTAAACATTGAATTCGAGGAAGGAGAAATCATCCGAAAAAGGTGCCGGTCCTTGTATGTTGTTTTCTTTTTTTTTTCGAATGTTGTCGAGATTAGCCGAGTCATCCAATCGGTTCGATCCATCATCTGATGACTTGGTTGGTGTGTATACAACCATCAACAACATCACTAATACTATATAGGTACTACATTGATGTACACCATTGACATCATAGCTTCTATCGTCATAGAAAACATCATCGGCCACGTACAGCCACTTGATGGCCGGTGAGGGTAAACAGCAATCTGTTGTACGTACGTTAATCCGCGCGTGAAGGAACTGAATTATATAAAAAACCAAAGGCACGAAACGAATGTAATGAACGCGTAAAACCTCGTGAATTGACGGATCTTGTAAGAATTCCAGCGGCAATTCTCTCTGTTCTGTGTGTGTTTACATAAGAACGAGCGCTGAGAGGAGTGAAAAAAAAACAAAACAAAAAAACATTAATCATGTTACGACGACGACGCTGGTAACAGAATTTATTTTTGTTATTTGTGCGCGATGCGAGAACACGCCATCACGAGCGTGCCGATACAAAACTGAAATGATGCCATTTTCATTATTATTCCAGAAGAAACGTCCCAGCACATCATCATCAGATCGACCGTTATGCAAAATGTATTACGCACATAAAGAGAGAGTACCCTAACGAATAAAGTCGTTATTTTTCTCTATATTAAAACATCACTCTCGGCGTCATGCCGAAAAGTTATTGCAGTCAAATATAAAGCCAGTCATGATTAATGGCCGCCCAATAATGGACAAATAAAAAATTAAAAAATTAAAAAATTTTTTTTTAGATTCCACCATAGGAAATTGAGCTCGTCATTTCTTTCTTCGTCCACAGTTATAGAAAAACCAAGGCAACGATTTCTTCTTTTTCTTGCTCTTCTTTATATCCACACAACACTGGCGCTATACCTGTGTGTGTTTTCTCCTCCTTCCTATACCAACGTATTAATACGGCAAAGGCCGCAACATTCATCCAACATCTGGTTGTATATTAGGCGTTGAATTCGTTCATCAGGTAAAATAATAATGACATTATCAGATTTATCATCGCAGGTGCGCAACGCCCATCAATCGTCCAATCGAGAAGAACTTTTCAAAAAGGAAAACAAGAACATTTCAATTCTCTCCGTGTGGTCTGGTCGCTTCTGTAAATTTCCACGTCAAAAACTCTTTCATTTATGTAGACGTTTGGAAAAAAAAAAAAAAAAACGGGATATCAAAAATCGATAACACAGAAACCAAAGTGAAATGATGACAAATATCACCTTTTTTGGCTTATCTATTACGTGTACGTGTAATCACTGTAATGTATATATCCCATCCGAGCTGGATATCATCTGCTGTTTGTTATTGTGAACCCTATCGCGGGTAATAACCTCATACCATTTCCCGTTGTATATTCAACCTGTAATTACCTGGCTGATGTACATATCTTATATATATATATATGTAAATAACTATATTAGTACAAAGTAGCTCATTGTGTGTCCGTTGAGTATCTATACACTGTATAAAGTGCGGATTCATCTTGAGAGAGCCTGTGACGACACAGCGGCGGTCAGCGCTAGTCGCAACACAAAACGTCTGAGAGGATCTCTAAAAGATAATTCGCTGATCCGCGTATAATAGGGCCACTGTGAGAGATCTACGATTGAAATCACCAGCAACACGCTGTGTACAATGTCGACATTGGACAGTACACATCTCTTTACAGCAGTCGTCGTCACAAAAGAATCTTCATTTCTCAGAAAAATTACTCTCTCTGTACTGATGTGATAATCCCCAACATATGTATTTTTTGTGTGTTGAGGGTATGGATACAAGTGTGACAAGGCAATCTGTGTTTTTTCTTTTCTTTTCTTCAATGCCGCCGTCCGCCACAGGAGGCGAGGAAATGCCTCGACACTTTTTTTCTCTTGATGATGACGTTGGTCCTAGCGCCGCTGTTCCTCTCTGTTTCCCATAGGTCGCGTTACTTGTTTATATACATACGCACGGAATTCTATACGTCGCCGTGATGATAAATAGACAACGAATAAGACAAATGTTTCCTCATAAATAAAAACCAACAAAAAATAGAGAGCGAGGAGGACTCAAAAGAGACGGGCGACATTTTGAGTTGACGAATTGTTTGTTTTTGCTGTTGGTCTCTATTCAATAGACGAATCGTCCGTGTCGCAGGTGATTTCAATGCGCGGGACACCAACGTGAAACGCCGGTTGTTTGATGAAAAGCGAAACGATGACGGACGGGAGAGAAGAAGAAGAGCCGACACATATATATAACATACAGTGGCCTATCACGGTGGATTATCACGGTCTTGTATACAATTTACCAGCATCACGGCAAACAATTTGCAACCGATTTGTGTTGTTGCAAAGGGAACGGACGATGTTATAACAGAAAAAAAAAAATCGACGCTGCTGCTGTTAAAACGGTTAACCGAATGAAACCGTTTCCAATTGGCTCATCAACAGCCATATAACCGACCGAAAAATGAGGAGCGAATAATATTATTAGGGAAAACTATATAGTATGATAACATCATCATCAGCACAGAAACCACACGGATGGTGAAGCAGCACTGATGCTATGGCAGTTTGGCTGGCTCTGGCTCTCAGCTTGAGCAGCCACAAGAGGATATAGTCATTCAAATGTTCCACACACACACATCAAGAAAGTGTATTATAATATACGTAATAGTTGCTGCTGCGCTATGCAATAAAAAATATATAACGACGAGTGGGATTATTCGGCTTTTATCGTCCCTCCCGCGTATACATATATAAGATAATATACTATATAGTATTCCTCTTGAGTTGACCACCCGTGAGTTATATGTTACAAATGTATATCTAGCTGCGCTGCCGTTGTCTTTTCACCTGTAAACTAAAACACAAGACGATGATGATCGTATTTCTCGTCGTCATCTTTATTTTAAAGACACAATAGGCCGAGACGCCTTATGATGCAACGCAACAACAAAAATGAAAAAAGAAAAAAAAAAAACAAGTTTTTTGACTGGCTTTTTTCTTCTTTTATAGATATTAGACTGGTCGATGGCGTGCTAATGAGCACTTTACCTCTCTCATAGTAGCTATAAGCATGGACATTTTGGTTTGGGTAATTCCCAGCATTTTTCGGCAATCGTTCAATAATAATAAAAAAAAATTTTTTTAAAAAAGAAAACGTACAAAATTACAACCGTTGAGGATGTATATACTATGACCGACGTCTATATAGTTTCTCTGATTGCGCTGAAATTGCAGAACAAAAGAAAAAGAAATTGACGGACGAGGAATGTCGACTCCCTGCTGTTGCTGACTGCTCCGTTTCTTATTTTCATCTCCGTACGTTAACATAACCCGGATAAGAGAGAAACAAAAGGGGGAAAAAACATATTTATTAAAGAAATGTGACGTCAAAGTGAAGACAGAAAACTGGGACTGACTCCAAAATTCGATTCGTCATATTTCAACTTTTTGTGAACATTTTTTTGCAAATTCTGTCGAGATGTGAGATTTTCAATTTACCGTATATATACTATAACGCCAGGTGATGTTGAGGTGCTGATGACGTGCGAATTCTCTTGTGAAGATGTGAGAAAAGATAAACCAAACAAGGGGAACCTTGTTGCGCATTATTGCTAAAATAATAACCATGTGTTTTGCATATGCTGGGGGGGTGTGTGCTGCTGCTGCTGCTGCTTCAGTCTTGTATATTTCACGCAACCTGTTAGTAGACTTTACTATATAGTTATTCAGCATGTTTTCTACTCAGATTTCTCATTTTTTTTGCTGTTATCTCTTGTTTGCCCAGTCAAGCGACTCTATCCACCCGCAGACAGCCAAATTCCTGACGGTGGATAGTGCGGGATATAGCTAGTACATACGGAACATGATCATCATCCTATCTTTGGCATATGAGGATTGGCGCATCCATGATGGCCTAAAACTATACGAATATTTCAACGGTGACTGACTGAAAACCGCAGACGGATTATTATTGCCAAGTCCTGTGAAAATAAATGACCAGTCCTGCTACTATATACTCTGGTTGTTGCTTCATATTTCTTCGTCTTTATTTTCATATTTTTTTTTTTTTTTTCATTTGTATTTCGGAAAATAAGAAAACACGAAAAAAAAAATATATAAAAGAAGAAATGATTATCTCGCACTCACGCGGACTGATACATCACGTCATATTATTTTGATAGAAAGAGGGAAAGAGAAGAAGAAGAAAAGTAACAATTGTTGGATAAGACACCATGGGAAAATCAGACGCCTGGGAAAATAAAAATTATTCTTCATTTTTTTTTAATTATTCTTCTTTAGCTATTTGCTTCTGTAGACCTGCTATATAGATATTGCTAGAGTTGAATGTATATTATGTGTACAACAATATATATACCGTTGCGCTGCTATAGGCTGTTGGCCAGCCAAATAATGTAACGCAGTGCTGGTCGTCGACCAAAGATAAAGAAAAACGAATAAGGGAAAATAATAAATAGATATTTAATAAATGGTACGCGGGACGTCTATATATGTATGGTACACCGGCATTGCCATACAAGTCATTGTCCATGTCCTTTATATTTTCGGTTTGCGTTCTGGGATTGCCATCAGTGATTGATCTATTCTCCCATCCCCATGACTTGATAAATAGACGAATCAATCAGTTGACCATTGCGGTTTTTCTCTTTCTTATTTTTCTCACTTTATTATTTTCGTTTCTTTTCTATATAGTACTTGCCGGCCACATATAAAAATCCAACACGTCGAAAATTGAAAAAAAAACAAAAAACAAAAAACAAAAAACAAAAAATAAAATAAAAATAAATTCCCTGGGTTAGCATTTGTGGTAAGTTCCCTTGGCGACGCCATGTTTCGCGTGTATGTTCTTAATGTGTTATTAAAGAATTCGAATGACGCGATTCATTCGAATCGGCTTGTTCATCTTCTTTTGTATATCGTCGTCGTCGTTGATGCACCCGCGATTCATTCGTCAGCGATGCGATAACATTCGTCGGAACGTTTGGCTGATTGAAATCCACTGATGATAAATGTGTGACGTACGCATCGCATAACAACGGGGAAACATGTTTTGTTAAGCAAAACGCCAATCACCAGAAGAAAACGCAAAAAAAAAACATTTTTGCATTGCGAATCGCAGGTACACCTCTAAAAAAAAAAAATGATTTCAAATCTTTTTCGCTAGTTTGAATATTTCTTTCACCCGCATTCCTTGTATTTATTTATATACTGTATATAAATTCATAATTCATTGCCAAACTCTCGGTTGAGCGACAGAGCCATAAAATCACCTACTGTCAAGTTATTCAAATATAGACCAGTAACGTCGTCGGCATCTATATAAGGTTGTACTTTCCCTTTTTTTCATCGCTTCGATTGGAATCGACTTTTTTGTTGCCAGGCAATTTTTCCCTTCTTTTTTCATCCTGTCCACTTTTTTTTTAGGGGGGTGGAGAGAGGATAAATAGATACGGTATTTATTGAGGTTCACTATCCCAACATTTTTGTTGTTTTTCTCTCATATCGCTTGGCTTCACATTACCAGCATTGACTATAGAAATAAATGACAACGACTGATATGCTATATTAAAAATTGGGATCAACCCAATGAACGCGCTATCGCTACACTAGTATATCGATGATATCAAAATAGAGGATCGCTCTCAAGTTTTTGCGCTCTGAAAACCTCAAAATTCGTTAGAAAAAGAAAAAGGGGTTTTTCCTTTGTGTTTTTTTTTGTGTTTCCCCCGTCTTCACGTGTAGGAAACGTTCAGGTGCGTTGTATCATTACGAGCTGCTGGCCATTATCCATTTGAATGAACACCCACAAAACGCGTTTTTTGTTTTTTTCTTCTTCTTCTTCTTCATCGCGTTCTACATTTACCCCAACCAAGTTAATGACGAAGGATTTTTATGCCGTTATTTGAAATAGGATGTTAAATAATAAAGTAGAAGAAAGAACGGAAGATGCGACGGCGGTGGACTGGCAGTGATGCGGAAAGCCGAGACCAGTAAAACAAAAAAAAACAAAACAAAAAAAACAAGAAGAAAAGAACAAAATTTTGAAAATGGACGGAAGGAAATAGAAAAAAAAAAAAAAAAAAAGAATTTCCCATGCGCCGATATTAGATAATATAGCGACGAAGGAAAAGGGAAATATATATTTAACGCACAACACACTCGTATATAATAATCATCCCGAAAGGTCTGAAGGTGTCCAAAGTCACCGCGCTCGGTCAATAATAAAACACAAAAATACGAAAAAATACAAACATTTTTTAATTTAAAGAAAAGTCAAGAAAAAGCAACGACCGGCGTCGAACCGCCGACACATACACGGACTCACCGTGTGTTAACGCACCAGTGACACAACTTTTCTCTTTTCTCTGTGTACTGGAACTAATTTTCTACTTGGTAATGGACGCGATCCGAACGTGCTGCTGCTTCTTTTGCCCTTCATCAACAACTACATAAGAAACCCAGTTTACTCTATTTTTATTTCATTTTACTCTGTTGGCTGGTTGGCATCATCATATTAGAGTTGTTCTTCTTCCTATTGTCTTGTGTTATACTATAATATGTACGGTTTTTTATTTATAATCCCAAAGTGCATCACCGTTGACATGTGAATGAATGACTGGACCAATTGAATCATTGTACAATACATGTGTACAAGAATACACACATCAGAGCTCTCGTCACAATCCAGTGACTTGTTACATTTTTTTACTATTACAATGCGCTTATGTAGGTAAGGTATAGAGTCTCAGAAAAACCGAACCCAATTTATTCTCCGGTTCTCGTCCATATAGTCATCATTTCATCATCAGACAACGCAGTTCGGGGTCGCCGATGCGCATCGCTCGTCGTTGCTCATCAACGACGACGAGGTGCTGGGCGACTTGATGACTTTTAACGGTGGGCAACGACGTCGTCGTCTCTATGTGTGTGTCCCGCTCGGTCGCCAACATGGTGGCATGTCATAACGTCGTCCCGAGAAGAGGAAAGCGGATGTGGCGTTTCAACAATCAAAAAAATTAGAAAGAAAAAAAAAAAAAAAACATTTTTTTCTTTTCTATTTGTTCAACTTCTTTTTTTTTTGTGTGTGTGTGTGTGTGTCCCACGTTCCTAGTATTAGACTGACTCACTTTTTCATCATCTTTCGTTGTATAGTACATGCTGGTGGTCTTTTCCCTTTTTATATTGTCACTGGTTATGTATGAGTGCCGAGCTGTATGTATATAGTGAATTTATTTCACGGGACCCATAGTTTATTTCCTTTTTTTCGGCCATGGTCAAATCATCAACCCGCTCCGTCGAGTGTAAACTGCCGCAAAAGTATGAAGTTGCTGCTACAGTCTCTACAGCGCTCTACAGCAGCAGCACAGAGGGCCCAAAGTGGCCTTGCGTGAATCAAACCAATAAGATAAACAACCATCAGCAGGAACATTGGGCAATTCATAGAAAAGAACGGACCAACCTAAAAGTCCCGATTAATACAACACAAAAAAAAAAATTAAGTCAGAAAAAAAACAAAAAACAAGGCTCATATAATAATATAAACATTCGATAGATAATATCCGCCCACCGATCGTCCGTCCAAATTGAGTCGGCATTCTACCATACCAAAATACATTCAGCCCTGCCAGTCAGGACTCATTTTACTGTATATATACTAATATTATTATTAGACATTTTCTTCTTTTTGTTTTTTTTTTCTTTTCTGTGTATTACGTCGATAATATTCTCCGTTAGACGACGATATCGGACCTTATTTTCTTTTCGTTTTCTGGCCGCCACGCACACGCCACCATTTAAAAACGTCTCTAATAACCAACACGAGACACGTCACGTTGACTTTAGGGCAAAAATAAAACAAAAAATAATATAAAAAAAAAAAGAAACGAAAACGAATTGGTCATCTTGTCGTTTCGATCGGCTGTTCTCACGCAACCGAAACTTCTTTTAAAAAAATAAAATGAGATAACCCAACGTGTGTTATTTTGTTATAGGTATAGCAGCGAGAGAGAGAGAGAGAGAGATGAGCTTCTTGTTCTATATATCGTTCAAATGCGGTGTAATACGTCCTCCTCCCATCGAGTGTGTCGAGCGAGCGCCGCATGAGCGCCAGTGATTGATTCGATCCATAAATCTAGATCGCTTTGTTTGTGAAAAAACCAAACAAAAAAAGGGAAAAGGGAAAAGCAAACAAAAGATATTATGAACGAACGTCGACCAACAACAACAACAAAGAAAGAAAAAAAAAAAACACGAAGGAAATAAAACTAATAGCCATTTGTCTATAGTCCAACTAGAGTATACAGCAGCATTTTGTTATTATTATTATATATTCTACTTTTATGTGCCCAGTCGTTTCGCTCGTCTAACTCTCTACCTGTCCCGTCATCGTTCGTTCTTTAACTTCTATTTGTTTTATATGTTTCAGCTCAAACAAACGTCACTACAACCAAAAACACGCAAGAGATTCTGGTTAGATTCTCTGTGCACAAGCCGCTCTCAAACAAGCGAAGAGAGAGAGAGAGAGAGTAAGGTCGGACATAACATGTGGACGCCACCCGGTGGGTATATAGACAGCCGATGAAAATGAATCGAGAGCTTGTTATATTACGACGCATTTAATGAGCGCAAAAAAAAAAAAAAAAATGGCGAGGGAACACAAAATGAAGAAAACGCGGAAAAATGAAATACAACACAGAAAAGAACCACCGATGAAACGCAATTTAGTGAACAGTAAACACAAAAACGCAGAGCCAGTTGAGCTAGACGAACGCGAAAGAGAATGATGATGATATACGCGGCTGTAAATCAGCATCAGTGCAACAAGCGCAAAAGTTCCTTACCGTCCGCACGGCAAAAAGTCCAGCGTCGTCGCCGTCGCTCCGACATCTGGATCCATGCAGAGAGAGAGATCAGCGGACACGCAATACAAAATATTCAAATGCAGCAAAAAAAAACTGGGGAATTTTAAGAAGAAAAAAAAATGAAATAATTTTTTGTTTCCGCGTAGAGAGACATAAAGAAAAAAAAAAATGGATGAAAAATTGTACGTTATACACTTTTATCCGTCGTTTCACAAAAGCCGCGGACGCATATTAGTCGAGCGGACGAATAATAAGACACCATCTGTCCGACGCTATTTTACGAATGGGTGGCAAAAAGGCAGTTTTTTAGCGTCGAGGATTCAATTCAAAGTCGAGACATTCAAGAGGTAATTTATTAACTCGACATGTTTGTCTTTCTTCTTTTTCATTTGTGAGATTTGTCATTTCCCAGCATCAGAAGTTGGAATGATGGTGTCTCCTTTATTATTATTCTTTCAGAATTAAAAAAAAAAAAAACGGCGGCCCATGTGCCATTACGCATGGGAATGGTGTCGTCGTCTCCTTTCTTATCTTCTTTTTCTACATTTCTTCCGCTTTCATTTTGTTTGTTTTTTGTTTGTTTGTTTTTTTTTGCGTTGTTGGCCTTTGGTTTTCTGTTGGCTGGTAGGATTTATTCCTTTCGACGATGGATGGCACGGAAGACAGTTTTGTGTTTGAACCGCTCGGATGAAAGACCTCCAAAGGTGTTGGTGTCATAGTAAATAATACAAACAACGCAACAACAATATCTACTATATATAGATATGAATACTCTATAGCTTATATGTTAGAGTATCAAAAGAAAACCTAGGCAGGCAGCTCATTAATATCAAGTGGAAGGCAAATATAAATAAATAAATAAAAGAACACTCGAGTGTGACTGCGTGGGGATGCTGCCCCGGATGGTGGCATAATACGTCATCTTTTGTATTATCGCTGCACCTGAGCTCTTGACCTTTTTTTTGATGCCGGTTATTTGATTAATTCAACATTGGACGACGAGCAGAGGCTACATGTGTATACGTTTATCTATCTCTAAGGTTTGGGGTATAAGATGGGTAGACAAAACATAGAAAATTTATAGAAAATTGGACGAGACAAGCGAAAGACAAGCAATTCAACCCATTGCACGTCGTTTGCGATTGGTTCCGCCACTGCCAGACGCCGCCGCCCTCCTGCCGTCACATCACCACCACGTACCGACACTCTCGACTCCCAAGATGAGGCCAAACATTATCTATACACACACACACATATATATAGAGTCTAGAATAATGCATGGCAGAATCCAAGTTTGGGAGAACGATTCAACTCTCCTTTTTCGGATCGGAACATATCTTTTTCACACCTGAAACATAATATGAATTAAGGTTCATTTTCTCAATACCAGCTGCTATGTCAGCTACTGCTCTCTTTCTATTTTGTGGATCTCTGAGACATAAGTTGAATTCAATATCTTGACACGCTTGTGTGCTGTGTAGAGATTTTATTTTATTTTTTTTTTTGGTTCCCACTTGTTATTTTTATTATAGACGCCATATTATATATAGCGCCGCTAAGTCTTTCTACTGTATGTTTTGTGAGACTGCATGGTATATACCTAAATATAGAATTAACGACATTGAAGTTGTTGTTGTTGTTGTTTTGCCCTTCTATTTCGGCCTGGCGGCCAATCTAAAAACCTGTTGCTGTTTTGAACGCCATTTTTACAGTTTACACAATTGTGCCTCGACAAAAAGAAATGAAATAAATAAATAAAAAGAGACATGGTGGGGGGGGGGATAAAAAAAGAACAACAACAACAGCTCAAAAGATAAATAAATGAATGGTGGGTACCCAGCAACAAATAACTTAAAAAGTAAATAATAGTCCAGTGGAAGATAAATCTATAAAAGAGGGGGAAAAAAAAAAGGAAACGAGTCATTTGTGATTTACTGTGAGAAGCTGCAAACTTATTGCTCGACTCGTTCTGCTACTTTTCCTTATACCGCACACAACACAGCAGAGTTAAAACACATATAGCGGCCGGCTACTCCGCCTCTTGTGTATAGCCTTGCGCTGCCTTTGGTTTGCTGCTGCTGGTGGGGGCCAGTGGGCGCGCATTAGCGTCCGTTTATGTCAACTAATGACGTTATAAGTACACAAGACTTTCTGGGCCAGTGGCCGGCCTTCTCAGACGACTCCCAAACCCATTGCTCGGTATATTATAGTTGCTTGCCTGCCTATATGTACTCAAAACCCCTTCATCCTCCCAGTACAGTAGGAAAAGGCCGGCCAAAAGGAAATGAAAGAAACAAAAAAGCTCTCACAGTTCTCGACCGAAACCGCTCGCTCCACTTTTGATTTATCGACACAGGAACAACAACAACAGTGGCTCATATATAGTTCTAGTGAAACCCAGTTTGTTTTTTTTCAGTTCGTCGAAAAAATATAATAACGAACGTATAATATATAATAACTGGCTGCACACACAATAAGAGTAGAGTTTATAAATTGAGTTGGTGGCTTACTTGTTGTTTGGTTCTCTGCAGGCGTCTGCAATCGAAGCTATGTGCTGGAAATCAGTTTGAATATAAGATTATTGTATACATTCGAATGGGCGAGACGTATAGTCGTCATTTCCTTCCTTCCTTCCGGGACGACGGACGATGATTACAATCATGTATGTGTTCAAATAACCACTGGTTATTTCGCGCCATGCCATGATGATGATAGTTGTACATATGATTGTATATAGTCACCGTGTAATACATTCCAACTCGGAGGAGCGTGAATATGTGGGACACAGACTGCAATTAAACCTGTCTCTAATTGAAAATTCTTTTTCCAATTAGCATCCCAGTCCGCGTTCATGCAGCAAAAGAGAATTCTCCCAGTTATAGAGCAACTATAGTTTTTTATTGTCGGGATTTTTCTGTTTTGTTGTTTCTTTTAAACTCTTTTTTTTTTTTACATGTTTAAGTAGTTGAGCTCGAAAAGAAAAGAAAGAGAAAGCGTTTTGTTACGTTGTGCAAGTGTACAGAGAGAGAGAGAGAGAGCATTCATGCAGGGTCGCGGTGTGTATTATATACATCGTATAATAGGCGTTATTCTTTCTAGACTCTCGGATAAGCTCATTAGACGCCGGATCCTCTTCGCATATGAAGAAGAAAAGAAAAAAAAAAGGATGATTATCTCATTATATACTACAGTGTCTGCGCGTATATCATTAGACTTACCACCCGCTGTGATTAATCAATGGTGGGTCTTGCCGTCTATTACTGTATAGTATACGCCATACTATATATACTAAATACATTCTCATTTATTCCTTTCCGACGTCAAATTACATTCCAACCTGCTGCTGCTGCTGCTTCTTCGTTACATAACTTCTTCCTCTTGCTGAGGAGTTTACATATCTTGGTGTTTGATAGAGTATAGATAACCGAAAATATTTCGAGCAATGTTTTGTGTATACCCGCGTACGATCTTTAGATAGACGGTATATATAAAGAAAGACTCTCGGACAGTACGGCCAGGTACTTATTGGCATCCGACCTTGATTGGTTGGTTGGTGGCTGTACTCTATAGAGATCAAGACATCAGCATCCAATAAATATTACTGAGTTAGAAGGGGGAAAGAAAATTTAAATTAAAAAACAAGTCAAAAAACTGGAAGCGAAAGATACAGCAGCTCTCTTATTTTTTATGTGTGACGGCGTATAGCAATTAGAATACAGGCCACCCCTCACTCGAGATTGAGAGTATATATATAGGAGCTGTCAATGTAATAAAGACGTGATGATGATAAGGAGATGCAAAAGAATGATGCGGGACTCAATAGACTCTAGTCTAACCAGTCGATAGGGGCACGCCTAGAGACGTACTGATGATGCAGTAGCTCATGGCAAAAGAAACAGATGAAAAGTAAAAAAATAAAAGAAAATAAAGAAAAAAAAACAACAACAACTGTTAACCAAAATTGAATGGCGTTGTAATTCCCGAATAGAAGAAGGTGCCTGGTCATGTCCCGCGCCAATGATGACCTGAAGGGCTCTTTTTTTCTGTCTGTTTACAACATATAGAGATCGAAAGATGATGCTCAATTGAATGATCAATCATTATTAGACATCAACAGCACGATTGTGATAAAAAAATTTGAAATTATTAAAAGAATTTCAGCAGACTCTATTAAAAGTTGATCGTTAAAAAAGAAACACAGAAAATGTGATTTATAGATTTTTAAAGATCATCCTATGTTGCTTCGTTAATGTTACAATCGAAACGGTTTTATTATATTATACCCGGCCGGATGATTATTATTATTATTTTTTCTTGTAATTTTTTTTGTTACTCGTCGGATATGTCAGACATCATCGCAGCGATTACAGGCGGTGAAGACTATACGGCACAACAACAACAGACATCACAGCACTTGATGGTCACGCGTTACAGCAACAGCAGATGATGATGATGACTATTAGATGAGGCTGTATATATATATGTTATACGCTACGTCGCTATATGCTTCTATGCGCAGCAAGAGCAGACACAAGTTGTATAATTTGAGGTCGGTTGGAGGAATCGTGAATATAATCTAATAGGATGCGCGCTATGGGGCGCCCGGGCGCTATGGGGTCCGCGACGAAAGACTAGTCCGGTAGTTAATGATCTTTTACGATCCAGCAGGGGCCAGCAACGGATGGTGTGTGTGTTTGTCTGTTTGAGGGCCAGCATCCGAATGTTTCTTCTTTTTTTTTTTTAAAAAAAAAAGACAATAAGAGAAGCATCCTCACATGCCCACATATCCTCCTCCATCTTTCAAGACATATTAATAAATTATATATTTTTTTCTTATTTTTAACGATCATTCCGATAGTTAAAAAAAAATTATGAGAGAAAGGGAGGTAAGTTTCTAAGTATAAATGAAGAAGAAGAAATTCGAGATATAGAGGGACATATAATTCTTTATTTTCTGTTTTGAAATCTTTTTTTCTCGTCTCTCTCATCTCCAGCAGCGAAAAATTTAATCCGCGGTCCGTTCATTTTGTGCTTTGTTGGATCTTGAATTCCTAATGTTTGGTTTATCATTATAAGGATACATTGACTGACAGAAAACAGCAAAAGGGAAGGGTTATGGGAGTAATGGTGTCTGACCTGGAACTCACGTTCGTACTTCATTAACAGCGTAGTGGGTTAGGTACGACTCTAAGAAGTCAACGATTTCCGAACGTGAGAACAACTAGCCAACAAGACCCAATCTTTGACACCGGGATGAGACAGGGTACGATCTTTATGATAGACATCCTTTATAGCAATAGGATGACTAAGAGATCGGGAAGTGATTTTAGGAATAAATTGAAACGTTTTATCGAGATGCAATGTTTAATTGTATATTGATACAAGAAATAGCACAACAGCAATGGCACAAGCGATACACGGAATATACACAGTATTCAATTGAGAGACAGACAGAGTTGAACCCTGGACTTTAGCATACGAAACAGTGGGCTTTAACCATTGCGCAATATTGGACACTTCTGGACAAAAAAATGTTATCTTATGATGACACCCATTTCACCGCATAAGAGACGTATATGACCTATGTCACCCTTATGAGATCCATTTCAAATTTTTAGCTATAGGGAGTCAGAATGTAGAAGGAATTCAGAATGATATGAACTTCGTTACTCCGTTAGCTTTGCGCTGCTCAGTTTTGGTTTTGGTTTGAATAAATGCTTGCCAATTTCCTGTGTGAATTGTCCAGTTCTCTAATTCTCTGATCGAGCGCTCTTTCTTTCATTTGTCTCTTCTATTACTGGATCGTCAACTTTATAGGCTGTGCCACCCCGTTCGTTAAATTGTCTCTTGTGCGTTATAGAACGGTCACGCTCAACTTGACCCGCAGCACTGGCACTCAAAAGTCCCGGTCTTCGTCGTCTATTTATCACTCGCAAAAAGAGAGAAAAAAATGAAATTCATTTAGCCGTAATGTGTCGTCTAATAACATCCTCTTCCCCCCCAAAAAAAAATAAAATAAAATAAAATAAAATTCCTCACAGCAAGAAACTGCACATGACAAACAACATTGACAGTTTTTTTTTTTTTCTTATTTCTTTCTTTTCTTTTTGGAGCGTATGCTGCTTGCGCGTTATATCGTCTAGTATTTATAGCAAAAACGAAAAACGCTGATAAATTGACTTAAGCTCTTTCTCACGGTTTCTTTGACGTCATCTTGCCTCTTTCTTTGGCCTGTCATGTTTCTGTTTTTATATTCCGCGGCGGTGGATGATAATTTGTTCGTCTTCTGTTATATTGCGTCGGTGTCTAACATAAGCCAGTCTCTTCCTGTGAGCCCCGTTACAGGTTGACGCAATTCCTTTTTTTTTCTCTTTCTTCCCAACTTGTGGTACTACAAGACGCGACGTTGCATCAACCAATGTCTGCTGCGCACTATGTCTGCTCGCCCAAGAAAAACCGGAACTACTGGAGCGAGAGAGACTGGCTGGGCAAGACAAAAAACAATATAATCTTAGGCCGTCCGTTCTCAATAAAAAGATCCTTTTCATAGTCATTTTATTAGAGAAAAGGGGTCGGAGGATCGGAGGACGTCGCGCGGGAATTTTGAAAAAATTAAAAATATATATAAAGGAATGATCGCATCCGGGGGGAGGATGCGGATGAGGATTGGTCATCGACTCGTTGCAACGGTCTCTCTTCTCTTCTGTCGTAATAATAATATACCCTATTTTATTTTTTAATTTCTATTAATTCTTTTAGAATTGTGTTGTTCTACTCTGTGGCGCCTCGGCCTCTGCGATGGTGAATGGATTGGAATCTCTATTGATGACAGCCAACAGCAACTCCTTGTGCTACCGACGACGGTTGGGGGGGGGGGGGGGGAAGTGACAGGAAGCAAAAGACAATCGACCAATTGAGATCCAAACGAATGAAGGCAAGAGTAAAACGAAGAAAGAAAGAAAAAATACATTTCAATGGCCCAGCCGACACGGAGGTTTCATTCTTGATTGTCTTCTCAATTTCTTTTGTAATTATCTGCACAATGTAAATGATAATGGCGCTATAAGAGAACCCTCGGGTTCGGTCACGCAACGTCGGATCCTGCTGTCATCTCGCCAGAGTTAAGACGTTTTACCCGTCACACCCATCAAAGAATGTTTAGACATGTATACATCAACATCAGAGAGAGATGTTAATCTTAAATATAACAGGATGATGCCGAATAAGTTGATGACTCGTCCTTCTCTTCCAGCTATCAAAAGATTTCGCCTTTTTTATTTATTTATTTTGATTTTATCTTTCGAGTTCAATACAAAAATAAATCACGTAGCGCCCCACACTTCCAGGAATGTGAATAACACTAAACTGATTGGTCGACATTTCGTCCATCATTTCAATGCCACCAGATTGTGTAGGTTGTTTTGATTTTTTAAAAGCCAAGTATGGCTATAGTCTACGTCATCAGACCAACGATATTCCTGATGGCTTGTTCAAATGTTGATGCTGTGTAGCTGTTGCCCCTGTTCGAAGAATTGAATAATGACTCCACCATCAGGCGCGTTGGTTCACTGCTGGCACAACCAGGAGCAGCAGCAGATGTAATCAAGTCGTTGAAAAAAGCCACTCACACGATGCATCAGCAAATTTCGCATCGTCGTTTCTTCCCTCGCCAGCACTACATGCGCTGCACTGTGGCGATTTAAATATACGAAACTTCCATTTTCTACCTCTCCATTCGCTGGCATCTTTCTCTTTACATCTCTTGTTCGTATTTCTCAACTTTTCCATCTTCTTCTTCTTCTTCTTTTTTTTTCTTTTACAATTTGAAGAAGATGGGCGAGTTGGGAGGGACGAAAATGAGCATTTACCGCAAGTGCAATAAATCACTATCTTCTCTCGATGTTAGGAGAAAGAGTACGTGAATAGTTGGAATATTCGTTAACGTAATCTTCTCCGTGCAAGTTCCATCAACAATTTCTCACTTCTTTTTCATTTTTTGTTGAAGATTTTTTCACTTGCGACATCAGCCTCTGACCGGTTAGGGTCAATCATTTCATGACAATGCCGTTTCATCTCGGGGGGAATATAAAAGATTCATCTTTCTTTTGACTATATCCTTGTGATATTATTGTGCCTTTCATCATTTGTCGTCATCATTTTCCCCACTTTTTCCCATTTTGTTTTCTCATGGCTTATCATTATCTTTCGCCTTTTGTCTGTTGACTTTTCAGTTTGAACATCGAAAGAATAGAAAATAAGAAAAATATTAAACGGGGAAGAATGCAGAAGATGAAAAGAAAAGAAAAAAAAACCCAACCGTTTGTCCTCGTTCTTGTATTCAAAATATCAAAGGAAAGTTATAAAGAACAAAACAAAAAAGAGCTACCGGTCCAACACTGTACACACGTATACTATCACCATGAAAATATAGAAAGACATTGCTGTATAGCGCATATAGCCTACTAAAACATTTTCTTACGTCGTTTTGCTCTTTCTATTACGGAAATTTCCATACCCACGAAATGAATTAAAGAAATGAAAAAAGGAAAAGAAAAAAACGATGTTGGACAAGTGTCAACGCCCTATTCAAGCACGTCATCATCATCATCACACACACACACGGTCCGCAAAATAAACATTTACGTGTTTTGGATGATGATTGCTCCGTCAAACGACCTCATCAGTTCCTTTTTTATTATTGCAGCGGGTCATTTTTCTTATTAGCCAGCAGAGAAGAACTCTTTAACAGATATATAGTGAGACTGCATTCCACTAGGGAGTGCTATTTATGCAGACAGGTGCTTCTACTACTACATGATGTCCATGTGAATATGATTGTAAAGACTAAAAAAAGCAACAAACTAGTTCAAGTGGATTATTGTACAAATTATCAAGTCGGTGGCCAGCGCAAAAAAAAAATAAAAATAAGAAACAAAAAGAAGAAGTCGAAATATAATGCCACAACCGGCGAGCGCTCGATCGTATATCAGCTGCGGATAATGTCGACCAATTAGAGATGGGGAGCCGTGAGAGTCCGTCCGCGGTGCGACACGGTGATTTTGCTGCAAAATGAGACGTTACACGGGCCCCGACGTGCTGCCTTATATTTTCTATATATATTCCATCTTATTCTTTGGCTTCTTTTCTTATTCTGTAATATTCTTTTATTATTATTAGATTCTTTATATTTTCGAGTTGTTGTGTGTTACATGCGCCTCTATTCACGTGTTCCATTCTTTATCGCAGACAATTCTTTCATTCTATTCTTATCTTTTATTTCCAGAGTATCCAGACTGATGATATCTGTCATGTGTAACGAAAGAGAGACCACACGAGCTGGCCGCCAATTCTTCTCTATATAGTAAAAGTTGTTCAATCAGACAATACCTGTTCAGAAACATCGTTGCATGCAGCACGAAATTTGCACATGCACTTCTTTATGAAAAATTATAATCAGCAGACGTTCTGCTACGTTCCCGTTTAAATATCACACCACGAACCGCGTTCAATAAACCAAGACTTGTAATTTCAATCTCTAGAATAGATGTAGTACTGTTAACCATGTTATTATAAGTATGGGTTAGGTTAGAGGGCCAGGAGTGTATGCGCAAACGCCGCAATTGTGGATAATATCTTTTTAACATATTCATTTTGTATATGTATACTATCTATTAAAAAGAGATTGGGCTTCAAAACAATCTACGTACCGTAACTGATTCGGTTTCAACAATGTTACATACATTCAATATTTATTCGTAATTTAACCAATTCACAACTGGTTTTTGTATATTATATAATCGCATGTTTGCGAAAATAACGCTAAAATTTGCCAAAGGGTCCTTTCAAGCGTTTTCCTTGGACTAATATATATAACTAATGTCTTGATAGATAGCGGTACATGTTACATTCGTCATCATATACCAATGAAATGAAATGAAGAATTCATTTCTTTTCTTTTTCTAAATGTGAAATGATCAACATATTCTTGATTTCCATGTTCTGAATGCTGACAAGTAATTAGAACGAGAAATATAAATCGAATCAACTGCATTCCACATTTCCACTTAGGAAATGAGAAAGAGATGGCCGGTTTCAGTTGATTTAATTGCGCACCACACATCAAAATAATAAAGTCGTCCAATTCGAGAAATGAAATAGCCCAGCCAAAAACCCCCGCATGATTGTGAGAAGGATTCACAATGGAATCCATCATTTCAGTACTTATAGTTGTTATTTATATGCATCTAGGTATACTTCTTTAATAAACTCGCACATCTGGCGTGAAAGAAATTGCGGGTGCTATACAAAAAAATCGTGTAGTCTAGTTGTCCCGCAACTGATGGCTGTCCGACTTCATCTCGACAACTCTATTGCATCTGTCAGTTTTTAGAAACACAGCATAAATCCGTAGCGAAAAAAAATGTACTCTATATATGAATATGTATCAGATTATTATACTGTAGAGCAGACCGCAAAAGTGAAACACATCATCTAAAAATAAAAAAAAATTCCAAAAGTCTATAACGGATGTTCTACATGTTAGGGCACTGTGTGCCGCAGCAGCTATCTATATTGGTTATTATAACATCGACAGCAGCAAATACCACCACCATCGCAACATTAACAGACGCCCAACGTGTAATCCGGCGCATCTTCTTCTTGTATTCCACTACTACGTATATTTCTGTTGATGATGATGGTGCTAACCGGTTATTCAGCTCGAATGATTTCACCCAGCCGCCCCTGGGATCTTATATTATATATACCTTTGCCACTAGACCTTATATATCTACGTATTTACCTAGACACACTAGCTGTTTGGTTGGTGGTGCAGGGTATTCTGCTGGAGGCCAAAACTCTTTCTGGATGGTTTGATTCCATTAAAGAAAGAAAGAAAAGAAATGAAAAATACTTACAAAAAAGAAGAAGAAGAAGAGACGGGAATAATCGAGCGTGGAGTCAAACCATATCGCATCTTTGGCTGTGTCGCCTTGGAACCAGTGAAACGTTGCCTGTGGCCGCTACTGAAAAAATGAAAATAAAAAGAAACAACCTGGTACCAATATCATTTCTGGACTGTCACACAGAACTCGTCGGAGAATTTGTTTCTCTTTTCTTTCTGTCCACTTGTCGTCCCGGTTTCAATTGAACTTGTGCCCTTTGACGTAAAGAAGCAAGGCCGCGCGTCGACCGTGTTCAGCCCAGTCGCTTCATTTCAAAAGCACATTCACATGTGTGACAATTTCCCATTGGACTGTTTTTTTTCTTCTTCTTTTTAACTGAAACTGCGTAAAGATTTTTATTTTTCTTCTTTGACCACTTTTTCCTCAGCGTCTCTTCAGGCAAAACGGCTGCTGCGCTTTTATGTAACTTAATAGCGCCTCTGGGGATTTCACTATATATCTATCATCTCCCTAATTTTAATTTGAGATTTATTTTTCCTATCCTTCTAACCTCTCGCCGCTCACTCGGAGAATCTTGTTTTGTTTTTTTTGCCATTCCTTTGGGGACGTGAGAAAATACAAAATGACGTGTACATCGGCAGCAGGTTCTGAGCTCAATCAAATTCCACGAGCAAAAATCAAAATTTGGCGTTGGCCAACAAAACAAAATAAAAACTCTGATATTTATACACAGCAACCAATTCAACTATATGTATGGAAAAAAGAAACTGATGCGGCCGTTAGACTAATAGTGAACTTGTGCTAACCACTGATGGGAGAAGAAGAAGAAGAATGAGTTCCAAAATGTGTTCATTTTCTCTGGAATAAACAAAAAAACAACTGATTGTCGCTGATTGTAGCCTAGAGTTTCTGTTTTCATTGTATACGTGACACATGAAGCGTTCTACAGTGTTTGTGCGCGTTGCATAATAGAATACGTATGTTTTCTTCAAACTGAGGGTGGGTGGGTGTTTATTTGTTGCGCTCGGGCTCTGCTTAATCGCATCGTCGATACCTGTCAATTACCTCATCAAAAAGAACAAGCAGCGACTCCGCGGTTTCGCTCGGTCGAAGAGCGCAACCGTTGAAAGAAAAGAACAAGACACTTGGCTCACGGTGTGTATGTCTACACATGTTCTTGTATAATAAAGGACTGTAATATTATATCTAGTGTCCCGCAAATATTCTAATGTGTACACACGTATTTACAGAAGCAGGTCCGCACATGGACTTCCTTATGGATTCTCCACGAAAAACGAACGAAACGGCAATCAGTCGAACGTGAAACCAAATTGTCTTTATAGTCCGCTACATCCCCCCTTTTTTTCTTTTCCAAGTTCTTGGGTAATATTTGTCGGTTTTCTCTTCTTGTTTTTTTTCTCGGGAATATATATATATACGTCGTAATCTCTTATAGAGGGCGTCTTTTGAACTATAATGCTGTTGTGTGTTCTCTCTTTTAAAATACGCGTCGTTCATCTTATCGGCAAATGGGAACTGCAGGGCAATGATGGAGAGACGCGCGTTGGGAGGTGGTCCAACTCTAACTGAATGTTCTCCTAACTACCCTCGACTTTGGTCTCTCTCTCTCTCTCTCTTCTGACTCTTAATATTTTGTTCTTTCTTTTAGTAGGTCGTCTGTGTGTTGTTTTCTTCTTCTTCTATCTGTTGCTTCCCGCGTGTGAGAGAGTTTACGCTCGTGTGTATGTGTGTGGTCATTCGGTCGTGTATGGCTCTCTAATTTGATCCAGTAAACTTCAGCCAAGCGAACGAAATGAGCGCTGTGTAATTCTGTATATAAGGAGAGAGAGAGAGAGGACACGTCTATAGAGGGACACTGGCGAGCGGAGAGAGAGAGAGAATGAACGTTGCTGCTGTGTGTGGCCGTTTCTATTTTTGTATTTTTTTCAATTTTTCAGTTTGTTTTCTTCTTCTTACTTGTTCAAATTGAATCGGCCGGCCCCTTTTCTTCCTAGCGTTCATATCGCCAGCAAATTATTATCCGTATACGTAAAAAAAAAGAGCCACTGGAGAGAATATACGAAATGGGCCCGTCGTCTATACGCGGTGCGATGGGGTGTGAATCAAACTTACAAAAAGTCCGAATGCTTTGCATAAATTCCCAGCAGAAACTTCCCTTTTATTTCCGTCTTTTCTTTTTCTTGTTTTTCTTGTTTTTTTTTTTACTATTATGGACATTTTCTTGTATTTCATTTTGAATGCCAATGTCACTTTTTTCTTTCACTCGCCTGAACCCCCCTAAAAAAAGCAAATGCAACAAGAAATGAAAGAAAATAAAAGAAAGAAAAGAACATTTTTAAGGTGGAGGACGGACATAGTCTGGACACAAAAAAGAGGCGTATCGTAAACCTGCATATAGTGCGGTCCAGCAAGCTGGGCTAACCCACCACCACCACAACCCAAGGAACGGTGAATGCACTTTGCGTTGAGACTGAGAGCTATTGATGATGATGATGATGATGATGATGATGACCAATGGCATCTACCTACCTAGCTAAAGGTACTACCGTATATAACAAAAAGAATACAAGAAAAATCAAAATCATTTGCGTGTAACGTACCGAAAACGAGAGAGAGAGAGACAATCCCCAGTACACAGACACATAGACAAACAAGGATATGATGAGATAGGTGAATAATATATAAAACATATCATCTATTTGATATTATAATACCAGCAGAATATTCACATGTACCGGTAGGATTCTTTTCCAGTTGGGGGGTTTGTTTCTTTTTGTTTCTTTTTTTTTTTTAAACAAAAAAAAAAGGAAAAAATGGACCGACACGATACGATGGGAGGAGCCCCTTGGCGAAGGCCGCGCGACGCTTCATCTCTTATATTCCTCCATTTGATTTATATAAAAAAAAAGGGTATAGATACTTTTATTTTTCCATGATAAGAAACTGGCATGGTTTGTGTCGTTAAACATGGAATCTCCGCTTCTATTTTCAGTGTGTGTGTGTATAGCCAGCGCAAGCGTGATAACTTATGTAGCATTCACAAACAAAATTCTGAGATTTGGACTGAGTTCCAAGGCAACGGGAATGCCCGTTGCGTGCTACTGACGTGCCAACAGATGCTGTGTGTCCAAGTTGTTTGCCAAAATAACCAGAGGAGGGGTTAATTATCTTACAAACAATAACATTGCCGAGTGATTTTCATAAGGGAAGTCATTTTTTCTCTTTCATTATTATTTTCGTTCGGGACTCTCGTTTGTAATGAGGGGGTCATCAGATTCCAGTCCTTCCGGGCGTACGAATTGATCTTCAGGGGCCGGGGGAGAGAACCCAATAATAAAAAAAAAGAAGAAGATCACACAGCCACACAACACGTTTCTTCTGTAACAAAACGCAGCACGTACGCGCGGCACGAGAAACATTTTCTTTTTTTGGTGGGCAGGAAAACCACAGGAAATTCGTTCATTAAAAACATCACAAAACTCTTCAACAACAACAACAAAAAAAACAAAAAATGCGCAGGAGGTAAAAGAAGATTGAAACATCAGACAGAGAAAAAAATGGTAGGGGGGACCAGACCTGTGTCGACCACCCAAAACCCCCAACGGACTGATGTTATGTAGTGTGGGTATAGCCCCAGAAAGTCAGCAGACATGATGCGAGAGCACAGCCAAAAAGAGATAAAAAGAATCGAGAGAAGGTCGACATCACGCCGCTGATCAGGCCATTTGTATGATAGTTGCAACTGGCCCGACAGAGCGCCCATGGTCATGTAGATTTACACAACGGTCCGTCCGGTCCTGCTGTCCTCTCTCTGTGTGTGTGTGCTGTGTTTGTTATGTTCATGGCTCTCATGGATCGTTTTCATTCTCGTTGAGGATGGTCCAAACACACACACACAAACACACACAAAGAGATGGAAACATTCATGGGACCTTTTTACCGCGGCAATAGAGTTGAGTTGTTATTTTTAGCTGCTGCGCTTAATTTTTTTTTTATTTAAAGAGGAGCCAAGTCCCATTTGTGTGTTTCTAAATACGTTTCAGTTTTTCCTCTATGTAGTGATGTAAAAATTGATGTCAATGTCTTGTTTCTCTCAAAGTCTATTAGTATCAAGTTTTACTGCTGAAATATTGACGTCAATGGACCTAATCAGCGCAGCACCGTTCACCCCCAAAAGCTTTTTCCCAACTTCTTATATTTTCCTCTTGTTTTTCCCCTCTTTATTTCACTGCTGCTCCTCCTGCGCAGGTATCGAGTCCGCGTCGTTCTGTGCCGCGCGCTTCCAACTAATTGCAGGGCTTTATCTTACAAAGGAAAATATATACTCGAAATATAACTCGAAAAAGATTAAAAGTAAAATATTTTTTAAAAACAAAAATAATACAAGGAAATGAAAAGTTTCTTCTCTTGAGGGAACGTCTCGGACTGGCGACCAGCCACTACAAGATAGTCAGTATAGGTGGGCCTCTTATTCTCATCCGTGCGCATGTAACAAAATACACTTTTAAATTACCACCACCACCAAATCCGCTTTTTTTCATTTAATAATGCCCTTTTATCTTAAAAACAAAATGTGATTCACTCTCTTTTTTCTCTTTAAATTGCCAGAGCGCGAAACTTTTTAAAAAATACTGTTTACTTTCTCTTTAGATAAATTTTGTTTCCATTTGACTTGGTTTGATTTCCGTTTTTCCCCCATTTTTTTTAAAATATCATCAGTGAATTAAAGGCAGTTTTTGTTTTGTTTATTTTTTATTACGACTATTAAACTTGAAACTTTTCGGTCGGAATTATATACCAATAGGAATCAACATTTCTTTTGCTCTCGCTTCTCATCTACAAAAAAAAAAGGAAAATTTTTAAAAACAAAAACCCTTTCGTTCCCTCGGTCCTCCTATATCGACCACACACACACACAGAACGGCTCACACACTCGCAATATAACAACAGTTCACCCCACTCATATCGCTGGGTAATTTTCTGTTGTTGTTTTTTGTTTTTTTCAAGACATTTCACACGGAGTCGTCCGGTCGTCCAGCGCTACTCGACTTTGATATCCGGAAGAAAAGAAAATAAACAAAAAGTTTTCCATTCAAATTTTGATATATATTTTTGTTTTCAAATCCATCGTCTAATCCATCAAATAATCCTCACCATACATCATAGTGTTACTGCAATCGATTCTTATGTAATAAATTAACGGGAAAATAAAAATCAAATGTTGAAATTAAAATTTTGGGCTCGCGCGATTCATTTCGTCAGTCGGCCGGACTTTAGCCACTTTTCTTTTGAGGAGTCGAGAGTATAAAATAAAAAAGAAAGAAAAACGGATTTTCTCTCAGGCTTTCGTACTCGAAGAACTCGTCAGATAGAGAGAGAAAAAAAGATCGCGCTCGGTGTGGTGAGCGAGGAAAGTTATCCAGTCCTATGGCATTTTATTACAGAATTTCGGTAGTAAAAAATGCAAATGTCTTAAATATGAAGGGGGCGACAGGATTACATGGATTATACGGGAGAAGAAAAGAAACGCGGGTCTCCCTGTGGGGCAAACACGTCCATCATCGGGAAAAAATAATTTTTTTTTTTTTTTTTGGAGGGGGTTGACTCACATACCGAACGTGACATACCAACTGGTAACGATCAAAGTCGGTTTCTATGTATCTTTATCCTTTGCTAGGATCTCGTTATGTGATTTTCGTTTTTCAGAGCATTACGGGTACTATTTAAAAAAAAAAGGAAATGAAAACATTGCGAATCAATCAATGGAAACGTAATCGTTCTTATTTGTATTATTGCGCCAAACAAGAACAATAAGAGACGAGAAAGAAAAGTCATCAATTATGTGTTTTTTTTTTTCAGGGCATGAGAGAAAGAGAGAGAAGGACAACACATTAAAAAGAATGCCATCATCATTAATACTGGATTGCTTTTGTCAGCTGAAAGAATAAAAAGTGAAAAAAAAAAAAAAAAAAAAAAAGAATAGAACAAAAAAAAAAAAAGCTTTTTACTTCCAACTACTAACATATCCAATTATTAGATATTTTTAAAGAAGATGAAAGGAAAAAAAAGGCAATCTCTATCGCATAATATAATCGCATTAAATATATAGTCAGTACTTTTTTGTGAGTTGAGTTCTTTCTTTTCTTCTTCATATTTATATAGAGGGACTAGTAAACCTTTTTTCAGGGTTGATCTCCTTAAAATCAAAACAAATTTTTGAATCTCTTTTTTCTTTTTGGGTAAAAGTCGCTGATGATGCCGATCACGCGCCATTCGATGGGATCGCCGGAACAACAACATATTGCACAACGTTATTGTTAAAAACACAACCAATGGGGTCCATTTTCAATACATGTCATTAGTCTAGCACGTAACAATAAAATAGCTTGTCAAAACAATTTGAAAAAAACAAACAAAACAAACAATAAAAACAATAGGCGACGAATGAAACAAACAAACGAAACGAAAATCGTTATGTAATAAGTAACCGAAAACGAAATTGAACAAATGTGGCATTTCAATTCGGAAAAAAGGTTTCCAATCAGGCGGAATGAAGAGAATGAAATAACAACAACAACAACAACAACAACAATTAATTAATTTATAGCTATCAAAAATTTTGTTATCTCACAATAAATATAGATCGTTTTAAACTCTCTATATAGATTTATAATTTAGTTCATTTCCTATTAGTACTATTCAAATTTGCTATTTTTTTGCTTGGTTTTTGTTTTGTTTTTTGGGTGGAAGTGTGGAATCGGTTGGATGTGTTTTGGGACTGGAATAATAATAATAATAATAAAAGGCTATTTATTTGGATTAACTGTGAGTAATATTATATAAGCTGCTGCTCGGGAGTTTTCACAACGGGCCTAACATAGGCCTTTAAATAACAAATAGATTGCTGCACAACCAACCATCATTCAGGTGCTGTTGGATCAGTGTCTTGTGAGAAGTTCGGCCAAGGCGCCGATGTAAGTCTGAGCCATTTGAAGCGTTTCGAACTTGGAGAGTTTGCGGTCGCTACCGAGCGCGGGCACGACCTCACGGAGTCTCTCGAACGCGTCGTTGAGGCTGTTCATGCGCCGCCGTTCTCTGGCGTTGGCAGCCAACCGACGCTTTTTGACCACCTCGACGGTCGGCACTTTGGTTGAACGACGTCGACTTCCGCCGCCGCCACTGCTGTTGCTTCCACTGCCGCTGTTATTTTTTGGCGTCTTGGGCGTCCGCGTTTTGCGTTGACGTTTCTGTTGAGTCGATTGACCTCCCGTTCGTGAATTCGCTTCAGCTGACGGACTGGCCGATGATTCGAGCGCTGCCGAATTGGATTCCATCGTGGCTTCCGACTCGCCATCGTCCGTCCATAAAGAAGAAGGTCCACCGAATTCTCCAGCGTTCGATTCTTCCTGATCGGTGGCCACGGATGCGCTGTACTTGTCGTCGGATGCCACGACCGAGGCCGGACCCCCGTCCATCCCGAGAAGACAATAATCGACTGATCCGATTGGTGTACTACTGGAAGGTCCGGGAGTGGCAACAAGAGGAACAGAAGATGCTAAACGATTGTGATGTGAATGCGGCAGTTGATGGTCGTTGCCGGTCCGCAATTCCGTCAACAACCGTGGAGATGAGCTTGGTGACCTTAAACTGGCCCACGATTGAGCCGAGACGGGACTCTGGCAATTTGGATCGTCGTAAGATGCCGAGCTATTGTTGTTGTTGTTGTTGTTGCCATTATTTGCGTTGTTAGTCGTGGCATTAGTGATGCCGTGGCGGACGCCTTCCTCGGCCGTAAAACCCGTCGAGTGGTGGTAAACGTCGTGAACGACGTAGGCGGCCGGTGCGTAATATCCATGAGCGTCCGTGTTGCCCATTAGATCACTGGAGCCAAACTGTGAGTACATTTCTAAAGACATTTCGTGTTTTCTTTGTTGTTTTCTTGTCTTATCTTTTTGAAAAAAAAAAAAAAAAAAAACTCGTTTAGACTTTGTTATTTTCTTTTTCGAAACGTTCTAGTTTCTTTTCCAATTGGCCAATTTGAAATTAAAAAGACGAGCACTTTGCTGTTGATTTGAAAACACTGTTGATCTTCATCACCGTCGTGGGGGATATAGTCGATATAATTGTAAAAAACGACGACATTCAAAATGAAACACAACCAGACAAATTCAATTCTCTTTTCTATGAATAACTCGCGAAAAAAAAAACCCCCTTTTTTTAAAATTCTTTCTTGCATGCGATTAAAACAAAAAAAAAACGAACGAACGTTGTGGTGGCGGTGTTTGCGTGTGTTTTAAGTGCGTATATAGAGAATGATGGGTTCCTATCTCTCTCGCCGTGGAGTGATAAGAGACTCGTGTGACTGCACCGACTGCTGACGGTGTACTGGATGAACGGTGGGAGGGCCAGTGAGGCTTATAGTTTATAGTTACCTGCTTCTGGGCAAAAAGGCAAGTAGAAAGAAAATATACATGGAAGGAAACCTCCTATTCGATATAGCCTCCTCCTCTTTCCCTTATATGTTATTCCCCCTTTTTTTCTTCCTTCTTCTTCTTCTTCTTCTATATTCCTCTTTCCAACTGCATCTATATACTCGAGGCGCAACCGCATCGAACGCAAACACACTCACTCACGATGGCTGTGTATAGTATAGCATCTCAGAGAAGAGAGTTTTGGTTGTTGGCCACACAAAAGCTGACTGATTGAGGGGGAGGAGGAGATGTAATGCAACAAGCGGCGCGACTGTTATAGACGGGAGTGTGTATATCGTGCCGTGTCGAGGATTCATCTCTTTTGCCTACAATACAACAAGAAGAAGAAGCCAAGAGGAGTGATGGTGACGATCAAAAGAGGGGAAGCAATAAAGTGCCCAGTCAGGATCATCATTCCCCACACTTTAAAAAAAAAAAAAAAAAAGGAGAAGATGACTCTTGTCGATAATGGGACCGACGTATAGCAAGTTCATTCGGTTTTTATGGATCTACTATTCTTTTAATTTTTTCTTTTAAAGATATTCACACGCCCATTTTTGATGCACTTATTTGAATAATTTTTCCTCGCAATTTTATTATTTCCTCGAAATGGAAAGTGTCTTCAAACTAAAGAGGATTCATCAAATCAATTGGAAATTCTGTTTTTATTTAAATAATTAGATATTTTGTTCGTCTCTGTCGCGCATCCACTCTTTTCTCTATAAATAGACTCTCGAAAAGAAAAAAAAATTAAGTCCGTTATTGTTTAGAGCTGCAAAAGTGGATTTTACAGGAAGGAAAACAAAACGATTAACCTGTGAGAGAGAGCCGAACGCAGGAGCTAGCCGCCAACCCTCAACTGGATTAATTGAATGCCAGGAAAATTGACGTAATGTGGGAATGGTTGACTCTCCTCACAGTACAGGCCATCACTACATGTGAATGGCTTGTTTTTTTTTGTTTTTTTCTAGAAACACGCGCCTATTCTCCAGCTGCCATGAATGGTGAATTGCCCGTCCCCCTATATACCTAACGTGCCAGCGTATTTATAAATATTAGACTATACACTTTATACATAATAATACGTAGCGCTACTATACGGACGAGTTGGGGAGGAAAACCGAGCGACATCATTTGTTCGACTAGATACTATGCACAGCACCACCGTATTATTAGCGCGACGACTTGATGATTTTCTTTTTCCTACATAAATCTTGTTTGTAATTTTGTGTTTCCTCAGCAAATAAAACAAAAAACAAGAGGGACACGAACCGAGCCAGCAACAGGGTCGTCCAACCGTAATAATTGGAAAACAATATAACTTGATGCTTGCATTTGCTGTGAACTCTTGGGGACAATGTATTTTTGTGGTATTGATGGGGATGACAAAAAATCCCACCGTGTATGACCGTCACAATAATCTTCTCGTAGTCTTCAAAGTTGTTTGGATACGCCTAAATGCCGCACTCTGGCTTGTCTTATTGGGAAAATAATCTCATTGTCGTCATGCGACAGTAGAATGCAATCCGCTCATAATTTACTGCTCACAAATCTCCTTCGTTGGCAACGGTAAGAGACGTTGGACAGGACAGGAGGACAGCAGCAGGACAGGAGTACAGCAGGACACGCATTACAGGATTTGATTTACGTCTATTCTGTTCGTTTGATGCCAAATTTCCGCCAGACAAGGTTGTCAATCGCTTGTCACGTCGCTTGTTACGCCCTTTCATATTGAACAGTTATAAAACAAACATATTGTAACTCTTGTATATGTACTCCGCTGAGAACGCTCGTCAACGTCCTTGGCTTTCCCCCCAAAAAATGTGCCATTTTGTTGATGATAACATCCCGCAAAAGAAGAGGAAGATACGAGAGATGAGCTCGCCAAAGTGAATTATTAATGACATTTTGCTTTTTTAATATAACACATTGTTTTTAATACCCTTATACCGAATGTGTGCGGATCCGTTAAACCACCAATCTTGTCGTTTCTTGATCTTCAACAAATAAGAAGTAAGAGATTTTTGTAGACTTTTCAAATGACGAGAACATCTCTTTCCAGCAGAATCATCGGCAATCACAAGCGTTAAAGTTCCTCGATGGAGATATTCAAAAAGTTAACAAAAAAGAATAATAATAAAATAAACCTAAACCTAAATTCCAACGCAATATAGAAGCGAGTCAAAGACATCGTTAAAATAGTACTACATATTCTATATTATCAGCCAATCGGCATCGACTGATTTCCAGCACAGAGAAATATTTGACCGGGCCGCCCACCGCGCGTGCGTGCATCTAAGCAACAAGAGACTATGCGAGACCCGCATTATAAGAGAAAAAAAAAAGCACAACAGCATCGTTTGAAATCATTATTATTATATTGCTCGGTGAATTCTCGTCGTTAATATTATTTCGTGTTAGAGGAGTCTCATTTGAAATAACCGCGTTTTATGCCTATAATATTGATTGACTTTTTAGCCGCACGGCGCTACAAACACGTCGGCAGCTTGTCCTTATCCACACCCCTTACAATAAAGACGTTCAAAGGGTAACAAGTCACGAATGAATATCTTGCCATCATTTAAACTGATTTTTATCCTTAACGATCGTCCGCTCTGCCGCCGCGTCAAACTATCAGCAGCTCTTCGATGATGTGCGGCGCTGTGTAATATGCGATTGTTGTTTAGCGCATTCGTGATTTTCCGAGCCATACAGATCGACGGAAAACCATTGACACGCGATTGTAAAGAACTCCCACACTTTTTTTTTTTTACATGTTCCGCGTTGATCTTTCAAAGCAAACATATCGCACTGTATTTTATAAAAAGCGCATGTATACATTTATAAGAATATAACACAATTCACATTGTTCCGAAACACTTTCATTCGTTCATCTCAATTTCTTTTTCTCAATATGATGATGAGTTGGCAGCTTTAATACATCAAGAGATTGAACGAAAACAGCTGTTGTTGTTGACTGGACTCGAATTGCAGCGAACTGCAACAACGTGTAGTGCGGTCCTACTTTCGATTGAGTGCGATAAAACAGTTTGAGCTCGGTCAACCTTAACTACGGAGAAAAATGTTCAATCGGTCTGTCGGAGCCCATCAGTCCTTGTGGGGCGGTATCGTCGCTTTGCTTTTGTCTACTACTAGTAGATGACAAGCGATGAAACACCAAAGTGCTGCACATCAGTGGCATTGTAAACAAACATCAATTCACGTCGGCTGTGTACATTCAACTTTATTGCGTTCCACTCACGTTGAAAAACCATATAGTATCCTTCTCTGTATTGTTCTGGTCGTCGTATTTATATATTTTCTTCCTTGTTTTTATTTTGGCCTTGTTTTTGTTACCTCCTTCTCAAATGTCCGTCTTTAAATGTCCAGCTGCGCTCTCTTCCACTTTGACTGTTAAATTCTATACAAATACGTAGCCGATGCGGTAGCGTCGATTAAAAGCCACTGAAGATATACACGTAGAGTACACAGCAGAAGGAGTAGCAGGCAGCAAAAAATGAAATAACGACGACTTTCGGCGGCCATACGCCAGTACACGGCTCAATCAGTCAAGATGAAAAGCCCTTTGTAATCTTCGGCGGTGTTTTTTTTTTCTTCTTTTTCTCCACCCACACGTCTTCTCCACCCTTTTTAAATAAAACAAAATTTCAAAAAAAAAAAATAAAAACAGCCAACCACCCAACTCCCTTACTCAATTCGTATCGGTATGGTGGGTGGAAGTGGAGAGAATCATCATACGGTATTATATAAAGCTTGGGAAAAGGTGGAAGATTAGCCTTTTTTTTTTTGTTGTTTTCTTTTCTTTTATTGCTGCAATGGGCTGGTGAAACCAAAGGACGAAAGAAGAGAAAAAAAGAGCCAACACCAAATACCTCGTCCGTCCCAGAAGTGATCGTAAAACAAAAACAGAAAAATAACAAAACAAAAGGGAAGAAATATAAGAAGAAAAAGAAACGAGCAAGGAATAGGATAGCGCTAGGGCGCGGGAAAGATTTCTTTCCCTTTTAGCTGATGATGAAAGGATGCCATTGGACGCCCCCTGCCAGTAGAAGTTGTATAGAGAATTCCTTTTGCAGATATTGCGCGACGACTCGACCGCCAAAAAACTCCAAAACCTAACGATATGTACACACGATATAATGACTGGAGCGGTACTCGTCGTCAGGTATCGTCTGGAAAAGAAATTTTTTTGCTGGGTTCCAAGAGCTCCGGACAGAACCCATTAGCACTCAAGTATTTTTTGTTTTTTTGTTTTTTTTTTTTAAGGCAAAAGCTCAGCTGTCGTCGCGCTATACTTTTCTAGAAACAAAACTTGCGTGCGGTGGAAATTTTAAAAATAAAATATTTTAAAGGCCCACACTCAATTTCAAACCACATCTGGGACTCGTCAGTATACCTACGTATAGTTGACTGAATGGAGCCAAGCTCTGATTGAAGGTAGATTTTTTTTTTGTTTTTTCATTAGTTGCACGAAATTTACTTGAAAACACAACCAATAGCAAAGAGTTGAACGTATTTTACATGTTAAAATCGAAATCTGTCGGAATTCTCGACAGGTCCAATAAAAATGATTCATAATGTTCGTAAAAAAGGTAAAGGGAACTAGCGGCAGCAGCAGCTTCAACGATCAAGAGATCACATGCTGACGGGACGCAACTGCAGCTGACATTTAGAGTATACGCGCGGTCTTGCCAAGAGAATATTTCCTTCTTCCCTATAGCCAATTGAAATGCAGGTAGTAGACAACCAGGTTCTCTTTTAAAGTATCAAATCTAATGCGTTTCCACATTTCCGAATAATCTTGCGACTTTTTTTTTTTTTTTTTTACTATATGAAGAAATGCTCCCCCAAGCGATTTCTTGTCTTTCGAGTGAGAGGTATAAAAATATGACGAGAGATCGAAACACGTTGATAATCAAGTTGACAGGTAAAACTTTGTCTCGCGCCGCTGCAATAAGTTCTGTTTATCTCTCTGAAAGGAGAGCCAAGGTGCGATACAGATCGGAGTATGCAACCGCGTCTGCAAATGTTATACCATCAATTCTGGTGGCCATTCTGTTTTCTCAAACTTCATATTTATTGTCTATTGTCAACGCCCTCAAGTCAACAGTAAGTACCGTAAAACTGGAGTAACTTTTGTGCGACAATATTAAAAGATTTCCTTCTGGGAACGTCAAAACTTAACATTTTGGGAAATTTCATTCTTGTTGCAATTGACAATTTCAACCTATTGGGCTATCGCAACAATTGCAAATTGTTTTTTTTGCGTTGATAGCGCTTCATTAAAACAAAATTTCATTCATCGAAGAATCGGACATTGACGATAGAATCTTTAGAATAAGAGTTGATGAAATGTGACGTGATTTCAGGTACTTGGCTGAAGCCGACGGCGCAATCATTGTAAAGAATTAACAACTTATATACTTGAACTCAAGAACCATAATGAAATTGATGAATATAGACAACATAGCGGGTCAGTGGAATAAATTTTCAAGTCGATTCCGTGTTTCGCAAACATTATTGAACTATTAAGCGCTCGACAGAGAAGCTTACATTTTTGGACTGTTTTTATTATTCGAACTCACACCTTCGGTACGCCATCTAGATGCACTTGGAAGTAGACTTTTCGGCAGTTTTGAAATCGGAAAAAACAATATCTTTAACAGTATCTTCTTTGTTCGGGTGAACAACCAGTAGATATACAAAAATGATTGATCTGCCAAACTTCCAATGACCATATTTTTTTCGATAAATGATAGAATCCTAGTTCTACCCCCTTTCCTCTTTATAAAATGAATCATATGCCAAATCTTAGTTCGTCGTGATCCAGAGAACCTTGGTCGGACCGAAACGATCTCTCGTTGATGACATCAGTTATGTTACGATCTCAAATTCTGTGACTCAATGCAAGTTATTCTAACTCTATCGTTTCGCTTGATTAATTATCATCATAGATAGCTTTCGTGATTCAATAAATGTGTGACACTAGAATCCAAGTTTAACGTTACGCAAAAAAAAAAGAAAACAAACTAAGGTATGCGAACTACAGTAGTAGCAACTCGTAAACACCCCATCGCATCGCAACGGCATTTCAATCCCCCGGGAATTTGTTTAATATTTCATTCAATTGAATTTATTATGTGCGACAGGCCTACAAATGAATCAATTTACAGCATAGCCAATTGCAGCCAACGAAGACTTGAAAAATTGGCGCACAAGCCGGAAAAAGTGTGGGAACAGAAAGCATACACTGTTAACTTTTTGAGAGAAGTTTCGGTCGGAATAAAGTGGAGCCGTTCAAATTTGACCCATTTCGGACAATCCCACTAACATGCTGCGAACTTGCTCTGAGTTGGTGGATGGATACTGACCATCTTCGAAAGATTCTTCGTCGTCAAAAGATTGCTTCATCCTCTTTTTGAATCTGAAATGTAAAAAAACAAAAACCAAAAAAAAACAAACAATGTAAAGGGATGAATAGATGACTATGAATCTTTCTCGTTCGATTATGAACAAAACATTAAATAAGCATTACGCTGGGCTTTCGCTGTTGTTGTCGGGATTGCAGCAGAGTACAAGTTTCTTTTCCAAGGCTTTGATGGTCTCTCGTGGAGGCTTTGGCACGCTCCGCACCATAATACGGATCTCTTTAGTAAAAGAAAACAAACAATTAAATTAAACAATCAGATAAACCCTTTCTTTCATAAAGAAAATCAATACTTTTAACTGCTTCGATGATAATTGACAAGTGTCTCTCATCTGATGGAAACAAAATTTTCGTGATATATTCATCAACATTTTCCTTGGAAGTACTCGCTGAATGAATGATTGCTGAAAGAGATATCTGCGACGGGGAATAGATCAAAATAGCGTCAGTGTAAAAAACTTGTTCAAGGAATTCATCAATTCCTGGTCTCAGTCTCTCAGGGTCACTGAAGTTTGGAAATCTTGTCTTCATGTCAATCATCAATCCTTCAAGCCTGTGATAAACACCATTTAACGATGGGTTTAAAAGAAACTGCGGTAAAAAGTGTACATACGGTCGAAAAGGATTGTGGACAGTCAGTTGGTAGTCAAGTTTTTGCATTAGAAGTAGTTCATTGTTCAAAATAATGGATGCAGCCTTTTCTCTGTCTCCTTTTAGGTTACCAACAAATTGATCCATAGAAACATTGAACTCCTCAACTTTACAAGAAAGGTAAACAGCTGTAACACTACAAATGAATCATGAATAAATTAACAATAACATATATTTTTCAATAACCAACTTACAGGATCTCCTTGGGTGGATAGTCCATGACAGAATTATTGACATAGAAACGCTTTAAATAGTGCAAAGCTGTCCCTACCACATAGCGAGGCATAGGAGGAAGAAAATTTCTGCAAAAGTCTCTGAGCTGGTATTCATAACTCAGAATCAAAGTTTTTTCCTCAGTCACGTTCAAAAAATGAGTTTCACGTTCTCCAGCCTGTTAAAGAGTTAATAATGGTAGTCATGCATGACCAAAACGGTCATTATTCGTAGCAACTTACTGTCATGTTTCTCCCTCGTCTTGAAATATATTTGATGTTGGCACTGAGCCGGGAATTAGAAACATCAGTTTCATCTTTAAACATCCAAAAATTACGCTGGGTACTCGTTGCAAACATATTGAGCTTGCCCCGTTTTGAATTGTTTGAAACCGCATCCACAATTCCACATATGGTTTTTTTCTGTTTCAAGTTTTCAACTGAAAATTTCGTCTGCTTCGTTTCCAAGGCAATTCATGGACAAGAATGCCACCTAGTAGACGTTGTTACAGCCAATGAGAATTCAGTGAATTTGAATTTTCGATCGCAAAAATATTCTCATATTTTGCAACAGTTGGTTATTTAAAATAAAAATTTGGTTTTTCAACAGTAAAAGCTATAAAAAAAATAAGTTGGATTTGTTTAAATAGGCTGGTGTATTGAATTAAAAACTTCCAGCACAAAATCAACGGCAATTTTGAAAATGTCTAATAACGCTCTGTATCCAGTAGAAAGCTGTTTAGACAGAAAAATATTATTCCGAGTATTCTAGAAAACACTGCGTGGGATTGCGGTAGGAATGTGAAACGTGACAGAACTTTTGCGTCGTTTCTTAAGCAAATTGTGCGACGTCGTCGTCAGTTTGCTTTAGTGGTAGCTACCAGTTTGCCCAGGTCCGAAACCACCAAAACCATTACCTCCAGAACCTATCAAAAGGAAAATAGAGTAAAATACAACTATCATCACATTTTTTATTTCCAAAAAGAAAATTGAAACATTACCACCACCGCCGGCGTTTGGGTTGTAACCTTTTCCGGCAGTCAGTACTTGACCTGTTAACATTCAAATGTGTTAAGATTAAGTCGTCCTATGATAGAAAAAGCATCCTGTTTGTTACTTACCAACTCCAACAGTGCCGATTCCAGTGAACTGTCCATAAGCACCAATGGCTCCGGCAACAGTACTAAACACCAAAGAATACAAAATTATTTCTTGATTTTTTTACAAAGCACAATTGCATATTATTTTACCCAGCTCCATAGCCACCTAGGCCGTTCTGAAATCCGGTGGAGAATATTTCATTAAAAGTGTTGCTTCCGTATCCTACGAGAGGGGTCCCGGCTTGTACTCCGCAAGCCAAGCAAAGAAAGACGGCCTTTGTGAAAAAATCGAATATTTTGTTGACGAGACTGTTATTTTAGTTGGATTTTCTTAATTGAGGAAATACTCACAATGGAAACGATGCTGGTATATCTGGAAACCATATTGAAGATTGTACAACCAGGAATCCTAGTGAACAGTGAGTAATGATAGACTGGATTTGCAATTCGTTTAAATAGAGTATCACTGATCACGTGACACTTTCGCTCGTTTGCTTTGTACAGAGTCACTACTAGTAGAAGGTAGGAGAAAGCGATTTCGATAACTCAAAAATCCCCAAGAAAAATGGAGGAATCATTGATTCGTTCTTTTGTCTAATTAAAGCATTGTTCTGACAAACGATCTGCCCCACTTCTTCGTTGCCTAAGTGAAAGCCGTAATTACTTTGTCTTTATAATTCTTAGTCTAATGGAACATTAATTCCAGAAATTCAATTATTAGTCGTCAGACGTACAGGCGTAGGACGTCGCTAAACAGACGTGCTGAACGATTTCCCTTTCCAGTTTCCAATTGATCGCAATTCATAGTAACTATAGAATTTCTTTGATCATCATGCCACAATAGATAACAGTACATTGGTCTATGCCTCCCTTTATCTGTTGAACCGATAGAGAACAACTAGACTGGATTGAATATCGTTTGCGTTCAATGGGGTTAGTATTTCATCCTGTTTATTGCACGGGGAAATTTATAGTTCCAGAAATATGATACAACCGTACAAAATAGAGAACAAATTCATCGCCAACAACAACAACAACTACACCCCTTTAAAATAATAAATTAAACCATTTGAAATTGGCGCGTTGCCGTTGATGATAATTCCACGGAAATTTTGTATTTGTAACCAGGTGCGGCATTATGCATTTACCACTAAACCGAGCGTGCTATAGCCTACCCATATTTCCATTATTACTCGTCCTTTGAAAAAGAGACAAAACGAAAAACAATTGTATTCTTGTATAGACCTTATATGAATTCGACACGGTGGGGTAGTAAAAAAATAACGACGAATAATCTATCTGTTAAGTGGACTTTGCTGGAGTGGCTGGCTCTTTCCCATTATCACAAAATGAAGTATGCGCGAGAGCCTCTAGGATCTTTCGCGCCAATCTTCCATCATGTATCTACAGGAGAAGAGTACGTACATACGTATGCCAAGTACCCCTTGACATATTCTACTTCATGGTAACGGTCCACGGGTCCAGTCGATTACGATCTTTCCAATGCAAAGTTCACAGAACTGCAAACTGAATGGTAGCTACAAAATAGAAAACCTTTTATATAAAGAGCGGACAAGCTCAAGCAGATGTGGGTAACTTTTTTCCTTTTATCGTTATTGTTAGGTTTTATTTATCGATTATGATTGAGGGAAAGGAAAAGAACCTAGATTCAATTTCATTTGGCAGGGGAGCGGTCGATATACAAATACGACTGGGACATATAAGACTGCTCTCCATTTTTCTCCCTCGCAACTCCTCTGTCGACGTTGACGTGTATGCACATTTTTACCATTCCCTCTAGTCTTGGTAACACCTGTACAGGTGTGTCGAGCAATATTGATTGCGTGCAGTATTCAGTTTCCGTCCTATATCTCTCCAGCCAAAAAAAACGATTCACGTTTACTTAGACACAGTTCGTCTTCTAAATATACTTGAATATCTACTAAGTAATCGGAGATAGAAACCGCTAACTCACTCTTCGGCTCTTTATAGATTTTGTTTAAATGCTAAGTGGAATCCAATTAAGTGGAAAAACCACACTGGATAACACGCAGGGGAGAAGTTACAAACTGGTCAAAGCATCCTCTCTCAGTTGGGGGGGGGGGGGGGGGTATAATAGGTCTTTTTTTTTAAATCGTGAATACAAAAGAACGGTCAAAACGACTGTCAATGTGTTTTTGTAACGGGTGAAAGGGGGAGGAAGAGGGGAGGCGGCCGCTTGAATGGGAGGTTGAGAGGGGCAGGTGTTTGGCCGGGATAACCCATCGTATATATCGAGATGCTTAGAACTGATGTGGGCTCAGAGTGGTATTGTACAGAAAGTGAGAGGGAGAGACAGGAGCGGATGAAGGGGGGGGGATGAGTAATGCACACTTGCACGGGACCCTCAAAAACTGCCACCACACATCTGTGGGCGCTCTGTTGTACGTACATGTATTGCATTTGTCGGCTACGGAACATTGCTCTGCTGTAAGCTGGAAAAAACGATTTTAACATCATTTTAGTTCGGAGCCCTGAGAGACAACGTGGCACAATATAAGTACTGCGGATGGTTCAGTTGGACAGTTCTTATATACTATTGCTGTTTTTCAATTTAAGCGCTCAATCGCTCTAATGCAGTCGCTATTTAGTCCAGGTGAGGTGTCGTGTAAACAAGTGAGTGTACATTTTGGTTATGAGATCGCTAAGTAGTAGTGCCGCAGGTAATTGCTATTAAATCTCATATTACCTGGACAAGGCTACTTAACGTTCTTTTAACTTTGAACAACTTGAAAACTCTTAGATTGAAACACTTGAATTTTAAAATAAAACAAACAAATGACACAATTTTATGACCTGTTTTCATTCACCAACTATTAGGCTTTGTATTATAATTCGTCCTGAAATCCTGGTTTGTACTCTTTGAACAAAAATACACTGGGGTTGAAACTCCAAGGGTATTGTTCAATTTAAGTTACAAAACGTAGAAAGGCAGAAGAAAAGGTTTCACCGTATTTAGCCGACCGGCTCAGTTTCTCTCATAAGCCAATTCAAACCTTCTTTTTTGTTCAACTTCTGTAAAAGGGGTGCCACTTTATCACGACACTGGGTATGGTATTTGTCGATGTAAGCAACCTGTAAAAAAAACTTGGATTCATTAGTCATATTCACAATACAAACATGAAGTTGATTATACCTCTTCTTTTGTCAACATTTCTGCAATGATCCTACGAGAAGTACGAGAGAAAAATTTCTTTAAAATAATCTATGAATTCATCTGGTAAATTAAACTTACATTTTTTTCTGAATGGGAACAAAAGTTAGATTTTCAAATGTGCAAAATTTGCGGTCTTTGAAATTGTTCTCGGGGTTGGCTGGCACGATTTTAACCAAATTTTCGATGCGAATTCCAAATTCTCCGTCTTGATAAAAACCCGGCTCATTTGAAAGTACCATGTTCTCGCTTAGGCCCTGCAATAAAAAGCAAATCAGTTATTACAAAAACAGTCGACTAAAGGACGATTAAGATAAATACAGGATCGTCTGGGTAAACTCTCCAAGAAATTCCCATTGGGCCTTCGTGAACGCAGAGGTAGTGACCCACTCCGTGACTCGTTCCATGAAGATAGTCGAGACCAACATCCCACAAAGCCTTGCGCGCCAAAACATCCAAAACATTGCCCTGTAGAAATATAAATTGAATTCATATTTTTATGTATAGCAATTTTCTTGCTCAAAAATATACAAGCCAATGTAATCATACTTTAATTTTGGATGGGAAAAGGCAAGTAGCCAAACTCATTTGACCCTTAAGAACGCGGGTAAAGCACTGACGCTCAAATGGTGTAGGGCATCCAAAATGTAAAGTGCGTGTGACGTCAGTTGTGCCATCCTTGTACTGACCACCAGAATCACAAAGGTAAATTTCGCGGTCGTTGATGGGGCGATCCGTCTCAGGACTTGGTTTGTAATGAATAATGGCTGCGTTGGAACCCGATGAACTAATCGTGTCAAAACTTAAACCCACAAAATCGGCTTGTTCAGCACGAAAGTCAGCAAGTTTGTCGGCGGCAGATATTTCCGTCACAACTCGCTGCGATTCAACTTCTTTCTCCAACCACGCAAAGAAACAGCATAGAGCAGCTGCGTCCTTAATGTGCGCGTTTTCCATTCCTGTACAAGTACGCATTCAGGATTAAAAAATAAAAAAAAACTAAGGATTATTGCAAAAAAAGAAATTAGAAAAAGAAAAACCTACCGGCCATTTCGACTGGATTCTTGATCGCTTTCATGAAAACAACTGGAGACACATCACTACAAAGGACATCTTCAGGAACTAGGTTGGAAAATGCAACTGCACTTTTGTCACTTATCCAGACCTTTTTCGGTTGCTGTGGAATCTGTCGACAAATCAGTAAAAACAAATAAAGAAAACAAATCAGAATGCATTCTTCTTTCTTGGTTATGATCGCTCATGAATGTACTTCAGTAGCCAAGAATCCGTCAACATCCTCGTAGGGGTGTAGAATAGCCAATACATTGTTGTTGGTTTGAGACGAAGCGAGTTCTCTCATTTCAACGTCAGCTTCCAGATTTAAATGCTGTCTAACCGAGAGTGTCACTTTAGATGGGTCGACGAATAAATGAATCTCTCCATTCATTTTGACCAGCACCCATGAGAAAAATACAGGATTGTACTGAATATCGGATCCGCGTAAGTTTAGCAGCCCTATAAACAAGTTGAATGTAGGCCAACGATTAGTTTCTTGCTATAATTAATTCAATGACTTTCACTTACATGCAATATCATCAAGGGCAGTTAGCAATAATAAGGAGCAGTTTTTTGCATCCATTTCTTGAATAACATCTTTAACTTTGTCCTGCCATGATTTACCTGTTGCATCGTCGACGAAGCTCAGATTATACGCTTACTATTAATAATATGTAAATTTAAATGGATTCTACCAGTATATTCAATTTCAAGAGGTTGAATAACATGGGATGGAGGTGGGGGCTTATCATCCCAAATGGCATCCACTATATTCCTTTCCACTGGAACCAGAATGTGGCCAGAGGATTTTAAAGTTTTTGATAAAGGAGTCCATTGGTCTTTGGAAAACAGTCTTGGATCCACACCAACTTTTGATCCTACTGGTAATGTTTTGGCAAGCCAAGCTCCTTGAGTTGGAGTAGTAGGTATACCTAAAGTATATTTTATTAAGCAATTTCTTCAATCACTTTATTGAAAAATATACTACCTTCTTTCATAAGTGTCCAATTTGCATCCAATTGTTTCTCAGCTTGATTGAAGTAGCGACCATCCGTCCACAAACAAGCATCTGTTTCTGTAATGACAGCAGTACCAGCTGAACCAGTAAATCCAGAGACAAAAGCTCTACGCTCATCACTGTCAGCTAAATATTCACTCTAAAAAATATGGAAAAGACAGACAGAAGTAATTTTTAATAAGAAACATAAGTAAAATTGCTAGATAATGTTAAAAGGTGATTCATAACCTATGTTTATATGTTAAACACACAATTTAATGATTTTAAAATATGGAACTTGACATGGCATAAAGATATTTCAACCAACCTGATGTGCATCTCCACTTGGTACAATGTAAGCTTGAATAGCTTCTGTAACGAAAGAAGTATCTTTCATCAAACTCCGAAGACGTTTTAGAATTTGGGTAGTTTGTCTCGTCGTCATAGTGCGCAACTTTGAAGTGTCAAATCAAATGACCACTAATCAAACTATGTAGTGTTACTATTATATACAGGTAAATGACTTTTGATCTAATTCCGTAGGATGTTGAAATATCAATGCAATCTATTTTACCTTTGAACTGTCACACGTAACAAAACAACAGTAAAAATTGAAAAAAAAAAAACAAATATCAGCTGGAAAATATCGAAACCGCGCAAAATGTCGCCCCCTGGCGTCGAAACCTAAAAAAACTAAAAAAAAAGTCCAAATAGCTAACTGTCCAAATGCGAATGCGATAAACACTTTTATTTAAAATTTTTATTCTACACATTAATTTTTTATGTTTGAAGTATTTTAATAATAATTTTAAAGAAATTTATGTTTCTTTTTACTTTTTAATGAAAAATTAAGTTGGGAAAAGTTGCTGCTTAGCTTCTAAAAAAATCAGCAGACGATGAGACGACAGATAATTCTAGAAATCGGCATCGCGCGTCTCGTGTTTTTTGTTGAGAAATCGGGCAATAGACAAGCTACACACACTCTGAACTGAAACTGAAAATAACAGCTATCAGTTTTCTTAATCAATTGAAGTAACTGACAGTGTCAAATTGATTTCATTAAAGCTTTCAAATTAAAGAAAAATGATCATTCCTATTCGCTGTTTTACCTGCGGGAAAGTAATCGGCAACAAATGGGAAACGTATCTCGGCTTATTGCAAGCCGAATACACTGAAGGGTAATAACAGTAATCTTTCTTTCTTTCTCAAAAGTTCGAATACAAAGAAAATATAGTGCTGAAAATATAAGTTGCAATTCTGTAATGAGCACTTGGGGACTTGTGACTTATTGTGATTCAGCATGTTAGCAAAAGTTGTATACATTTGTAGTGAATTACATTTCCACATGTAGAATATTAATCGCTATTAAAATTCAGTTTCTAATGTTATATTTCTCATGCTTTTTAGTGATGCTCTGGATGCCCTTGGACTGAAGAGATATTGTTGTCGACGAATGTTGCTTGGCCATGTAGACTTGATCGAAAAACTCTTGAATTATGCTCCACTTGAGAAATAACATCACTGTTAAGCCTATAAACTTGTCATTCAACACTAATGACTGACTCCATCATCCTACTCTAAACTTCTGATGTGAATACAAACCATTTCGTCAATAAGTAACTGATGATTTATATTAATCTTCCTATTTTCTCAACACTAACCATCTATAAGTTGCAGTTTTGTAATTCTACACATTATAGAGTAATGAAGAAAGTTGCAGTCTCGTGCAATTCGCTCTTATGCCGAATCTTCTCGCTCAGATTGAATTTTAACGAACCATACGATACCAGTCTATGTTGTACCGTGGTTTTTTGCTCTCTCCCATCCCAGGAGCTCGTATAGCCAACAGAAAGCTCCGAGTCATCGCCGTGCGTCTTGTTTTAAGAATAGAACAGATTGCGCCGTGGTTCCTAAACCTCCTCCCTTTTTTTAAGTCGGCGTGTAAGTTTCTTTGCAGTAGCAGTCGTGCCTCAGCTTTCTCAACCGCTGCTACTCTTAGCCACTTATGCAAAGAGCTGTTGCTTGCTAGTGTTAAAGTGCCCGCGCTTGACCCTACAACCGCTTTTTTTATTAATACTATAAATTTGCAATCGTTTTAAGCCAAACTACAACTACACAAGAGAACAGTTTATACGACGCAAAGAGAAGCTTTTCCTAATACTTATTTGTTCCGATTGACGATCGTTCATTTCTTGTCAAAAGTGTTTCCCTACTGAAATTAAGGTGAGTGAAAGGACGCTGATTAAATCAATGACGAGTTGGAATTTAATTGCAATGATCACACAACCTTAGCGACCTATTACGGTGTTTATCCCGCAATTTTCACCATCTATTTTTATCAACTTGATTACTGGAATCATTGTTGGGTTACATATAGTGTAGATTTCACACATTTGAAACAAAACCTACAAAAAAAATTACATTTTCTTGTCTTTAAAACGCTACAAACCAGATAAATTAGGCCGTATTAAATTTTAAGAATGGCGAATTCTTCATAAAATAACTCAAAATTATAAATCATGATTACATTTTTAAACGGAAATGTTTCCATCCCTTAACTTTGACAGCTAAATCCCTTAGTTAACCATGAATAGGGATGTAAGCCTACCAATACGGCATACTCTTGACGGTCATCTTTCTAAGTTTCAAACTACTTTGATTAACTCATGCTTATATTACTTTCATGATCAAACAAGTCTAGAGTCAGAAGAAATTTTAGGTAAAATCAAAAGGCGTGATCGTGTGATACCGCGTGATATTTTGGGAAGACGCGTGAGGCGTGAAACTGAGAGAAGACTGTCGAGAGGGAAATTCGGTAACGCATCATCAGACTCAGTCCTGGTCAGATGAAATGGCTTGCCAAGAGTTTAGGAAAGAGGTAGACGCCGTTTTTCCAGAACACATTTCTCGACTACATCGTGGTGCAGCCGACGGGACTTCGAATCGACGCAACCAGCGGAGGTTCCTTTATCGGGAGGCGCAACCATCGGCCGGAGCTATCGGCCGTTACCGCACGCAGCCTGTCACCTTCGATGAAATCAAGGTACATCCATGTTCTATTTCCTTTCTCGTATTTCCTTAGTTAGGAAAGGGGGGGGGAGGTACTGTTGTATATGTGAAGCCCTTCATTCGACACGGTCGTCCAAATAACCAGACGGTTAGAAGAAGAAGAAGAAGCAGAAGATGAAAAAAACAAGCAAACTAATTTAAGAACTCGTGGAGGCCGCTCAACAGCTGCGTTACCATCCAGTTGGTGATCAACGCTGCTCTAGCGGTGTGGTGGGTACTTCTATGATTGGTGAACGCGAACAGCCAAAGTCTTAAAAACATAAGCAAAAAGGGGCGAAAGGAATTCTTTTTAAATTCGTCATTCGTCACCTTTTAAATTAAATCAGGTTCTTTTTCATCAAAAATAGTACTACCAACCTGCTAAATGTCAGAGAAGCGAATCGTGATTTATTTCATCCTCTTTACTGACTCGGCGTAGGAGGTAACGATGATTGATAATCTGAAAAGTTTCCAAGTTTACCAGCTAGTTGAGTCACACAAACGCGACATCTTATGGTTCCGTATTGCATTCTAAACCTCGCACGGTTTAGAAATACTGTAGAGGTCAATCTTGGCCAACAGCTTCTATTTTGGTTTCCCATTTGTCTTTCGGCTCTTTTCCCACTATTAACCGATTGATGTCTACATTTTTCAGAGCCATCTAGTGAGATAGTGTAAAAACTAATTGAAAAATTTAATTTTGTAATCTTCAATTTTTAAAAAACTTTTTGTTTTGAAAAATGTAGGAAGTAGACGAAGAAGTTCTCAACGAAGACGTACTCCCAGATGACAGCGCTGCTACAGTCGCGCAGTCTGAAGAAGATTTGATGCAGCAGAAATTCCAAAAGTTGAGATTGCGTCGCAGAGGTTCCCATCGCACAGCCCGTCGACCTCTTCTTAGGCCATCCAACAGCCATGACGAATCAGAGTTTGATTGCAGTTCTTATGCTTCTCAACCACAGTCAACCGGCTCCGACCAAACCCAACATTTGCTGTCTTCTACTTGAGATGAAAATTGATTAGAAATATTTTTCGGTGCGCTTATGTTGTTGGATTTAAATTTTTCAAAAGGCTCATTTCATATTTCTTCCGTTTCTCATGTGAGCCTTTCTAACACCTTTATTCATATGATTGCGATGTTGGTAAAGATATCTTTTGCGATCGGGGATACACGTTTGCCAGTGAGTCATAATAAATCATGTCAAATAACGAGTCAAATATCTTTTTTTCGAATAAATTTCAAGTATATCACCTGCTCTACTATTATTTGCGTAAGTGGTTATGCACCAGAATTATAAGGTTCTAGCTCCTTTAGTCCTTTTTCATTTTTTTTTTAAATTTGTTAAAGGAAAATATATCTGGTACAGATTGCGTCGCTAGGTGTCGCTGAAGCTACTGTTTACGTTTTACACATGGATGTAGTCTGCTGGCTTCATAAATGATAACGTCACAAGTTCATTACGAGTCGTTTTCTAGAACCGACTATTAAAGAGAGTATTAGTATTTTGACCAATATGAATCATTTTCAAAATTTTTTAAGGACACTTCGATACCTTTCCAACAAACAATCTTACCAACTGTTTTTTCGGCGGCGTGAGTCGTTCCTATTGCCGCACAGTTTTTTATTGAGCCCCTACATTGGTCGACGATTTCGGAATGACGAAAATTCATGGTCGAGTCGGTCCGGTTACAAATCCCCAAACGACAATTTCGGTGCGTTACCCTTTATGGCTTTTGGCATCGTGGTTGCACATTGTGCAGTAAAAGATGAGGAAAACAAACTCAGCTCTGTTTATGGTATGTGAACACTATAATTGTATATCAATGTGTACATGTAAAAAATTTAATTATGAATAATGTTTAAGATCACCCATTGCTCAAAGCTGCCAGAAAAGGAAATGTAGTTGCTATTGAACGTCTCTGTAAGAATGGTGCAGATCCAAATCAAAGGTTGTTTAAATGTTTATAACATTTTTAATTGTAGACCGTGTTGAGTAAACTAAAATTTCTATAACTAGACACCCTTTAGGATGGACTCCATTGCATGTTGCAGCAGTTCAAGGAAATGTTGATGCTGTAAAAGTCTTGTTAAAGGTATGAAGTATCAGTTTAGTAGTACTTTACATCACTTACTTAACAAAATTTTATATGAAATACTGCTTTTAATATAGTGTGGAGCAAACCCAGATTTAGGAGATGATTTCAGCAATGTCAATTTAAAAGCAAGAGAAAAGGGGCTTCACTGGTTGAGTGGTAATTTATTTCATCAGTAAGTTGATTATTAAGACAATTAATTTAAATTCCTTTATCTTTTAAGTCATGGAAAATCGGGAAGAAGAGTTTTCGGATCGTCTAAATAATCGGGCAACTTTCAGTGGATGTACGGCTTTGCATTATGCGTGCATTATTGACGACGCCGGTAAAAAGAAAGTATAATTTCTTGCATGTAGGTCTAATAGCTAAACTTTCCTATTTTCTTTCAGCTTGTGTAGCAGCTTTATTGGATGCAGGAGCCAATCCATCACTTGCAAATCTTGGTGGGCACAAGCCAATTGACTACGCTAATAGTGATGTGATGAGGAAGTTTTTAGAAAGTTATATTATCAAAGTAACATTCTATAAAATAAGATATATGTGCAACTTTGAATAATTGATTTTAACTTGACACAGTATGAAGACTTGCTCAAAGAAAAAGCAGCTGAAGAGAGACGTAAATATCCGTTGGAATTACGATTAAAAGAACAAATTATTGGTCAAGAGGCGGCAATTGCTATGGTTGCATCCGGTAAAATAACTTTATTCCCCATATTTACTTTCTGTGATAATTTTGATTTCTTGGATTTTAAATAGCTATACGAAGGAAAGAAGGGGGTTGGATTGACGAGGAACATCCTTTAGTTTTTCTTTTCCTCGGATCATCAGGAATCGGAAAGACGGAACTCGCTAAACAAGTTACAAGCTATACATTAATCAGCGCATATTAATTTCAATAATTAGCCATGTTCTTATTTCCACAGGTTGCTACTTATTTGAATCCAAAAAATTCGGAAGGATTCATTCGTTTGGATATGTCCGAATACCAGAACAAGCATGAGGCAATATTAAGCATTGTTTTGTATTGATATGAATTTTTTCATTCGTGATTGAATTGTTTTTAGGTTGCCAAATTAATTGGATCCCCCCCTGGCTATGTTGGTTATGAAGAAGGCGGACAACTGACAAAGAAACTTAAAAAATGCCCTGACGTAAAAACATTGTTTTGAATGAATTAGGTAAAAAAAAGAGCAACCTGATTTCACAATCGTTCTTTAGGCTGTCGTGTTATTGGATGAGGTAGATAAGGCACACCCTGATGTGTTGACTGTTCTACTCCAGCTATTTGACGAAGTAAGATTTGGTTAGCGCTAGCTGTTTATATTTTTTTCTTAGAAATGGAGAATACTAATATTTGTATCTTTATGAAGGGAAGAATTACAGACGGAAAAGGCAAAACGATAACTTGCAAAGATGCTATTTTCATTATGACATCAAATTTAGCTAATGACGAAATCGCCGATCATGCCCTACAACTTCGCCACGAAGCTGAAATCGCTGCTAAACAACGAAAAAATGGCAATAAAGAAGGCTAGTTTTGACATAGCTTGGTTCTAACAATTAAAAAAATATATGTTGACATTTTATTATTTCCGCTATTTTTAGCTGAAATGCCTTCCACGTCTCTTTCCATATCTCGAGAATTCTGCGAGTTTATTGTTCGTCCAATTCTCAAGGTATTTTGAATTTTTATGAAGAAAGCTAAAAATATTTATTTTCTAGAATTTTAAACCCATCTTTCAATTTTAGCGTCATTTTGGTCGTGATGAATTTCTTGGGCGAATAAATGAATTCGTCTTCTTTTTTCCCTTTTCAAGGTATTTCAGTGTTATCGACATAACAAACATTTAAAATATTAAATTACTTTTCTAAACAGAAATGAACTACATCAACTAGTCAAAAAAGAATTAGACTTTTGGGCCAAAAGGGTGATTTATATTTTATATTTATATTTTCTTTGAAGGTAAAAGTAGCGTTTAAAAACTCGTTAAATTAATTAGGCTAAAGAACGGTATGACGTGGACTTGGCGTGGGACGGACAAGTACTTGACGCACTTTGCCTTGGGTATAATGTCGCATATGGAGCCCGGAGTGTTAAGTATGAAGTAGAACGGGAGGTGGTAAGCCTTCTTTCCAATTCTCAACAATTTTACGGCTTTCCACGCGGAGCTTTGCTGCAACTTTACGTTGACTATGGCGGGGATGGATCCTCAAATGATGCAGCTCGTCATCCACAAATTCGCTTGCGTATTAGAAATAAAGACAGTGTCGAGTTCACAGAATTCTCATCCACACGGCATCTGCTTCCGCTAACAAAAACACCGGAAACTGTTCACTAAAAAAAATGTCATCTAGAAAAATTATAGACCAATCAAAGTTATTATTTTGTTGAAACGCGCTGATTGAAAATCTTTTCGAGATTTCATCAATAAAAAATGTCATGTTGAAGTGAACCTTTGAACACGCTCCAATAAAAGGGGACACATCGACCCGCTTCGTCTTTATTAATTTTGTGATTGCCCATTACCATTGCCCAGACGCAGCACGTCCTAGAAAAGTTATCTGACTGTTCCAAAGAAAAGCAGTTGGGGTTAATGGGATGTTCAAAGTTTCTTATGGTTCAATAACTCTTTAATAAGATGTATAAATATTTTTTTAAAAAGACAATAAAAAGTCTAAAGTTATTTCTAAGTGTGTTTAGGGATCAGCGTCATCACCTGCTACCCCGCCCTCTCAGACAGCTAGACATGACAGTTAAACAAACTGAGTAACAAAATACAAAACTAAATTTAGGCTACTACTAGTGCTAGTGCTACCGTCTACTGCGGTATAGAAGAAGAGTTAGTGTTTGGGGTCACGAATGTAGAAGCTAAAGCATATTTAAATTGAAAGTGCATCGATGATGTAGTACCGACGTTGGATCTTAAATTGTGCAATCCAAGGCCAAACACGACGAAGAGAAGCCATCCCTTTTTTATCGTTTCATGTATGGGAGCCCAGCAGTCTCGTTGTTAGTTGGACCAGCAAAAGAAGTGTTGTATACAGCTTACAATTTTTAAGTAAATACATTTTGAAAATATTCATATCATTATGGTTATTCATATTTACTTATGACTTTATTATGAGCCTTGTGGTAATAAGGAATCTTATGCCCTAGCACTTTGTTATTAGTAATTAATTCATTTTTATTTCTTTATAGATATCCCTATGATGCACAATTAATGTAGATATAACACATACACACGTGGATTAAACTGAACCGATATTGTGTGCATTAAATTGTTCTTGAAAACATTTCAAGTCAGTAAAGGACACTGACTATAATAGGCCTAAACTTTTTATCAAAGCAATGTAACCTATTTCTATCTAATTATCCAAAGTTCTTTACAAATTAAAAATTGACCATATCTATTATTTAGATGGAAGAAAATATGATGCAAGTTGCAGCTGATGAGGATTTTGAAAAACTTTGGCAAATGGTGGCAGATAACTCCTGGAAACTAGAATATCAACATGATGAAATTAATGTATGGAGCAAACATTCAAACAGCACAGATTTAAAAATGATCAAAGTAAATTCATTCATTCAGACAACCATCAGTTTAAACATTTATTTAAAAAGTATTTGTTCATTTTATCTAGGTGAAAACAACTTTTACAGATGTTGATATGTGGCTTTTGTTTGATCTCCTAATGGATGGAGAGTATCGTTCCCTCTGGGACACTGCTATGGTTGAATCTTACACTTTGGGTTTCTTAAATCCCAACAATGATGTTGGGTACTATGCCAGTGAGTATTTTTGAAGGTTGGAGAAAGTTTCCCTTTTCAAAGCTATAATAACGGTTTGGTCGATACAGTGTCGTGCCCGCCGCCGATTCAGAACCGCGATTTCGTCCTTCAACGTTCGTGGTTAGCTACGCCCAAGAAAATTTCTATCCTAAATCATTCCATTACTCACAAAGACCTTCCCCCGAAAAAATATTTCGTCAGAGGAATATCCTACATAACAGGTTTCTTTTTTACTCGATTTTTTACAACCCTGTTTAACCGCAAAATTGTTCTGCATAAATAGGCTACGTAATTGAACCTTTGCCTGGGAAATCCAAGGGATTGACACTCGCGTATGTTTCGGCAACTGATCCCAGAGGAGCAATTCCCACTTGGGCCGTAAACAAAGGAACGCAATATTTTGCACCCAAGGTAACAGAAATAAAATTGTATTGAAAGCAGAGAGTTAATAATGTGAAGTGTTTTCCACAAATCTACTTATCTACTTATAGATGATGAAAACTTTGCACAAAGCATGTCTCGGATATTTAGATTGGAAACAGCTACATAGTCCTGGCTTCAAGCCATGGCTGTATCCTGAACAAATGGACTATCCTAAATTACTAGTCGACCAAGTAATATGAAATTTAAATCATTTCTTTTTAGCGCCTGCTTAACGTGTTGTTTAAAAATATCTAGAACACCGCTGTAAATGGTGCTAACAAGATAACGTTGAACGATAAAGGGAACAATCGTGAAAGCAAAGAGATGGGCGTTAATTTAAATTAAGCATTTTCCCCAACAATGCGCACAAGTGTGCCTATTTTAATTTCATCTTGTGGTCCTCGTCTCAAGTTGTATGCATTGATTAATTGTATGCACAAAGCAGCAATTGTGAACTTCATTTTAATATAACATAGCCCACAGATATATTGATGATGCAAAACTAATCAAGTAACAACTGCATTCCAGATTTCTTAAGAATGTAGATGAAGGGAAATACTTGCAACAAATAGACATTTGAATTTGGGAAAGTTTTGAATCATAGAAAATGAATAAAAAAAAGTATGGAAATGATTGCAGAGGAAAATTCTACAATTCGATTTTAAGCCACAGGTGGCTTTACAGAAGCCTTTTGAATCGTGTTAATTTTGTCACCAAGACTAAGAGCCATTCCTTGACTCTTGGCACGAATTCGAATGTGTCCTGTAACTGGCGCGTCGGGTTTACCGAATGGTTTCTCTAGACTGAGATTAGCTAATGCATCTTCCCCAAAGACTGAACGAGCATACAAGTTGGCTGCCATAAATCCACAATCACCAGCTAGTGCCTTCTCTGGTGTCAGACACTTCATGTTTGTCGATCTGCATAAGGGAAAAACATACAATTAATACAAGAAAATGCAGAAGAGTAAAAGAACAAAATCATACTTGAGCAGATGTTGCAAATAAAGATTAAGATCGTTGATATTGGTATTGACGGTCACTTTGTTCTCCCATTCGAAGTCAGCCCACATCTGCCGGAATTCCGCGTCAGTGCAGCTAGCAGGCATGATATAGTCCATGATATCAATGTGAATGTCGTTTAGTACCACAACGTTACGATCCGATGTCGAGCCAGTCACATCATAGACTATGTTTCCAAAGATAATACCATTCTCCGTCGATGCCACCTTAAATTAATGGCAATACTGGTAAGTAAAACAATACTTTAGTAATTGATTCAAAAGAGCATACCTTAACGCTGGCCTTAATGTTGGCGAAATCGTGCGGAGCCAAAATGATTGCCGAAGGCTTTTCTACAAGTTTCAGATCACCGAGAGTGGCCAATTCCAACGTGCAGTTTTGAAGTGTGTCGGCCGTTTGATTTACAATCAAAACATCAAGAACGATGTCGTATTGGTTCACATTTACGTACGCTTCGGCATAGACAGGATCCGAGAAGCCAGTCAACTGCGTAACCTTGTTCAGTTTTGAGACGCTCAGATCGAGTCCAGTTCGCTGAGCGGATCCTACCAAGGCTTGCGACAAACTTGATTCAAATACGTCTTCGAGGCCACCAAGTTCATTGCGCGATAGTAACTGCTTGAAAGAGACCAAGTCATCGGCTTGGACTGATCGGTTATTCTTTTCCAAGTTCTTTTGGGCAGCAGCTTCTTCTTCAGCTTTGGCAGCTAACATAAGCGAAATTGATCTACGGCAGGCATCGGTAAATACTTCCACTAAAATCGGTGATCTGTCCGAGAGCACCTAGCACGCGAAAGAAAATTGTATCAGAGGTTCATTCATTGCCTAGTGTTGACATCTTACCTTAAGGCAAAGTCCCAGTCTTTCTGCGTCGTCATTGCTGATTGGTTTCTGAGGCAGTCCCGAACGACCTAAATGAAGGATCGCTGCAATCACCAACATAGCTTCGGCACAAAACTGGTTTTGCGTTTGCAGGTTAGACACTTGTTGAACAAAACGTAAGGCTAGCTTTGTCAAAGTGGTAGCCATTGATGCACCAATGAAGAAATCACCTTCCATCAAATACCTGCAAAAAGATTTAATCATGTAATAACAATGCTAAATGGATTGCCGTTCGCAAAAATCGCATACTTTCGAAGAGGGGGCCTTTCTTCTTTTTTGGTGGTTGTCACGGCAGCACTGAAGATAGACTGCGTAGCATATGTACCATCTGCAGTTACCAAACGAGCACTAGGAGCCGCAGGATTAGTAACGCTCCCAGTTCCTTGTGCCAAAGGGTTTTCCGCATCGGTTTGCTCTCCCGCCGCTTTTCTGATTTCGTCATCCACAATCGGGATTTCGCCAAGCGACTGTCGCACCTTGGACATCACTGAACGAATGTCATCAGCCGAAGTGGCGTACTCGCCCAAGATCCAAATTGCTGCACGGTGAACTTTGACAGATCTTTAAAAAACAATAGCATATTTAAATTTAGAACAGTCTACTATTGGTAAAAGTTGTAAATTGAAATAACAAATCATAAAACGTACTTGATCGACAGAAAGGCTTCCAAAAGTTTCTCGATGATTAATGGACGAAGTCCTTCGAACTTTTGAATCGCTTCGCGAACAAAGACCAATACATCGGCTGCTGCTAGCTCGTTGGTGTCGGAAAGGAATTCAGTTAGTACAGGAATGACGGTCGCAGAAATGTCAGGAAACTTGATGCAACATGAATGAAGAGTGCGCACCAAAAGTTGTCGATACTTTCCCGTATCTTCATGCTCGGTTGTGTTGTGCGTCTTGGTTACCTCCTACATGAAGATTCGTCAGTGGAAAATTATTCTTTTCAAAACACAATTTTTCCGGAATGTTTACCTTTTTCAAAACGAGTACGATATCTTCTATGTTTCGTGAAGACACTAAATCAAGAATAAGAGATAGCGTCTTCTTTCGTACTTCCAAATCCGGAGTAGCCAATACACGCAAAATGTCCATAACCAATTCCTGAAATGAAAGATTAATTATTTTTTATAACAAGTAATGAAGTAAGTTAACAAATTCAACAAACCTGCATGACACGTTCTTGATTCGGCTGCTCTTTTAAGGCGATCAAACGATCCAACACAATCAATTTCACATTATTATCGCTTTCCTTTAAAATAATTTCAATGTAGCAAGTAGCAGCAGCTGTTGAAGGGAGAATATAAAGTTAAAAGTTTGGGAGAATGGCATAAATGAAAAAGAATAATGCCTTTAATAGCAGATGGCGCAGAAGATAGAGTTACTAGGGTGCCAGCAGCTTCGTACCGAACGGCCGGACTGGTGGCATTTAACAGACTGTAGATGCACCGAATAAAACGCGAACGTTCACTAGGATTTGCGTGACAAACTTTATAAATTAGTTCAACGATGACCAATTGCAAAATATCGCCGAAGGAGTGAACCTAATAGAGATTTTTAAAATTTAGCTTGCAAATAAAAAATCTTAATAGGGTTCTATTACTTGATCGATGCAAGAGGTAAGATAGGAGAGGGCCCTTTCTTGGTCGGCGTGAATCAACATCATGAATGCGTTACGTTTACAGGACATGTCCTGTTCGCGTTCTAGAAAATTGGCAATCAACTCTGGCCCATCAGGGATAAGGAAATCGAAATTGCGGTAAATTGTGTAAATAGCCAAAACGGCATTGCGTCGAACATAAGAATGTCGATGTTCCAAACAAGACCTAATCGATGGCATCAATGGTTCTAAGATTTCAGGTTCCTAAAAAGAAAATAACTTGATATTTATCTCATTAATGGATTAGAAAACATTTAAATACTTTGAGCTTGCAAAGAAAACGTAATGTGGATCCTCTAATAAATTCATTAGGATGCTGCAAATCTCTTCTGTAAGCATCACAGACGAGAATCATTTCATGCAGGAGTTTTCCATCTGGTGAAGTCTTTGGAATAATTTCCCAGAATATCAACAGAAGTTTCTTGACATTATGATCCTGAAGTGGAAGCACAAATTTGACCACTGCCATGAGGATTCCTGGAATCTTTTCTCCATTTAAAATGATGTAAATGGCCTTTTTTAAAGCATCAATCTTGGCTTTTATATCTCCAATTTCCAACTCTTTCCGCAGTTGATCTGGTGGTGGATAGTCAGAATCTGGAGTACTGATGAGGGTATAACAAGGTTGCTCAGTCACAGACATCTGTAAAAAAAAAAACAATACATAAATCTTGAAAACTGGACCGGTTTATGCTCGATGAATTGTTATTGTGACATTGAGCCGCAACCCATTTGTAAACCACAATAATGAAGATTTATTCAAGAATCACTGAATAAAGATTCAAATATGTCGGATGACTTGCCTTGGTTGCTTCAATTACAACGTCTTGTTGTGTTTTCTGTGTAAGCCGTATCTATATGAAACGAAAGAAATTCACGAAACCTTTGACGTTGCAGTGTCAGAAAATACCCACGTCAGTCGGTAAGCGAAGAATACAATTTCGAAAACAGACAACGGCGCAGCAATGTTGCCATTAGGAGTGACGTTTTTTTTAAAGTAGGCAATCGGATGTGATTATTACTTTACTCGCTTTACTAGATAGAAGAAACAGAAGAGGAGAGGCCTCCAGCGCCTCCTCTAATAATTATTTATCTAACGCTTCTTAGATATTTTTATTTTGTATCTACTAACTTAACCGTGCTTCAAGCGAGAAATAATGCGAGGAAAACATTTTGTTTTAGATCATTTAGTTTCACAGAAACGGAAAACTCTGAATGGCTTAAAATTTGAAAAAAACAACCAAACTAAATACCATTAGATTCTACAATTTTTTGTAGTGACAACGTAAATGATCTTTCAACGTAAAAAACATGAAATAGTAATTTGAAATGCATGCGCGAGTAAAATAGGGCCATCGAAAATGGTTACATTGGATCCTATGTTAGATAAGTATCACACCTTTCCGTAAGAGAGGACTTACGGTCTTCTTTTCGCTTTTTTTTTAGGTTTGATGCCACCGGCAATCAGGAAGACTACCTTTAATTCTCTCCTCATAGGCCCTACAGCACGATGTAACAAAGTTGCTAGTCAACAGAAGGCTACAAGTCATCGGCCAGTATACAAGCCATTTTGATTTTTTAGTGCATTTTCTATAAGAGCTGTTTCTTTCGCTGTTGAAAGTTCATCATGCGACCGCTTTTTCTGTTTTTTGTTCTTTTGTTTGTCACACCCATTTTGTCGCATCCCAATAAAGGTAAATAATTCTCGAGTAAATTCCGTTAATATCGTCATTTTACCCTTCAAATAACCTTAACGCAGAAACTCTCACGCTAAGTTTTCATACAACTGTTATTGCTATCGTTTCCAAGTGACTTGTTGAGCCTCACCCTCACACTAAAGGGCGTTACTCAAAACAATTTTAGTGTTATTGGTTTAATAAATTTAATTTTTAACTTGCCAAGCAACTTTTTGAAAAGTAATAATTTATAATATAATTTTTTTAACAGAGAAAAATCAAGAAAGTTTGGAAGACAGCTTATTAACAAATGCAACATCTGTATTTAATAAAAATGATGAGACAAAATTGTCAGTTTCCGATCGCCAAGTAGAATCAATCGCGAGATCAATCGACGTCAGTATCGAAGAAATTCCATCAGCTTCAACTGTTGAGAGAAATAAGCAAAGTCGGAAAAAGAAACGCCCAAACAACAAGCGACGTCAGAATCGTATTAATCAACTTAGACAGAAAAGTAATTTAGAAAAGATCCTTTTTGGCGGTCCAATTTTTATTGGGTGATGAGTGTTATGGTCATATAATTGTTTGCGATTGATTAGGCAAAAGACCCAATGGACGCAAACGTCGTCCTCAGAATGACAAGAAAGGATACGGAAAAAAGTCTAAACGACCCGCTTTTAAAGCAATTAGATACTTGGCTCGTTCAACTAATACGGATAAACTGAATGAAGCTCTGGACGAAATGTTGGAGTATATGTCACTGAAATTAGCTAGCGAAAATTCGACATTTTCTTTAAAACTTAAGTGAGTTGATTAATATAATAACACGCTTTCCATAATACTTAACCACCGTGTTATCTTGTTCCGGTTGACAGCAACTTTCGCGAGGACATGAAAATATCTCCCTGGGCTTTCGTTGCGCTAAATAAAACAGAACCATCCGAAATGGAAGGGAAAATCTATCGAAAGAGAGCCGCCGCCGAAAAAGAAACTACGGAAGTGAATGCAGCTGACGATAGTGACGAAGAAGACGACGATGATGACACCAATATGGAAGGGGAAGCGGAAATTGAAATTGTCACTGAAAGTAATACTGAAGAGTCTTCTACTTCTTCTGATACAAAAGAAATAAAAACGACTGAAGAAGAAAATGACGACAATGATGATGTAGAAACAGTCACACAAATTCCCCTTGATGTTAAACAACCATACAAGAGCAATGCAACACATTTTTATTGGACTCAAAAGCCATCTCCTGTTGTTCTTGATGACGGCACTATCGAGTACAATCTGCAATTGCTCAGTGAGAACGATATTAAGAACAAAAATTTAGCATTCACTGAAGACTATTTACAGTAAATCAACAAAACCTATATCACAATTAATGAATAATATTACAACTATTATATAATTTGCTGTCTCGTTTGTAGAGATTCCGATGGTCGCTCGGCCAAGAAACTTGGTGGTAAACGAGAACGAGGTTCATCTCGCCGCAATTCAGGCAGACCAAGTGCTACAGTAGAAGGCATAAATCAGATTGAAAGAAAAGGCGATGTTATGATTGGAGTGAGAGGAAATTCTAGCGCGCACGTCATCGATGCTGCCTTAGTTATTGGCCCACTCAAATTTTTAATGGATAAAAAGGCAGGATTGCTTCTTCAACAATCTCGCGTATCAACGACTTCGCTTTCAGCTAGACTTCGAATGACTGTAAGTAACGACTTTACATTTTGGTTTCTTGACGAAATTGAAATAAATATTATGTCTAATTCCAAATTATAAATATTTTCATACAGGAAGTTGGAGGGAAATTGTTAGGAGTGCGACTGAAGCCTACGAAAATCCGGCCCGATGAAGTGTTAGTCACTTTTAGATTAAGCGAAGATGGTAGAGTTCCCACTAATTTGGAGACGGCCCGCCTTGTTACTTATCTAAGTCAAGAGATGACTAAAATTTGGAATTCAGGATATTTACTCCGTCGTCTCAAACGACAGTTTAAGCAATTATTCATAAACGATACAGCAGACAGTAAGGGAGCACATTCAAAATCGCAAGATGCCAGAAAGCTTGTCGAAACATTCGCACTTTCTGCATTTGAAGTAGCCAAGGCAACACCGTCTGAGGCTTTATCGGATTCATAAATATTTATATCCAAGTTATCAATTTATTATAAAATTCGTCTTATTGATTTTTGTTGTTTTATAGTTTATTTACAGCAAATTTAAAATACACATGAAATTGGAAGGATTTCTAAATTCAGACATTTCAGAGACATTTACTACCTTATATAAATATAATCTAAAATCATGAAGTAAAAAACACTAAACAACTGACAATGACAACTAGCCTAATTCATTTTAAAATTTTTTAAAATAACCACCTTAAACCCCACCACTAGATGGCCAGCAGACGACAAGACAGGACTTTGCTTTTTGTACCTATTTTCCCGCCAATTCTACTCTAGTACCCACCGTATCAGTTTTCTGGAAAATCTCTTTTATTTCGTCGTTTTATAAGTAATTGTATATTACACACAATTTGAATTTTTAAAATCAAGCAGAGATTCAAAATCGAAATGAGTGATGAAGTCATGGAAGCACTTGATTCGGGAACATCTTCCGAGTCCGAATGTGACTCTACATCATCAGTATCGCCTCTGAAAGATCTAAAATCACCAAAACACACTTCACAAACTCCAATTGCTGAAGACAGCTCAAATTCTGGTTCAGATCTTTGCTTGAGTAGTAAAGCTGTAAAAGTAAAATCAATCATTCAATCTGATACTGACGATGAAAATGTAAGGGTGAAAAACAAAGTTTTGAAGCAAAGCAGCAAACCAACTGCATTGGTAATAGCAAATGACGATTCAAATTCAAGTGATGTCCCTCTCGTCAAATTTATAAGTTCAGCAAAGAAGAATGAAAGCAGAAAGGACAAAGAAACTGCTGGGAGTAGTAGCATGAAGAAGAAATTGAAAGTCATATCTGAATCTGATTCTTCATCTGACAGTTCTGATGCTACTATCAAACTTGTCAAAGATACGACTTCTGATTCTAATTCAATTGATCAGGTGTGTGAAATACCCAAGAGTGAAACCAAGAAAACACCAACAAAGACTGAGAGTACCAAAAAAGTAAATCTGAAGAGAAAAAGAAGTGGCGAGTCTGATGTTGATAAAGGTAATTCTAAAACCAAAAGAAAACTAGACATCTTGTCTGATAGTGACACAGATGAAATTGCTAAAGGAAAAAGCAGTGTACCAGCAGTCGTCCCAGCTTCTAGGAAGAAGAAAACTAGCCTCACAACCAGTAAGAAGAATAAACCAGATTCAGTAACTACCAAGAAGAAATCAGTTCTTGCTAGCAGTAAGAAGAACTCATCAGTCCAGAATGAAAGTGGGCCTATTGTATCACCAACTAAGAGCAATCACAGCATTGACCTTAAGAACAAAACTCCAGACTCTAAATTTTCTGATCGTAAAACGACCAAGAAATTGGATTCAAGCGACATACTGGAAAGACTTGATGATTCATCAAATGAAACCAATGCTAGTAGTAGCTCTTCTGAAGATATAGAAATGGAAGAGCCACAAGATACGGAGAAAAACAACGGGGAAAAATCAAGTTCGGACGACAGTGACGACGAAGATTCGGATGCAGTTCTTACCTCTTTCAAGGGAATAAAGAAAGTTTTGCAGCAAAAAAAGGCAAACAGTTCAAAAAATTCTAAAAGCTCTGAGAGTGACAGCGACAGCTCAAGCAATTCGCCAGCGAAGAATGCCACCAAAAAGGCAAAGGGAAAGTCCGGCCCAGCTGCTGAACGATCATCTGAAACCAAGTCTAGCAGCTCTTCATCTAGTGAGCAAGAATCGGAAAACGTTTCTCCAAAGAAAAAAAAAACTTCATCAAAAACAGAAAATAGTGCTAAAAAGGAGCCGAAAAAAGGCGATAAAAAAAAAGTCGGGAGTAAAATAGTGAGGCTTCAAAAATATCTAAAGGCAGCAGGTCAGTGGTAAATTTGCGTCCAATTTAAAATTGCCAGTTGAAATTATATAATTTAACTTTTAGGAATTCGTGTTCAGAAGTACGAGACGTTATGGCAGGGATGCAAATCCGAAAAGGCACGAGCTGAAAAGTTGTTAGAGTTGCTTCGCGAACGCGGGTTGCAGGGGAATCCATCGCTGGCCGCATGCAAAAAACTCAAGCGGAAATATGAAAAGGAAAAAGAAATTTCCGAGCTGAATTTATCCAACATCATCGCTTCGAATGGTATACCAGTGCATTTGACTATAAACAATTAGGTGTTAATAAATTTTTTTAAAAAATAATAATAATTTCTTTTTTGCCAATAATTGGATTAAAGGGAGATCTCGTCGTGGTTCAACCAACCCTTTTGCATCTCGTCGTAGTTGTTCCCCGCAGAGCACCAAAAAACAAGAAACATCGCCCAAGTCGTCTCCAGAATTTAAGAAAAAAATTTTTGGCCGATTGAGGAACATTGTCGACAGTGAGGATTCCGATTAAAATTTTCGTAACGTATTCCAATTCAATATTCTCAACATCTTTGTTGTATTAGGAAGACTATCGATTTTTAAAATTCGCCAGCCGAGTAATATTTTTACATCCTTCCTTTGTTTCGCGTTGTGCGTACATTCATAGAATGGATCATAGCAATGTCAAAATAAGATCACATACTAAATGTTGAAACATGTACCTCGTAAATACTTGTTGATCAGATCACACAATTTGAATGATTTTAATTTTATAATAAAACGGATTGAGTAACTCAGAAGTAAACATATTGAACGGATATAAATTTGTTCATACATTAATTTCTTAATTAATTGTATTACGTGAAACAAATGTGTTTTGCATTTACACAAAATTAAGGTAGAACTGTAACCCGAATTACTAGAAATTAAAAAAAGCCTACAAATTATCGGCTGTAAATCAGTTTCAGTTACTTAATTTAGCTTAATTAGAAAACACCCTCGGTTATCTCGAATCTTGCTCTTTCAGGGACCTGACTTGAAATATTGATTTGCATGATACTAAATTTTAGATTTCGATCTAAAATGGAGTTCGTTTCTGGAGAATTGCATTTTCAAAACTAATTGTTGCGGTAATACATAAACTAACTAAGGGAAAACATGAATTGTGTACTAGAAAATGTATGCATTTCTTACATGTAAGTTGTAGCCAGGAACAGGAAGCGTGAGTTACGACGCAGTAATTGAACTTCACGATCGGCTAGATATTGAATAAGGAAAATGCGGGTACTCTTCTTTGTATTTCGTACCAGTCTAACCCCTATTACTAAATTTACTATTGTGCTATAATAAGTTTTAAAAATCAATCTACTCTAGGGAAAATGCAATTCCGTAAAATAAATATCGAAATTTTCTCTATTTTTCAAATAGCTTGACCGATTGTTGTCCTGTTTACATATGTAAGATTGTTTATCGAGATAAGGACGAGTAGGGATGTCATGAAATGTTTGGAATTTGTTGTCTCGGTTATTTGCGCGTTCACATAATAATACAGCAACCTTGAGAAACGTTGTCTTCATCCCTCCTTGATGTTCTGGGCATGGTTCTGGGAAGGATGCCTCTATAGGAAGATGAATTTATTTCTGCTTCTCTTAGTCGCATGTGCAAATTGTTATTTTGGTTCTCAAGTTCTCGAATTTTCTCCATCTTGGATTCCAAGTTACATTTCATCCCTCGTAATTCTTGTTTCAAGCTATGAATTACATTAGTCTCTGATAAATTGTTAGTTTGCAAGTTAGAACCCGTGCAAGTTATTTGCAATTCCTCAACGGTAAATTTCAAAGCATAATTTTGATCATTTAGTAGCTCGATTGTTGCTTTGTGGGACTCGATAACCGATTTCAATGTTCTTATCTCGTGTTGGAGTTGGTTCAGCTGCTGACTATTCGATGCGATATTACTGTGATTATTAGCGTTCTGCTGGAACCTTTCATTTTTTAAGGCATTCAAATATAGCTGCTTAACTTGATTGTTTTCTTCTTTAAGAATACGTATAGTTTCTTCAAATTGCCGAATTTGCTCTATCGTCTGTTGATTTCTTATTGCCAAATTATCGTTGTTGTTCAGGTTGTTATTGGAATTCTGATTAGCAAGGACGTGAGAAACTCTCAACTGTGGATCAAATGGTTGGTGTCGTCTAATGTTCCATCCGTGACCACTAATTGCGTTCAACTGTAAAATACCAACGGGTTTTAACTAATTTGTAAATGTGTTAAAAGTAATTTTCAAAAACTCTTTTCTTACATGGCTCCAAACATGTGGACTGTGAACTACGGTACAATTGTAGTGATAAGCTGATTTAGACGATGAGTAATTCGCTTTGGAGTAAATTAATATTTGAAGTTCTCGATCAGCCAGACACTGAATGAGGAAACTGCGCGTGCTCTGTCTCAGTTGAAATAGTGAAGACATTTTCTCTTTTAATTCGTTGTTAATATCCCCGATTTTAGCTGTATCGAATTCTTCTTTTGACAACATGGTAATCCGATTGTGTTGGCGTCAAATGGCGAACTACTACGCAATAAGATATAAGATTCGTGTATTAGTTGTCTAATATAAAGCGTTCTCCCTGTTCAACCAAGGCGCAACTTATTCTACCATAGAGATTGCGATAAGGCGAAAGAAAAGATAAGAAAGCTAAAAAATACTTTGTCCATTGTCAATAAAAATAATTGCCGAACGATCGAAAGTAATTCCTGGAAATGAGCAAAACCTTATCTGTTTTATCAAAACAGTCAAAAAGTAAGTCGTCTAAAGTAATGAAAAAAACCATTATAAGTAAATAGTTATGAGCAGTCCAGAGATTAATTTATTCAACCGGATGATCCGGATTGACCACAGAAATGTGTGTGCTACATATAGGAAATTTACAGGTGTTTCAATTTTGAAAAAAATATACCTTTGCCATATATTTCGAAGCTGAAAGTCCTAAACTTCTAATGTGATAAGACCATTTAAAAAATATCTTATCGAATTTATTCAACATTATAGTTATGTATTGCCTATAGTTCCAAGTTAGCATGTATCCGGCCCTCTGTATCAGAACGTTAGTTACCGATGTGGTTTTATCCTGCCATGCGTAGAGTAGTCTTTTAGGTTTTAGCTTGACAGCCCGCCTGAAAGCAACAAGCAGGAGAGCCAGATTATTTTTTTTTCCTTTTTTATAAACTCCGCCCCCAGACTTTGCTATGACTACAGAGTTCTTTGAAAAGGGTAAGTTTGAAGCCTGCAGGCAAATGGTTGACAGGAGAGAAAAGACTTTGAACTAGCTGGGGGATCAGCTGTTTTAAAAATGTACATTTTAGTGAACAAATATAACTGATCAATGTTTAAGAAATCGAGCTTAACTACTTAATTCGTACGGGAATTATTTACTTCCTGCTACTTTTTTCTGGGGGTCTGCCAGAATCAATAAGACATTGCTTCAGTCCAAATCCCGTTGTCTCGTATATATGGTTATACCTATATAGTTGTTTCCCATATTAGCCGTCATCAGGGAGTGTTCTTTTTTTTTCTCCTTTGACCGTCGCCAACGTAAATAATACTGTGAAACATGAATGAAATTGAAGGAAGTGGGTTGCTTCCAGAAATGGAGAACATCATCTGTCAATTGGAAAGAGGCACTGTCGTCACCAAGTTTTTTCAGAAGAAACATCCTGACAGACGGATTCTATCTGTCAAAAGAGAAACCCGTCAAGTTGTGTGGTGCAAGCCAATGAGTAAAAGAAATGTCTACGAAGGAGCTGGTAAGATTTTGTTTTATTGTGTTACAAATCATGCATACATGGTTTTCAAGGTTAAAACTTTGGTTTGGTATCAACAGAGGGTATCAATGTGTTCCTCCAAATTTTCCATACATCCTTGTTTAACCTATAATTAAAAACTATTTTGTCTTTGAAATATCAGTTGATTTAAGAGAAGTCAAAGAAGTAAGACCTGGTAGAAATTCAAGAGATTTTGAGCGGTGGCCAGACGATGCCCGAAAATTTGATGAAAATCGATGCTATGTTGTTTTTTACGGCCAAGATTTCTGTCTCAAGACGCTCTCTATCGGAGGTAAACATTTGCAGTCTATTTCGTTATACTTGATACCATTCTTTCAATCTATCCCTTTATATGAATAGCTCTCTCCAGACCCGAATGTGACCTGTGGGTAAGAGGACTACGGTTCTTGTCCCGTGACACACTCACGTCCTCTTACCCCTTACAAATGGAACGCTGGCTATGGAAGGAGTTTTGTAACTTGACAACCGACCGGACAACTGTGACGTTGAAAGATGTCAAATCGTTCCTGCCGCAAGTAAACTGCCAAATGACCAAACCGCGGCTTAAGGAGGCCTTTCATGAAGTAGACTGTCGAAGATTAGGCGAACTATCATTCGACGAATTCGCTTCCCTCTACCACATCCTCATCTATGATGAAAACGTACAAAATGCCTTTCTACCGGTGATCAAGTCGTCTTTATTTGAACAACACTGAGTTATGCCTCGCAGATGTACCAGTCTTTCTTCCAGAAATATTCTTCGGACGGGAGCATAATATCTTTAGAAGATTTCCAGAGGTTTATGGCGGAACAAGACGACACACCAATGGAAGCCGATGTAACGACGGCCTTCATGAGAGATTTTGTACGAGATCCCCGTCGCAACGTCGAACCCGCTTATTTCACTCCCAAAGAGGTTAGAAGAACTGAAAAAATACCAACACTTTCGATTTCACGTTGATTGTTTTTTTGTTGTTAGTTCACCAGTTACCTATTTTCACATCATAATGAACTTTGGGATTCTCAGCACAACACCGTCAATCAGGATATGACCCAACCACTTAGTAGTTACTGGATTGCGTCTTCCCATAATACGTAAAGGCTTCCGTTGTTTTACCGACCGCATAACAACTTTTTTTGAAAAATCTATTTCTTATGTTTCTTATTCGAAGGTATTTGACTGGCGACCAATTTTCTAGTATCTCAAGTGTCGAGGCATATGCCCGTTGCCTTAATCAAGGTTGTCGATGTATCGAGCTTGACTGTTGGGATGGACCAGATGGGATGCCTTTTATTTATCATGGCCACACTATTACCAGCAAAATTCGTTTTCTAGATGTTGTTAAAACAATCAAAGAGCATGCCTTTACCAGTTCTGCTTACCCAGTAATTTTGTCAATCGAAGACCACTGCTCCCTACCGCAACAGAGAAAAATGGCAAAAATTTTTGAAGACATTTTCGGTTCCATGCTTCTCACGACGTCAATTGAAAAGAATGAAACAGCTATGCCCTCACCCGAAGGACTACGGCGAAAAATTATTCTGAAGCACAAGAAACTACCTGGTAAGGTTTTGCGTAACAATGCTAATTAAAGTGTAACTTCAAGATTCGCAAAGCCTGTATTTTGTCGATCAACCAAGTTTACAAGTAATGGAACAAGTTGCTGACTATTGTAGTAACATGATCCGGAAGTTACTAAAGAACAAGTTACTATAACTACTAACTACTACTATAACTACTATAACTAAGGTGTAACTGCTACTTGTGCTTAAAATGGACTTTTTTTCTTTTTTAAAGAAGGAGCCACTTCTGTTTCACTTGATGAATCAATGGTTAATGGAACCCGCTTGGATGATAGTAGCAGTAATAAACTCTATCAACAACTTAAAAACATTTCTTAAAATAATCCTTTCTCTCTGCAGTCAAAGATTTGGATCTTTCAAATTCAGAAAAGAATGGCATATTGTTTCTTGAAGATAAATTGGACAGACAATGGGTTTCTCATTTTTTTGTTCTGAGCGATGTCAAAATGTACTACACTGAAGTCCATCCGGAAGAAACTGAGCCGGAAGAAGCAGATGATGATATCTTTAGTACTTCTCAAGAATCGCCCCGTGAAGTAATTACCTTATTTCCTTATTGCTAATTATGTGCAACTAAGATGTTTGCGTTAAAGGGTGTTCCAGAAGACGAGCTACATTTCGGTGAGGACTGGTTTCATGGTCGACTTGCTGGTGGTCGACCTAGGGCCGAAGAACTGCTACAGCAACATGGACCGGGTATTCTCATCATTGGTTGTCATTATTTTTTATATTCATTCTTCATCATTATTGTTGTATTCTCAGCTTTGGGCGACGGAGCATTCCTTGTTCGAAAAAGTGGGAACTTTGTTGGAGATTTCTCTCTCTCTTTTTGGTAAATTTGTTTTTATTTAAAAAACCAATAATTTCCATAAAATTTTATTCTTTTGAAATATTCAAGGCGTCAGAATAAGGTCTACCATTGTCACATACGTAGTCGACAAGATTGGGGAAGAACAAAATATTATCTTATTGAATCAAACTGCTACGATAGTTTGTATAGTTTAATTGTCCACTATAAAACTCATCCGCTAAGAAGTCCGGTAAATATATATTTACAGTATATATTTTTAATGGTCATAAACTTTAAAAGTGCATTGAGGGATTTGTGTTTCCATAGGGTTTTAGTATCGTTTTAAACAAACCCGTTCCTCAGCCTTGCACTCATGAAAGTAAGGACTGGTATCATCCAACAACTGTACGCGCCAAAGCCGAAGAATTACTTCGATGGATCCCCAGAGACGGGGTATGATACCTAGTCATTCGTCTATTTTTTTCAAAATAATATCTGTGTTTACTTATTCCGTTGTCTTTTAATCCAGGCATTTCTTGTCAGGCCCAGCGAACGAGAATTAAACACATTTTCCATTTCATTCAGGTGCAAAACTTTCCGTAACTTAACCATAGTTCAATATCTAATGTGTAATATCATGTTTTCTTACAGAGCCGAAGGGAAAATCAAACACTGCCGGATAAAACAAGAGGGCCGTCTGTACATTATTGGAACGGCTCAATTCGAAAGTCTTATTGACTTGGTTAGCTACTATGAAAAAAATCCTCTTTACCGAAAAGTGCGGCTTCGCTATCCTGTGACAGAGGAAATTGTTCGTCAACGTGGAGTGGTAAGTCCACTTAACATACACTTCGACCCTTTTATTTAAGTAATGCTAGATCATAGTTTAATAGTTTTTTCATCAAGCATATTGTAGTTGGAATTGTTTATTAGTTGATCGGTACAGGTAGTTTGCTAACTGTTGCTCTGAATCCATTCTCATCAGCCGTGTAATTGACTTTACGTAGTGTCTCGTCCGCTTCCAACATCATATAGTAACCCGTTACGACGCCATTTAATCGTTGTTCTCCTTGACTTTTGACATCCCCGGTTTCTAAATTGTTTACGCTGTAGTCGAAGTTGTAGTCTCCATTACTCTGAATCTGTAGATATAAGAAAACTTTGAAATATTGTGCGGAGTACTAGGTGAAGAATTAGGGATAAACCAAAGTTACCGTGCCCATCGGGTTAATTAGAGACGTAGGTGACGTTGAAGGAACCGAAGAAGATGGATTAGCTGTAGATGACTGAATTACCTGTTCAACTTCTGCTATAGGTATTGAGCCAATCGTTGGATTTGGCGATGGTAAATTTATTATTGATTGGGTAGGAGCTGTAGGAGATTCAGTAGAAACTGTCGTTTTATTCTCGGGTTCGGACAAATTGAATGTGGGTGGTGTGCTTGCACGTGGTTTGTACAAGGCATTTGAAATTATCGCAGAATTCAATTGGTTGTTGAAATAAGGCAAAAGAGCCAATGGCAAAAAAGAGACTCTAGGTGGACCTGGTAATATAGGTAATAGCATCGATATTGGCATAGGTCTCGGTAGCTTAGGTACATTGAAGTTCATTGGTAGACCGTCTGCTAAATAAATCATTTGTCCGCTTGTACTCAAGTAAACAGGCTGAAAAAAGAAACAGATGGCATTCAAATGAAATTGGGGAAAATATCAGGAAAACGTTTTATACCTGTGGTCTAATAGGAATAATGGCCGGTGAAATAGGAGTGTTGACAAAAGGAAGCGTTGTTTGTGGACGGCCATTGATTTCCCTGAGAGCAATGCATATTGCTAATAAAACACACTGAAAAAATATATTGAAACAACGTTAATCACGTTGTAGAAAACATGAGAAAAAGTCCAGTTTTTTTAAAATTACCGATCGGATCATTGTATTGAATAGAAGGTAAAAGTAAAACTGAAGTCGATTACTATATCTGACTCTTCCTTTATATACTTCCTGTATTGGCCCCTCTTATAGTGGTCATTACCCTTTTGACAGTGAAAATTGAGATTGAACCGGTAATTCCTTTTAAAATTATTGCTCATCTGCTGATCGCAGCATGAATTCAAAATCAGTTGGAAAAACCGAGCAATGAACTTGCTACGCACTAAAATAAACACACAAAAGGCCACATCCGAAATACGGAAATGCCAATTTATTATTTGATTATTTTCACGTCGGCCGGACGAAGCAATTTATTATTAATTTTCAATGGCATACGATTATAGCATCCTAATTAAGATTCTTGCCCTTGAGGATCAAGAATGAAAGTAATCTATGCAAAATGAAATGAAATTAGATATCACAACTAATCCGAACTAATCATTACTTTTTCCTGCTTCCTCTTTTTTCAGAGTCCTCAAGACGGGGAAGACGCTCCTAATTACATGGATTCGACAGCTTTGACAGGGGTAAAATAAACTCTTGCGATTCAGTCACTCAGTTGCCTTACAAATTATTATCTTTCTTACCTAGGTGACAGTTAAAGCGCTCTACGATTACCGCAGTCAACAGGATGACGAACTTTGTTTTTGCAAACACGCCATCATTTACAACGTGAAAAAGGAGGACAACGGATGGTGGCGAGGCGACTATGGAGGAAGACGGCAACTCCTCTTCCCGGCTAATTACACACAAGAAATCGATATAACCCAAGAAATTCAAAACGAGAACGTAATCATCATTCATTCGCGAAAGAAGATGAATATGAAATTAATTATTATTCACAGTCCACAGAGGTTACACCACTCGGAAGCTTACAGAAAGGTAGCTACGATGTGGCGGGAGCTGTAGTTGAATTAGTAGCATTGCATCCGACATCGCAATCACCACCTGATCCTTCACCAGACCTCAATCCCCCCAAAATTGCTCCCGAGTGGCTGTTGAGAGTGAAGTCCCCCCTGCACTCTGACCCTATCGAATTGGGCTGTGATTCCAAAGAAGATGCTATTGATTGGTGTAACACGATTAAGTATTACATTTAAAAATTTTTTAAATGGAATGGTTTGTATTCTACTTTGTTTTGTTTTTTTCAGGAATGTCGCACAGCGATGTAGTGTTCGTGAAAATTTTCATCGCGAAATTGAATTAACGTGGCGAATCGCTAAAGAGCTTTCAGACATTATTGTCTACTGTCGAGCCGTAACATTCAATCAAGAACGCATTGTGCGTGACGGACGGAATCCGTATGAAATGTCCTCATTCCCTGAACAGAAAGCTGAAAAGTTTATGCTACAAGATCAAAAATTTTTCCTTTGGTATCATCAGGTAAGTTTATACGAAGCAATAATATTTTGATTAAAAGAAAAATAGGATAGATATACGTATTATATTTTCTAGATAATGTTTAGCCGTGTCTATCCAAAAGGCCAACGAATTGATTCTAGTAATTATTGCCCAGTTCCTTTTTGGAATGTTGGCTCACAGATGGCTGCTTTAAATTATCAAACTCCCGGTACGTGATTTCCAGGAACCATACATTAACTCATGATCAATTTCATCTTGTCTTTTTCTAAAAAGATAAAAGTATGCAGTTGAATGAAGCCAAATTTCTTCAAAATGGCAAATGTGGCTACGTATTGAAGCCAAGTTTCATGCTAAAAAATCAAGAACCATCTTTGCAGGCTGCGGAAGATCCTCTAATTGTGACTGTTAAGGTAATTTTTGTTGGCTTCAAATAATTCATACAAGAACACGCAATTCTAATGTCATTGATGCTAAGGTCATTGCTGCTCGTCACCTGACTAAATCCAAGAGAGGGATAGTAAGTCCTTGCGTCGAAATTGAGATTATTGGCAGCCAACAAGACAACATAAACAAACACACAACAAAGATCATAAGTATAATATCGGTCAAAAATAGAAAATATTGTTAATGTTACTAATCGCGAACATTCTTCCGCAGCTGACAATGGTTTTAATCCAATTTGGGATGAAACGTTCCAGTTAGAAGTTGCTTGTCCCTCTCTGGCCCTTCTCCGGTTCGCCGTCTATGATATAGGTAAATTAGACCGGAATTTCCTATACAAATTTACAACGTGCAAATTACTCTTTTTTCTACTAAATGAATTTGTTTCACAGATATGTTTGGTGACCCTCATCTTATTGCGCAAGCCACGTACCCTGTAAGAATCTTTGAATTTAAATTTGCTTCATTAGTTTCTAAGGATTTAATAACACGTACGGTATTTTCTAGCTTTTGTGCATTCGTCGGGGATTCCGAAGTGTTCCTCTAAAAAATGGCTTTAGTGAACTTCTTGAAATGGCGTCATTACTAGTTTTTCTAGATATCCACAAAAGAAAGGTAGGAAACCATCATTTGCAAAATAGGAAAAATTTTAAATTTTGAGATTGTCTTTGCAGGATGAAGGGAGTTCAGTTTTATTAAAAAGAGATAGGCTTCGGGACCTAAGAAACCAAATTACCGATGCTCAGGAGCGAGGCGACCCATTGGCTGAGCAAGAGGCTCGCGCTGAATTCCAAGAAATCGAATCCCAAATTTTTGAAGATTTTAAATCGTACACGTGAAGAGTAATAATGTTCATAAATGATTTCCATGAAGTCATGACGGGAAGATGGGGTTACATATGTTGAGCATTCAGTCATTAAGTCTTTTCATCAGAATGTTTTATAGTGAATATTCTGATGGTGAAATTGAAAAAAAAATTGGCTATTCAAGTGCTCTATCGAATGGGTGCCTTTACATACTCAATTGATTTAATTTGGTTTATTCATATTTATTAATAATGAATGCTGCTGATTTACATTTACAATCATGTTAATAGTAACCCATCAGTTTATTATAATACATTGGCAATATAAACTTTTCACCATCAATAATCATTGTTTGCTTTGTTAGAGTGTGTGTGTGTTGGAGACTAATCCACGGCAAGTAGTCTGAAGTTCTAGTAGGAGGTTTAACATGACCAGGTTGAATATTAAGTTTGCGTGTAGCATACGGTATAAGACGAGGCAAATAAACAAGAAAATCATCAGATTCTTCAGAATAATAAATACGAAGAGGCACACAAAGAGACACACTAAATAATGAATACATGAAAGCTACCCCGCCAATAAAAAATCCTGCTATTTCAAATGTTATAGGTATGAAACCATGTTGGAAAAGATATAAAGGTGCACTGATTAAACACAAGGCTGTTGCTGATGATGCTGTTAGGATGCCAAAGTTGGCATAGGTTTCCAGTCCACTTCGATAGCACATTTGGTATGACAAGGGCACCTCGTCTGGTTTGAGGTTTTTGAATACTAAGTCTTCTATATAGAATTTCCATGTTCCAAATTTTAAGCCTTTCTTTGTTTTTCTGGAAAGTCTTTCTCTTTCTTCATTTTCAGCCTTCTGGAATTTTTCAAGGGCTGTTTTTTCTTGAACTTTGTCATTCTTGTCTGTGGAATAAAACTGAACGGCACGCAAAATTTTGCTATTTCGCTTCACAGGTATATTCCAATAACCTGTACATTTCCAAAATATTCTTTTCAATGCTGAACCAGTAGCTATTCCAGCCATTACAGAAAATGTCTAATAGGCCTATGAATCTGAAATACAAGGTTTGAACTTGTGTGTTTAGGACTAGGATTGTAGGATCATTCAATTACTAGCGGAAGAAAACGATAAACCACGATATAAAATAGACAGGTAGAGCAACTCAGAGAGGGAGATAGGGCTTAAAACCAACTACAAACGTGTCGATGGTTTTTCACCGTTGCCATTTAACTTAACTTTAGTAGAAGTAAAATTTTCTGCCTAGCCTTAATGGGAAATTACTTCTAGCCCTATAAATAACAAAAGGTAGCATATATTTACATAAACTCTTTTAAATTATTTGATAGATATATAAACCTTTAATTTAAGACCATAACTAGATTTTTACTACAATTAGTTTGTAAATTATGATTTTCTAAAGATTTCAATCGGCTCTTGGCCAATAGCAGCAAAGTTGTCCCCGAGGAGGGGTTTGGATCTAGCAGACTTTTGTTTTGTTATGTTTACTTTGTTTGGGGACAACTTTGCTGCTATTGGCCAAGAGCCGATTGAAATCTTTAGAAAATCATAATTTACAAACTAATTGTAGTAAAAATCTAGTTATGGTCTTAAATTAAAGGTTTATATATCTATCAAATAATTTAAAAGAGTTTATGTAAATATATGCTACCTTTTGTTATTTATAGGGCTAGAAGTAATTTCCCATTAAGGCTAGGCAGAAAATTTTACTTCTACTAAAGTTAAGTTAAATGGCAACGGTGAAAAACCATCGACACGTTTGTAGTTGGTCACGTGACCCTAGTTGCTCTACCTGTCTATTTTATATCGTGGATAAACTTTAAAATGCAAGTTCGTTTTTACGTTTGTTAAACTTTAAAAAAATAAAGATAAAGAATCCCCCACCCCCTCCAAAGAAATTTTATATTATAAAAAACATTTTGGCTCTTTTTCTTGTTTTACTTTATAAATAAAATTAGGCCTTACCTGTACGTGACTACGTCGCCTAGTAAGATTATATAAGTCATTGACGCCATGACATTTTAGCAGACGAAAAATATTTTTCCCGTGATTTTTTAAACCGAGGATTTGTATTCAGTGGAACGAGAGAATTTTTAAAAAGTCAAAACTCTAAAGTACGATTCTCCTTACAGTCGTTATTTAAAAAAATTACTGCATCTGCTGCGGTTTTGGAGGACTATTGATTTGACTATCGATTGATTTTTTAAATAGTAAATGAATTGGGAGATTGAGTGATATTTTTTCTGTGAGACCAGAGTCAACTGTAAGATCCCAATTTAATGCTAATATTCTCATAGAGCCATGTTTTCCTCCTTAAAGACTGTCAAGCTGGCCAGGTCTATTTGCTTAAATAGTCAACCTGTAAGAAAATGTATTTCTTTGCAATCAAAAACTACTGTAAAAGTAGTAAAAGTAGCTACAAAAAAATGGAGCATTTTATTTGGAACTGCTATTGCTTTTCCTGGCATCTGGTATTTGCAAGTTGACAACCAACAAAGACGCAAAGTCAGAGTTACAGTTCAAGGAATAGGAAGGTTCCTTAGGTACTATTAACCCTGTTTTTATTTTTGAAAAAATAGTAATTTTAAACATTATTTAAGATCTCTTGTGATAGGAGTAACCATATCAACAGACTATTGGTGGTCCTTGAGAAATGGTGATGAAGACTCTGCTGAATATCAAGAACAATTGAAAATAATACATCAGAGGACTGCTGACAGAATTCTTGCTGGCTGTCTTGCAAATGGAGGCTTGTACATCAAACTTGGACAAGGCCTGGTTTCCATGAATCACATTTTACCAAAAGAATACCTCGACACACTTAAAGTTCTTCAAGACAAATGTCTTGCTAGAGGAGTCACTGAGATTGGGCAGCTGTTCAAAGAGGAATTTGGGAAAAATCACAAAGAATTATTCCAGTCATTTGATGAAGAACCTATTGCTGCAGCTTCTTTGGCTCAAGTAAAAATAAAGTTAATAAATTGTAAAAATAAAAAAAGAATTAAATGACCAGAATTTTTCCTTCAGGTATTTAGAGCCAAATGTCAAGATGGAAGAGAAGTTGCTGTAAAGGTTCAGTATATCGACTTACAGGATCGTTTTAATGGTGATATTACAACCATCGAATTGCTACTAGAACTGATCAGTTGGATGCACCCGAAGTTTGAATTCAAATGGGTTCTCAAGGTATGAATAAGACAGTATTTAAGAATCATGCTAAAATTATGTTTATAATATAATATTTAATGCAGGACCTGAAGAGTACTCTGTGTAAAGAACTCGATTTCATCAATGAAGGACGCAATGGCGAAAGGTTATTAATTAAATAACTAATTTAATTTATTCGATTTAATTTATTGTAATAATTTATTCAGATGTGCCAAAGAGTTGTCATCATTGCCTTATGTTTATGTGCCAGATGTCATTTGGGATTTAACTAGCAAGGTAATCATTCTCATTTCACCATAATTGTTCACTTGATAATATTGTTTTTGTCGTTAGCGTGTCTTAACGACCGAGTTCATTGACGGGATTAAAGTGAGTGATTCAAGCACTCTAGAAAAAGCGGGATTTTCAATAAAAGATGTTAGCCACAAACTGGTCGAAATGTTTGCAGAACAAATTTTTCATACTGGTTTCGTTCATGCTGATCCACATCCAGGAAACAGTAAGTAAAGAGCTGGTTTTTGTATCAGCGTGACTTAACTGTCTTTTATGTATTTTTGTATTTCTTGGTAGTCCTAGTCCGTCGAGGGAAAAAAGGTGATGCACAGATAGTTTTGCTAGATCATGGATTATATGAAGAGCTACCGTCAAACGTTCGCAAGTCTCTTTGTCGTTTGTGGTCTTCAATAGTATTAAATGATCACGTCGAAATGAAACGTCATGCTGCTGCACTTGGAGTAAATGGTTAGTAGTTAATTTTCTATTCTTAGTATTGTTTCCGAACTTCGCTATGAGATGTTAGGCAAACATTCTTCTGTGAACTGTGAGAATTCTGAAAGCCGAATGGGTTTGTATGACTAATAGATTACCGGTTATTCTGCATGGCCGTGTCTCAGCGCTATATCTCAGCGCCGCCATGGCCAACTGAAAATGATTCAATCAGTCAGGTCTTTGGGACATTTTACGATCTGAAAGGGCCGAAAGCAGGAGAATGGCAAAAGTTGACAGCCGAACAACGCCAAGCTTTCCGAATTCAAATGGAGGAAATTCATGAGAGGATGATGGGGAGCTTCCGGGCAATGCCTTCCCAATTGATGCTCATTTTTAGGTATTTAGCTGAATGCATTGACTAGGTCAGGAATCTAAGAACACATTCAATTTTGCTGCATCAAATAGTTATATTTCTAAACTTTAAAATTAACATTTAATTTTAATTTAAAAGGGTTGAATATAGAAATTCTTTCGCGGTCTTTTTTATATATAGAATATTTACTCTTCGCTGAAATGCTTCTTCAAAGACCCGTCGGAATTCAGAAACTCGTCTTATCCAACTTAAATCAACTTTCTGAAAATGATGTGAAGTATATGCAAGAAATGGCGGGTCAGCGTTTCGACATGATTATTAATAATCTTCGTTCCATGCCAAGAACTATGCTATTAACTATTAGGTAATGTTTGAACCCAAAACTTCGAAATTGAAAAAACTATAAAAAGTACTGACATGTGATGCAGCAAAATTGTTAAATCTAAATTAATTGATACTATCTTAGAAAAGCATTTATTTGTTGTTGTAAAAATCAAAATTCAAATTGACCAACAGTTGTTTGTGCTCTTTTCCTCATCAAAATCAAGGAACATCAATACAGTAAGAGCAATTACCAAAGACCACGGCAGTCTTGTGGATCGTTATACTTTGATGGCCAGAAGTGCCACGCGAGGATTTTTTATTGTACCTGGCGCCTCATTTGGACAACGTCTACAAGGAGCCTGGCAACAATTTCTATTTGACTGGCGTTTGCGGTAATTACTAGACATTCATTTCATCTTATACATATTCAAATGTTAACTCGTTTTCAACAGGTGGGATAAAACCCAAATGAGGCTTACCTTTTGGGGCCTTCGTTTGTTATTTTGGCTTGGTCGTGCACCTGATATGACAGTTGTCGTACAAATGGTTCAATGATCTTATTTAGAATGTTACTTTGTAGCAGCGTTGAAATATTCAATCATATATTTTCTTTCGTGTCAAGACATTCATCGCATGAACCCAACTTTCTGGGATTTCTCTAAATTTTTTTCTTCTAAGAGTTTGATCATCAAAGTTTTGTTGACCTTCGCGCCTACGTCGCTTCCCGTCTATTAAACAAGAAACATTGTACTTTATTGTCATTGTGAATGAGAGAAGGTTTATAACCTTAAGCATTGATACTAGACTGTCAGGATGCAAGCTTCCAGAACCAATTTTTCTAACAGCAGTAATTTTCTTATTGCCTGATACTGCCACAACAATACCAGAAGAGCTGCAACATTCTTCTTCTGGTGTAGGATCAACTAGGTAATGGTTTCCGATCTGAAAGTGAAAACACGTTTGCATTCATGCACAAAATAACTGAACTAGCCTTAACCTACATACTTTCATCAAAGTCACTACACATGGTAAGTTTTCAGTGTTTAATCTTTTGGTATCGTAGGGGTCATCCGAGAGCTCTAAATGTAAAGAATTAAAATATTTTAAAATATAAAATAATAATAAAATATAAAGATTTAAACCTAATTCAGGTTGATCTCCATCCATGGTTGCAACTTTAATAGAAGGGATTTGTGTTGCATAAAGAGCAGATTTGACAGCCATAAAGGTTGCATCATAAAGATTCCCTCCACATTCAAGAATCTATGAATACCATTTATTATTAAATAATTACATATCACTGGTTGATTGAAATATAACAACTGCATTACCAGTATGTCAACATACAACACCCAACATTGTTGTCCTGACAAAACAGATAGTTCAGCTAAATTGATTGTATCACCTGAAGCATAAGATCTCTGAAGGAATCGACAAATTTCATTAGCTAGATCTTCACCACCCCTCCCTTCAAATTCAGGTGTTGCATTTGCAGAACTAAGTCAAAGAAACATTTAATGAACAAATTTGATTTAGGTACATATTTGTTTGAACCAAACCAATCCACAAAGAACTCCAGTCTTCCTTCCTGAGGTTTATCAGGGGATGGGGAGGCTAGCTCTACTTTAACTCCCACAAGAATATCAGAGTTAGCAAGTCTCAGCCTTGCAGATCCACTGGCATTTGATACTAATCCAGTTTCAAGAATTATTGGGCGGTAGTCAAGCCTTGTTCTGCCATCACATCTTAAATCATCCTTTGATGTCCCCCAAATGGAAATTAATCAAGTCAGAAAATTCAATTTGGTAAGAGTTTGATGGTTAAATTACTGCACCAAAAATAATTATGATAGTAAGATCAGTAGTATTTAGTTACATACCTGGACACCATGATGAATGAATGCTTTCTCAGCTTCACTTAAAAGTATTTCCGCCATTGAAGTTCTAAAGAAATTTTTTATTTAAAAAAACTTTTTTTTTAAGAGAACGGAAGAGAAGCCAAATTGTATAAAGATTTTAATTACCACGTGAAAATTTTAAAAATTTCAGTTTCGGCAGATTGAGAGTGTAATTACGTCTGCTAAAGAAAGACAACGTTGTCAAGTATTTTCAGCTATGCGTGAATGAAAAATGAAAAAAAAAAATTATATTTTCGTGTTGTAAATTGTTAGTAACAATTTACAACACGAAAATACTCTCCCTTCATAGTCAAAATTGGGAAAGGACGAAAGAATACGATACTTGAGGAAAACTATGAAGGGAGAGTCAAAAGTCTAACTCGGGGCGCTCCTATCGGCCACATATATAAACTTACGTCAAACGGCCCAGAAAACATGACAAAAATGGGTCGTTCAGGGAAACGTTCTTAAAATCCAGAAATAATGATATAATTAAAAATCCTTTTGGGGATTTCAAGTTAAAGAACCAATCTATCGATTGAATTAATTAGTTTTTTTTTACGATTTTTTTTTCTCAAAAAATACGGGTGCCGGACGTTCAGGCCAGGGACGTTCAGGCCAGGAACATTCAGGCCAGTGGCCTGAAAATTTATTTACTGGCCTGAATGACTTTGGACATTCAGGCCTGTAAATGTAATATAGCCATCCCTTGACTTATTGCTGCGTTGGCAATTTTTTCGAATTGAAGATACTGAGATGGCTCAGAACCCCTTCTTCCAAGAAACAAAATGCGATCACTAGTACTTCCCAATTCTGCGCTTCACCGTAATTACTATTTGATATTTTTACCTCCATCACCCATACTCATAAAGTATACGAACATATACCAATATGTGAGGACGTCTAGCGGATGCAGCGAGACTATATAGCAGGGTACATTTTGTTTAAAAAATTGTAAGCCTAGTTGTTAATACCTACAAAACGCCAAAGCATACTACGGCATATGCTCTATGGTAGCCTACTTGACTTGGGCCCAAACTGTGACAGGATATAGGTCTACTTATGATTAGTTGGAAGAAAGCTGGTTACATCTATCTAAAAAGAATAAGCCAATCGCATTGTGTAATAACGACAAAAAATAATTTTTTGTCCTATTACCGATTCTATCATCCGATTTTAAAAGTAGACATAAGAAGGTGATGCTCGACATACGCTCCATGTATCCTAGCTGTACGTATGTAACGTGCTTTACACTTATGATATTGCAGTCGGTGGACTTAATCCATCCTAGCGTGGATGTATGCCGCATTACACCCACAAAGCCAATTCTTCAATGTAATTAAATTTTATTTACTGGCCTGAAGGTCCATAATACTGGCCTGAAAGTCCAGGTATTTCAGGCCACTGGCCTGAATGTTCCTGGCCTGAACGTCCCTGGCCTGAACGTCCTATATCCAAAAATACCACCTTCATCGGACCCACCAAATGTTCGACCCTCCTCTATTAGAATGAATATATCTCCGGATCCAAAAGAGATAGAAATCCGGAGAAAACGCCATTCGATTTCTTTTGAAATTTTGAATAAGAATGTTCAATTTGTTTCCCCCTGCAACCCTTTCCGGATTCAAACCAAAATTGAAAACCCCCAAAAGGGGGTGTTTTGGTCGCGTTCGCTCGCGGACTGCGTGTTAAAAGCCCATGGTAAAGCCACAAAGTCGGGTAAAAAGGAAAACATTTTTTTTTACAACTTTAACGAATTCACTATCTTCAAGGTGATGTAACGCTTGAAAATATATTTTGCTTGTTGGTTTCTCAAGCTAAAATATATTATGAGGACCCCAAAAAAGGTATTTCATGAATATTTTCATTATGCTTGTTCCTTAAAAGCCCATGGTAAAGCCACAAAGTCGGGTAAAAAGGAAAACAATTTTTTTGACAACTTTAACGAAATCACTATCTTCAAAGTGATGTTACGCTTGAAAATATATTTTGCTTGTTGGTTTCTCAAGCTAAAATATAATATGAGGACCCCAAAAAAGGTATTTCATGAATATTTTCATTATGTTTGTTCCTTAAAAGCCCATGGTAAAGCCAAAAAGTCGGGTAAAACGGAAAAAAATCTTTTGACAACTTTAACGAATTCACTATCTTCAAGGTGATGTAACGCTTGAAAATATATTTTGCTTGTTGGTTTCTCAAGCTAAAATATATTATGAGGACCCCAAAAAAGGTATTTCATGAATACTTTCATTATGCTTGTTCCTTAAAAGCCCATGGTAAAGCCACAAAGTCTGGTAAAACGGAAAAAAATCTTTTGAGAACCTTAACGAATTCACTATCTTCAAGGTGATGTAACGCTTGAAAATATATTTTGCTTGTTGGTTTCTCAAGCTAAAATATATTATGATGACCCCAAAAAGGTATTTCATGAATATTTTCATTATGCTTGTTCCTTAAAAGCCCATGGTAAAGCCAAAAAGTCGGGTAAAACGGAAAAAAATCTTTTGACAGCTTTAACGAATTCACTTTCTTCAAGGTGATGTAACGCTCGAAAATATATTTTGCTTGTTGGTTTCTCAAGCTAAAATATATCATGAGGACCTCAAAAAAGGTATTTCATGAATATTTTCATTATGCTTGTTCCTTAAAAGCCCATGGTAAAGCCAAAAAGTCAGGTAAAAAGGAAAAAAAATTTTTTTACATCTTTAACGAAATCACTATCTTCAAGGTGATGTTACGCTTGAAAATATATTTTGCTTGTTGGTTTCTCAAGCTAAAATATATTATGAGGACCCCAAAAAAGGTATTTCATGAATATTTCCATTATGCTTGTTCCTTAAAAGCCCATGGTAAAGCCACAAAGTCGGGTAAAAAGAAAAAAAATTTTTTTGACAACTTTAACGAATTCACTATCTTCAAGGTTATATAACGCTTGAAAATATATTTTGCTTGTTGGTTTCTCAAGCTAAAATATATTATGAGGACCCCAAAAAAGGTATTTCATGAATATTTTCATTATGCTTGTTCCTTAAAAGCCCATGGTAAAGCCACAAAGTCGGGTAAAAAGGAAAACAATTTTTTTGACAACTTTAACGAAATCACTATCTTCAAAGTGATGTTACGCTTGAAAATATATTTTGCTTGTTGGTTTCTCAAGCTAAAATATAATATGAGGACCCCAAAAAAGGTATTTCATGAATATTTTCATTATGTTTGTTCCTTAAAAGCCCATGGTAAAGCCAAAAAGTCGGGTAAAACGGAAAAAAATCTTTTGACAACTTTAACGAATTCACTATCTTCAAGGTGATGTAACGCTTGAAAATATATTTTGCTTGTTGGTTTCTCAAGCTAAAATATATTATGAGGACCCCAAAAAAGGTATTTCATGAATACTTTCATTATGCTTGTTCCTTAAAAGCCCATGGTAAAGCCACAAAGTCTGGTAAAACGGAAAAAAATCTTTTGAGAACCTTAACGAATTCACTATCTTCAAGGTGATGTAACGCTTGAAAATATATTTTGCTTGTTGGTTTCTCAAGCTAAAATATATTATGATGACCCCAAAAAGGTATTTCATGAATATTTTCATTATGCTTGTTCCTTAAAAGCCCATGGTAAAGCCAAAAAGTCGGGTAAAACGGAAAAAAAATCTTTTGACAGCTTTAACGAATTCACTTTCTTCAAGGTGATGTAACGCTCGAAAATATATTTTGCTTGTTGGTTTCTCAAGCTAAAATATATCATGAGGACCTCAAAAAAGGTATTTCATGAATATTTTCATTATGCTTGTTCCTTAAAAGCCCATGGTAAAGCCAAAAAGTCAGGTAAAAAGGAAAAAAAAATTTTTTTACATCTTTAACGAAATCACTATCTTCAAGGTGATGTTACGCTTGAAAATATATTTTGCTTGTTGGTTTCTCAAGCTAAAATATATTATGAGGACCCCAAAAAAGGTATTTCATGAATATTTCCATTATGCTTGTTCCTTAAAAGCCCATGGTAAAGCCACAAAGTCGGGTAAAAAGAAAAAAAATTTTTTTGACAACTTTAACGAATTCACTATCTTCAAGGTTATATAACGCTTGAAAATATATTTTGCTTGTTGGTTTCTCAAGCTAAAATATATTATGAGGACCCCAAAAAAGGTATTTCATGAATATTTTCATTATGCTTGTTCCTTAAAAGCCCATGGTAAAGCCACAAAGTCGGGTAAAAAGGAAAAATTTTTTTTTGACAACTTTAACGAAATCACTATCTTCAAGGTGATGTAACGCTTGAAAATATATTTTGCTTGTTGGTTTCTCAAGCTAAAATATATTATGATGACCCCAAAAAGGTATTTCATGAATATTTTCATTATGCTTGTTCCTTAAAAGCCCATGGTAAAGCCAAAAAGTCGGGTAAAACGGAAAAAAATCTTTTGACAGCTTTAACGAATTCACTTTCTTCAAGGTGATGTAACGCTCGGAAATATATTTTGCTTGTTGGTTTCTCAAGCTAAAATATATTATGAGGACCTCAAAAAAGGTATTTCATGAATATTTTCATTATGCTTGTTCCTTAAAAGCCCATGGTAAAGCCACAAAGTCAGGTAAAAAGGAAAAAAATTTTGTTGACATCTTTAACGAAATCACTATCTTCAAGGTGATGTTACGCTTGAAAATATATTTTGCTTGTTGGTTTCTCAAGCTAAAATATATTATGAGGACCCCAAAAAAGGTATTTCATGAATATTTCCATTATGCTTGTTCCTTAAAAGCCCATGGTAAAGCCACAAAGTCGGGTAAAAAGAAAAAAAATTTTTTTGACAACTTTAACGAATTCACTATCTTCAAGGTTATATAACGCTTGAAAATATATTTTGCTTGTTGGTTTCTCAAGCTAAAATATATTATGAGGACCCCAAAAAAGGTATTTCATGAATATTTTCATTATGCTTGTTCCTTAAAAGCCCATGGTAAAGCCACAAAGTCGGGTAAAAAGGAAATTTTTTTTTTGACAACTTTAACGAAATCACTATCTTCAAGGTGATGTAACGCTTGAAAATATATTTTGCTTGTTGGTTTCTCAAGCTAAAATATATTATGATGACCCCAAAAAGGTATTTCATGAATATTTTCATTATGCTTGTTCCTTAAAAGCCCATGGTAAAGCCAAAAAGTCGGGTAAAACGGAAAAAAATCTTTTGACAGCTTTAACGAATTCACTTTATTCAAGGTGATGTAACGCTCGAAAATATATTTTGCTTGTTGGTTTCTCAAGCTAAAATATATTATGAGGACCTCAAAAAAGGTATTTCATGAATATTTTCATTATGCTTGTTCCTTAAAAGCCCATGGTAAAGCCACAAAGTCAGGTAAAAAGGAAAAAATTTTTTTTTGACATCTTTAACGAAATCACTATCTTCAAGGTGATGTTACGCTTGAAAATATATTTTGCTTGTTGGTTTCTCAAGCTAAAATATATTAGGAGGACCCCAAAAAAGGTATTTAATGAATATTTCCATTTTGCTTGTTCCTTAAAAGCCCATGGTAAAGCCACAAAGTCGGGTAAAAAGAAAAAAAATTTTTTTGACAACTTTAACGAATTCACTATCTTCAAGGTTATATAACGTTTGAAAATATATTTTGCTTGTTGGTTTCTCAAGCTAAAATATATTATGAGGACCCCAAAAAAGGTATTTCATGAATATTTTCATTATGCTTGTTCCTTAAAAGCCCATGGTAAAGCCACAAAGTCGGGTAAAAAGGAAAAATTTTTTTTTGACAACTTTAACGAAATCACTATCTTCAAGGTGATGTAACGCTTGAAAATATATTTTGCTTGTTGGTTTCTCAAGCTAAAATATATTATGATGACCCCAAAAAGGTATTTCATGAATATTTTCATTATGCTTGTTCCTTAAAAGCCCATGGTAAAGCCAAAAAGTCGGGTAAAACGGAAAAAAATCTTTTGACAGCTTTAACGAATTCACTTTCTTCAAGGTGATGTAACGCTCGGAAATATATTTTGCTTGTTGGTTTCTCAAGCTAAAATATATTATGAGGACCTCAAAAAAGGTATTTCATGAATATTTTCATTATGCTTGTTCCTTAAAAGCCCATGGTAAAGCCACAAAGTCGGGTAAAAAGGAAAAATTTTTTTTTGACAACTTTAACGAAATCACTATCTTCAAGGTGATGTAACGCTTGAAAATATATTTTGCTTGTTGGTTTCTCAAGCTAAAATATATTATGATGACCCCAAAAAGGTATTTCATGAATATTTTCATTATGCTTGTTCCTTAAAAGCCCATGGTAAAGCCAAAAAGTCGGGTAAAACGGAAAAAAAATCTTTTGACAGCTTTAACGAATTCACTTTCTTCAAGGTGATGTAACGCTCGAAAATATATTTTGCTTTTTGGTTTCTCAAGCTAAAATATATTATGAGGACCTCAAAAAAGGTATTTCATGAATATTTTCATTATGCTTGTTCCTTAAAAGCCCATGGTAAAGCCACAAAGTCAGGTAAAAAGGAAAAAATTGTTTTTTACATCTTTAACGAAATCACTATCTTCAAGGTGATGTTACGCTTGAAAATATATTTTGCTTGTTGGTTTCTCAAGCTAAAATATATTATGAGGACCCCAAAAAAGGTATTTCATGAATATTTCCATTATGCTTGTTCCTTAAAAGCCCATGATAAAGCCACAAAGTCGGGTAAAAAGAAAAAAAAATTTTTTGACAACTTTAACGAATTCACTATCTTCAAGGTTATATAACGCTTGAAAATATATTTTGCTTGTTGGTTTCTCAAGCTAAAATATATTATGAGGACCCCAAAAAAGGTATTTCATGAATATTTTCATTATGCTTGTTCCTTAAAAGCCCATGGTAAAGCCACAAAGTCGGGTAAAAAGGAAAAATTTTTTTTTGACAACTTTAACGAAATCACTATCTTCAAGGTGATGTAACGCTTGAAAATATATTTTGCTTGTTGGTTTCTCAAGCTAAAATATATTATGATGACCCCAAAAAGGTATTTCATGAATATTTTCATTATGCTTGTTCCTTAAAAGCCCATGGTAAAGCCAAAAAGTCGGGTAAAACGGAAAAAAATCTTTTGACAGCTTTAACGAATTCACTTTCTTCAAGGTGATGTAACGCTCGAAAATATATTTTGCTTGTTGGTTTCTCAAGCTAAAATATATTATGATGACCCCAAAAAGGTATTTCATGAATATTTTCATTATGCTTGTTCCTTAAAAGCCCATGGTAAAGCCAAAAAGTCGGGTAAAACGGGAAAAAATCTTTTGACAGCTTTAACGAATTCAGTTTCTTCAAGGTGATGTAACGCTCGAAAATATATTTTGCTTGTTGGTTTCTCAAGCTAAAATATATTATGAGGACCTCAAAAAAGGTATTTCATGAATATTTTCATTATGCTTGTTCCTTAAAAGCCCATGGTAAAGCCACACAGTCAGGTAAAAAGGAAAAAAATTTTTTTTACATCTTTAACGAAATCACTATCTTCAAGGTGATGTTACGCTTGAAAATATATTTTGCTTGTTGGTTTCTCAAGCTAAAATATATTATGAGGACCCCAAAAAAGGTATTTCATGAATATTTCCATTATGCTTGTTCCTTAAAAGCCCATGGTAAAGCCACAAAGTCGGGTAAAAAGAAAAAAAAATTTTTTGACAACTTTAACGAATTCACTATCTTCAAGGTTATATAACGCTTGAAAATATATTTTGCTTGTTGGTTTCTCAAGCTAAAATATATTATGAGGACCCCAAAAAAGGTATTTCATGAATATTTTCATTATGCTTGTTCCTTAAAAGCCCATGGTAAAGCCACAAAGTCGGGTAAAAAGGAAAAATTTTTTTTTGACAACTTTAACGAAATCACTATCTTCAAGGTGATGTAACGCTTGAAAATATATTTCGCTTGTTGGTTTCTCAAGCTAAAATATATTATGATGACCCCAAAAAGGTATTTCATGAATATTTTCATTATGCTTGTTCCTTAAAAGCCCATGGTAAAGCCAAAAAGTCGGGTAAAACGGAAAAAAATCTTTTGACAGCTTTAACGAATTCACTTTCTTCAAGGTGATGTAACGCTCGGAAATATATTTTGCTTGTTGGTTTCTCAAGCTAAAATATATTATGAGGACCTCAAAAAAGGAATTTTCATGAATATTTTCATTATGCTTGTTCCTTAAAAGCCCATGGTAAAGCCACAAAGTCAGGTAAAAAGGAAAAAAATTTTGTTGACATCTTTAACGAATTCACTATCTTCAAGGTTATATAACGCTTGAAAATATATTTTGCTTGTTGGTTTCTCAAGCTAAAATATATTATGAGGACCCCAAAAAAGGTATTTCATGAATATTTTCATTATGCTTGTTCCTTAAAAGCCCATGGTAAAGCCACAAAGTCGGGTAAAAAGGAAAATTTTTTTTTTGACAACTTTAACGAAATCACTATCTTCAAGGTGATGTAACGCTTGAAAATATATTTTGCTTGTTGGTTTCTCAAGCTAAAATATATTATGATGACCCCAAAAAGGTATTTCATGAATATTTTCATTATGCTTGTTCCTTAAAAGCCCATGGTAAAGCCAAAAAGTCGGGTAAAACGGAAAAAAAATCTTTTGACAGCTTTAACGAATTCACTTTCTTCAAGGTGATGTAACGCTCGAAAATATATTTTGCTTGTTGGTTTCTCAAGCTAAAATATATTATGAGGACCTCAAAAAAGGTATTTCATGAATATTTTCATTATGCTTGTTCCTTAAAAGCCCATGGTAAAGCCACAAAGTCAGGTAAAAAGGAAAAAATTTTTTTTGACATCTTTAACGAAATCACTATCTTCAAGGTGATGTTACGCTTGAAAATATATTTTGCTTGTTGGTTTCTCAAGCTCAAATATATTATGAGGACCCCAAAAAAGGTATTTCATGAATATTTCCATTATGCTTGTTCCTTAAAAGCCCATGGTAAAGCCAAAAAGTCGGGTAAAACGGAAAAAAATCTTTTGACAGCTTTAACGAATTCACTTTCTTCAAGGTGATGTAACGCTCGGAAATATATTTTGCTTGTTGGTTTCTCAAGCTAAAATATATTATGAGGACCTCAAAAAAGGTATTTCATGAATATTTTCATTATGCTTGTTCCTTAAAAGCCCATGGTAAAGCCACAAAGTCAGGTAAAAAGGAAAAACAATTTTTTTGACATCTTTAACGAAATCACTATCTTCAAGGTGATGTTACGCTTGAAAATATATTTTGCTTGTTGGTTTCTCAAGCTAAAATATATTATGAGGACCCCAAAAAAAGTATTTCATGAATATTTCCATTATGCTTGTTCCTTAAAAGCCCATGGTAAAGCCACAAAGTCGGGTAAAAAGAAAAAAAATTTTTTTGACAACTTTAACGAATTCACTATCTTCAAGGTTATATAACGCTTGAAAATATATTTTGCTTGTTGGTTTCTCAAGCTAAAATATATTATGAGGACCTCAAAAAAGATATTTCATGAATATTTCCATTATGCTTGTTCCTTAAAAGCCCATGGTAAAGCCACAAAGTCGGGTAAAAAGGAAAACAATTTTTTTGACAACTTTAACGAATTCACTATCTTCAAGGTTATATAACGCTTGAAAATATATTTTGCTTGTTGGTTTCTCAAGCTAAAATATATTATGAGGACCCCAAAAAAAGGTATTTCATGAATATTTTCATTATGCTTGTTCCTTAAAAGCCCATGGTAAAGCCACAAAGTCGGGTAAAAAGGAAAACAATTTTTTTGACAACTTTAACGAATTCACTATCTTCAAGGTTATATAACGCTTGAAAATATATTTTGCTTGTTGGTTTCTCAAGCTAAAATATAATATGAGGACCCCAAAAAAGGTATTTCATGAATATTTTCATTATGTTTGTTCCTTAAAAGCCCATGGTAAAGCCAAAAAGTGGGGTAAAACGGAAAAAATTGTTTTGACAACTTTAACGAATTTACTATCTTCAAGGTGATATAACGCTTGAAAATATATTTTGCTTGTTGGTTTCTCAAGCTAAAATATATTATGAGGACCCCAAAAAAGGTATTTCACGAATATTTTCATTATGCTTGTTCCTTAAAAGCCCATGGTAAAGCCACAAAGTCGGGTAAAAAGAAAAAAAATTTTTTTGACAACTTTAACGAAATCACTATCTTCAAGGTGATGTTACGCTTGAAAATATATTTTGCTTGTTGGTTTCTCAAGCTAAAATATATTATGTGGACCCCAAAAAAGGTATTTCATGAATATTTCCATTATGCTTGTTCCTTAAAAGCCCATGGTAAAGCCACAAAGTCGGGTAAAAAGGAAAACAATTTTTTTTACAACTTTAACGAATTCACTATCTTCAAGGTTATATAACGCTTGAAAATATATTTTGCTTGTTGGTTTCTCAAGCTAAAATATATTATGAGGACCCCAAAAAAGGTATTTCATGAATATTTCCATTATGCTTGTTCCTTAAAAGCCCATGGTAAAGCCACAAAGTCGGGTAAAAAGAAAAAAAATTTTTTTGACAACTTTAACGAATTCACTATCTTGAAGGTTATATAACGCTTGAAAATATATTTTGCTTGTTGGTTTCTCAAGCTAAAATATATTATGAGGACCCCAAAAAAGGTATTTCACGAATATTTTCATTATGCTTGTTCCTTAAAAGCCCATGGTAAAGCCACAAAGTCGGGTAAAAAGAAAAAAAAATTTTTTGACAACTTTAACGAAATCATTATCTTCAAGGTGATGTTACGCTTGAAAATATATTTTGCTTGTTGGTTTCTCAAGCTAAAATATATTATGTGGACCCCAAAAAAGGTATTTCATGAATATTTCCATTATGCTTGTTCCTTAAAAGCCCATGGTAAAGCCACAAAGTCGGGTAAAAAGGAAAACAATTTTTTTTTACAACTTTAACGAATTCACTATCTTCAAGGTTATATAACGCTTGAAAATATATTTTGCTTGTTGGTTTCTCAAGCTAAAATATATTATGAGGACCCCAAAAAAGGTATTTCATGAATATTTTCATTATGCTTGTTCCTTAAAAGCCCATGGTAAAGCCACAAAGTCGGGTAAAAAGGAAAAATTTTTTTTTGACAACTTTAACGAAATCACTATCTTCAAGGTGATGTAACGCTTGAAAATATATTTTGCTTGTTGGTTTCTCAAGCTAAAATATATTATGATGACCCCAAAAAGGTATTTCATGAATATTTTCATTATGCTTGTTCCTTAAAAGCCCATGGTAAAGCCAAAAAGTCGGGTAAAACGGAAAAAAATCTTTTGACAGCTTTAACGAATTCACTTTCTTCAAGGTGATGTAACGCTCGGAAATATATTTTGCTTGTTGGTTTCTCAAGCTAAAATATATTATGAGGACCTCAAAAAAGGTATTTCATGAATATTTTCATTATGCTTGTTCCTTAAAAGCCCATGGTAAAGCCACAAAGTCAGGTAAAAAGGAAAAAAATTTTTTTGACATCTTTAACGAAATCACTATCTTCAAGGTGATGTTACGCTTGAAAATATATTTTGCTTGTTGGTTTCTCAAGCTAAAATATATTATGAGGACCCCAAAAAAAGTATTTCATGAATATTTCCATTATGCTTGTTCCTTAAAAGCCCATGGTAAAGCCACAAAGTCGGGTAAAAAGAAAAAAAATTTTTTTGACAACTTTAACGAATTCACTATCTTCAAGGTTATATAACGCTTGAAAATATATTTTGCTTGTTGGTTTCTCAAGCTAAAATATATAATGAGGACCCCAAAAAAGGTATTTCACGAATATTTTCATTATGCTTGTTCCTTAAAAGCCCATGGTAAAGCCACAAAGTCGGGTAAAAAGAAAAAAAAATTTTTTGACAACTTTAACGAAATCACTATCTTCAAGGTGATGTTACGCTTGAAAATATATTTTGCTTGTTGGTTTCTCAAGCTAAAATATATTATGTGGACCCCAAAAAAGGTATTTCATGAATATTTCCATTATGCTTGTTCCTTAAAAGCCCATGGTAAAGCCACAAAGTCGGGTAAAAAGGAAAACAATTTTTTTTACAACTTTAACGAATTCACTATCTTCAAGGTTATATAACGCTTGAAAATATATTTTGCTTGTTGGTTTCTCAAGCTAAAATTTATTATGAGGACCCCAAAAAAGGTATTTCATGAATATTTCCATTATGCTTGTTCCTTAAAAGCCCATGGTAAAGCCACAAAGTCGGGTAAAAAGAAAAAAAATTTTTTTGACAACTTTAACGAATTCACTATCTTCAAGGTTATATAACGCTTGAAAATATATTTTGCTTGTTGGTTTCTCAAGCTAAAATATATTATGAGGACCCCAAAAAAGGTATTTCATGAATATTTTCATTATGCTTGTTCCTTAAAAGCCCATGGTAAAGCCACAAAGTCGGGTAAAAAGGAAAAATTTTTTTTTGACAACTTTAACGAAATCACTATCTTCAAGGTGATGTAACGCTTGAAAATATATTTTGCTTGTTGGTTTCTCAAGCTAAAATATATTATGATGACCCCAAAAAGGTATTTCATGAATATTTTCATTATGCTTGTTCCTTAAAAGCCCATGGTAAAGCCAAAAAGTCGGGTAAAACGGAAAAAAATCTTTTGACAGCTTTAACGAATTCACTTTCTTCAAGGTGATGTAACGCTCGGAAATATATTTTGCTTGTTGGTTTCTCAAGCTAAAATATATTATGAGGACCTCAAAAAAGGTATTTCATGAATATTTTCATTATGCTTGTTCCTTAAAAGCCCATGGTAAAGCCACAAAGTCAGGTAAAAAGGAAAAAAATTTTTTTGACATCTTTAACGAAATCACTATCTTCAAGGTGATGTAACGCTTGAAAATATATTTTGCTTGTTGGTTTCTCAAGCTAAAATATATTATGATGACCCCAAAAAGGTATTTCATGAATATTTCCATTATGCTTGTTCCTTAAAAGCCCATGGTAAAGCCACAAAGTCGGGTAAAAAGAAAAAAAAATTTTTTTGACAACTTTAACGAATTCACTATCTTCAAGGTTATATAACGCTTGAAAATATATTTTGCTTGTTGGTTTCTCAAGCTAAAATATATAATGAGGACCCCAAAAAAGGTATTTCACGAATATTTTCATTATGCTTGTTCCTTAAAAGCCCATGGTAAAGCCACAAAGTCGGGTAAAAAGAAAAAAAAATTTTTTGACAACTTTAACGAAATCACTATCTTCAAGGTGATGTTACGCTTGAAAATATATTTTGCTTGTTGGTTTCTCAAGCTAAAATATATTATGTGGACCCCAAAAAAGGTATTTCATGAATATTTCCATTATGCTTGTTCCTTAAAAGCCCATGGTAAAGCCACAAAGTCGGGTAAAAAGGAAAACAATTTTTTTTACAACTTTAACGAATTCACTATCTTCAAGGTTATATAACGCTTGAAAATATATTTTGCTTGTTGGTTTCTCAAGCTAAAATTTATTATGAGGACCCCAAAAAAGGTATTTCATGAATATTTCCATTATGCTTGTTCCTTAAAAGCCCATGGTAAAGCCACAAAGTCGGGTAAAAAGAAAAAAAATTTTTTTGACAACTTTAACGAATTCACTATCTTCAAGGTTATATAACGCTTGAAAATATATTTTGCTTGTTGGTTTCTCAAGCTAAAATATATTATGAGGACCCCAAAAAAGGTATTTCATGAATATTTTCATTATGCTTGTTCCTTAAAAGCCCATGGTAAAGCCACAAAGTCGGGTAAAAAGGAAAAATTTTTTTTTTGACAACTTTAACGAAATCACTATCTTCAAGGTGATGTAACGCTTGAAAATATATTTTGCTTGTTGGTTTCTCAAGCTAAAATATATTATGATGACCCCAAAAAGGTATTTCATGAATATTTTCATTATGCTTGTTCCTTAAAAGCCCATGGTAAAGCCAAAAAGTCGGGTAAAACGGAAAAAAATCTTTTGACAGCTTTAACGAATTCACTTTCTTCAAGGTGATGTAACGCTCGGAAATATATTTTGCTTGTTGGTTTCTCAAGCTAAAATATATTATGAGGACCTCAAAAAAGGTATTTCATGAATATTTTCATTATGCTTGTTCCTTAAAAGCCCATGGTAAAGCCACAAAGTCAGGTAAAAAGGAAAAAAATTTTTTTGACATCTTTAACGAAATCACTATCTTCAAGGTGATGTTACGCTTGAAAATATATTTTGCTTGTTGGTTTCTCAAGCTAAAATATATTATGAGGACCCCAAAAAAAGTATTTCATGAATATTTCCATTATGCTTGTTCCTTAAAAGCCCATGGTAAAGCCACAAAGTCGGGTAAAAAGAAAAAAAATTTTTTTGACAACTTTAACGAATTCACTATCTTCAAGGTTATATAACGCTTGAAAATATATTTTGCTTGTTGGTTTCTCAAGCTAAAATATATTATGAGGACCTCAAAAAAGATATTTTATGAATATTTCCATTATGCTTGTTCCTTAAAAGCCCATGGTAAAGCCACAAAGTCGGGTAAAAAGGAAAACAATTTTTTTGACAACTTTAACGAATTCACTATCTTCAAGGTTATATAACGCTTGAAAATATATTTTGCTTGTTGGTTTCTCAAGCTAAAATATATTATGAGGACCCCAAAAAAAGGTATTTCATGAATATTTTCATTATGCTTGTTCCTTAAAAGCCCATGGTAAAGCCACAAAGTCGGGTAAAAAGGAAAACAATTTTTTTGACAACTTTAACGAATTCACTATCTTCAAGGTTATAAAACGCTTGAAAATATATTTTGCTTGTTGGTTTCTCAAGCTAAAATATAATATGAGGACCCCAAAAAAGGTATTTCATGAATATTTTCATTATGTTTGTTCCTTAAAAGCCCATGGTAAAGCCAAAAAGTGGGGTAAAACGGAAAAAAATTTTTTGACAACTTTAACGAATTTACTATCTTCAAGGTGATATAACGCTTGAAAATATATTTTGCTTGTTGGTTTCTCAAGCTAAAATATATTATGAGGACCCCAAAAAAGGTATTTCACGAATATTTTCATTATGCTTGTTCCTTAAAAGCCCATGGTAAAGCCACAAAGTCGGGTAAAAAGGAAAAATTTTTTTTTGACAACTTTAACGAAATCACTATCTTCAAGGTGATGTAACGCTTGAAAATATATTTTGCTTGTTGGTTTCTCAAGCTAAAATATATTATGATGACCCCAAAAAGGTATTTCATGAATATTTTCATTATGCTTGTTCCTTAAAAGCCCATGGTAAAGCCAAAAAGTCGGGTAAAACGGAAAAAAATCTTTTGACAGCTTTAACGAATTCACTTTCTTCAAGGTGGTGTAACGCTCGGAAATATATTTTGCTTGTTGGTTTCTCAAGCTAAAATATATTATGAGGACCTCAAAAAAGGTATTTCATGAATATTTTCATTATGCTTGTTCCTTAAAAGCCCATGGTAAAGCCACAAAGTCAGGTAAAAAGGAAAAAAAATTTTTTGACATCTTTAACGAAATCACTATCTTCAAGGTGATGTTACGCTTGAAAATATATTTTGCTTGTTGGTTTCTCAAGCTAAAATATATTATGAGGACCCCAAAAAAAGTATTTCATGAATATTTCCATTATGCTTGTTCCTTTAAAGCCCATGGTAAAGCCACAAAGTCGGGTAAAAAGAAAAAAAATTTTTTTGACAACTTTAACGAATTCACTATCTTCAAGGTTATATAACGCTTGAAAATATATTTTGCTTGTTGGTTTCTCAAGCTAAAATATATTATGAGGACCTCAAAAAAGATATTTCATGAATATTTCCATTATGCTTGTTCCTTAAAAGCCCATGGTAAAGCCACAAAGTCGGGTAAAAAGGAAAACAATTTTTTTGACAACTTTAACGAATTCACTATCTTCAAGGTTATATAACGCTTGAAAATATATTTTGCTTGTTGGTTTCTCAAGCTAAAATATATTATGAGGACCCCAAAAAAAGGTATTTCATGAATATTTTCATTATGCTTGTTCCTTAAAAGCCCATGGTAAAGCCACAAAGTCGGGTAAAAAGGAAAACAATTTTTTTGACAACTTTAACGAATTCACTATCTTCAAGGTTATAAAACGCTTGAAAATATATTTTGCTTGTTGGTTTCTCAAGCTAAAATATAATATGAGGACCCCAAAAAAGGTATTTCATGAATATTTTCATTATGTTTGTTCCTTAAAAGCCCATGGTAAAGCCAAAAAGTGGGGTAAAACGGAAAAAAATTTTTTGACAACTTTAACGAATTTACTATCTTCAAGGTGATATAACGCTTGAAAATATATTTTGCTTGTTGGTTTCTCAAGCTAAAATATATTATGAGGACCCCAAAAAAGGTATTTCACGAATATTTTCATTATGCTTGTTCCTTAAAAGCCCATGGTAAAGCCACAAAGTCGGGTAAAAAGGAAAAATTTTTTTTTGACAACTTTAACGAAATCACTATCTTCAAGGTGATGTAACGCTTGAAAATATATTTTGCTTGTTGGTTTCTCAAGCTAAAATATATTATGATGACCCCAAAAAGGTATTTCATGAATATTTTCATTATGCTTGTTCCTTAAAAGCCCATGGTAAAGCCAAAAAGTCGGGTAAAACGGAAAAAAATCTTTTGACAGCTTTAACGAATTCACTTTCTTCAAGGTGATGTAACGCTCGGAAATATATTTTGCTTGTTGGTTTCTCAAGCTAAAATATATTATGAGGACCTCAAAAAAGGTATTTCATGAATATTTTCATTATGCTTGTTCCTTAAAAGCCCATGGTAAAGCCACAAAGTCAGGTAAAAAGGAAAAAAATTTTTTTGACATCTTTAACGAAATCACTATCTTCAAGGTGATGTTACGCTTGAAAATATATTTTGCTTGTTGGTTTCTCAAGCTAAAATATATTATGAGGACCCCAAAAAAAGTATTTCATGAATATTTCCATTATGCTTGTTCCTTAAAAGCCCATGGTAAAGCCACAAAGTCGGGTAAAAAGAAAAAAAATTTTTTTGACAACTTTAACGAATTCACTATCTTCAAGGTTATATAACGCTTGAAAATATATTTTGCTTGTTGGTTTCTCAAGCTAAAATATATTATGAGGACCTCAAAAAAGATATTTCATGAATATTTCCATTATGCTTGTTCCTTAAAAGCCCATGGTAAAGCCACAAAGTCGGGTAAAAAGGAAAACAATTTTTTTGACAACTTTAACGAATTCACTATCTTCAAGGTTATATAACGCTTGAAAATATATTTTGCTTGTTGGTTTCTCAAGCTAAAATATATTATGAGGACCCCAAAAAAAGGTATTTCATGAATATTTTCATTATGCTTGTTCCTTAAAAGCCCATGGTAAAGCCACAAAGTCGGGTAAAAAGGAAAACAATTTTTTTGACAACTTTAACGAATTCACTATCTTCAAGGTTATAAAACGCTTGAAAATATATTTTGCTTGTTGGTTTCTCAAGCTAAAATATAATATGAGGACCCCAAAAAAGGTATTTCATGAATATTTTCATTATGTTTGTTCCTTAAAAGCCCATGGTAAAGCCAAAAAGTGGGGTAAAACGGAAAAAATTTTTTTGACAACTTTAACGAATTTACTATCTTCAAGGTGATATAACGCTTGAAAATATATTTTGCTTGTTGGTTTCTCAAGCTAAAATATATTATGAGGACCCCAAAAAAGGTATTTCACGAATATTTTCATTATGCTTGTTCCTTAAAAGCCCATGGTAAAGCCACAAAGTCGGGTAAAAAGGAAAAATTTTTTTTTGACAACTTTAACGAAATCACTATCTTCAAGGTGATGTAACGCTTGAAAATATATTTTGCTTGTTGGTTTCTCAAGCTAAAATATATTATGATGACCCCAAAAAGGTATTTCATGAATATTTTCATTATGCTTGTTCCTTAAAAGCCCATGGTAAAGCCAAAAAGTCGGGTAAAACGGAAAAAAATCTTTTGACAGCTTTAACGAATTCACTTTCTTCAAGGTGATGTAACGCTCGGAAATATATTTTGCTTGTTGGTTTCTCAAGCTAAAATATATTATGAGGACCTCAAAAAAGGTATTTCATGAATATTTTCATTATGCTTGTTCCTTAAAAGCCCATGGTAAAGCCACAAAGTCAGGTAAAAAGGAAAAAAATTTTTTTGACATCTTTAACGAAATCACTATCTTCAAGGTGATGTTACGCTTGAAAATATATTTTGCTTGTTGGTTTCTCAAGCTAAAATATATTATGAGGACCCCAAAAAAAGTATTTCATGAATATTTCCATTATGCTTGTTCCTTAAAAGCCCATGGTAAAGCCACAAAGTCGGGTAAAAAGAAAAAAAATTTTTTTGACAACTTTAACGAATTCACTATCTTCAAGGTTATATAACGCTTGAAAATATATTTTGCTTGTTGGTTTCTCAAGCTAAAATATATTATGAGGACCTCAAAAAAGATATTTCATGAATATTTCCATTATGCTTGTTCCTTAAAAGCCCATGGTAAAGCCACAAAGTCGGGTAAAAAGGAAAACAATTTTTTTGACAACTTTAACGAATTCACTATCTTCAAGGTTATATAACGCTTGAAAATATATTTTGCTTCTTGGTTTCTCAAGCTAAAATATATTATGAGGACCCCAAAAAAAGGTATTTCATGAATATTTTCATTATGCTTGTTCCTTAAAAGCCCATGGTAAAGCCACAAAGTCGGGTAAAAAGGAAAACAATTTTTTTGACAACTTTAACGAATTCACTATCTTCAAGGTTATATAACGCTTGAAAATATATTTTGCTTGTTGGTTTCTCAAGCTAAAATATAATATGAGGACCCCAAAAAAGGTATTTCATGAATATTTTCATTATGTTTGTTCCTTAAAAGCCCATGGTAAAGCCAAAAAGTGGGGTAAAACGGAAAAAAATTTTTTGACAACTTTAACGAATTTACTATCTTCAAGGTGATATAACGCTTGAAAATATATTTTGCTTGTTGGTTTCTCAAGCTAAAATATATTATGAGGACCCCAAAAAAGGTATTTCACGAATATTTTCATTATGCTTGTTCCTTAAAAGCCCATGGTAAAGCGACAAAGTCGGGTAAAAAGAAAAAAAATTTTTTTGACAACTTTAACGAAATCACTATCTTCAAGGTGATGTTACGCTTGAAAATATATTTTGCTTGTTGGTTTCTCAAGCTAAAATATATTATGTGGACCCCAAAAAAGGTATTTCATGAATATTTCCATTATGCTTGTTCCTTAAAAGCCCATGGTAAAGCCACAAAGTCGGGTAAAAAGGAAAACAATTTTTTTTACAACTTTAACGAATTCACTATCTTCAAGGTTATATAACGCTTGAAAATATATTTTGCTTGTTGTTTTCTCAAGCTAAAATATATTATGAGGACCCCAAAAAAGGTATTTCATGAATATTTCCATTATGCTTGTTCCTTAAAAGCCCATGGTAAAGCCACAAAGTCGGGTAAAAAGAAAAAAAATTTTTGACAACTTTAACGAATTCACTATCTTCAAGGTTATATAACGCTTGAAAATATATTTTGCTTGTTGGTTTCTCAAGCTAAAATATATTATGAGGACCCCAAAAAAGGTATTTCATGAATATTTTCATTATGCTTGTTCCTTGAAAGCCCATGGTAAAGCCACAAAGTCGGGTAAAGAGGAAAAATTTTTTTTTGACAACTTTAACGAAATCACTATCTTCAAGGTGATGTAACGCTTGAAAATATATTTTGCTTGTTGGTTTCTCAAGCTAAAATATATTATGATGACCCCAAAAAGGTATTTCATGAATATTTTCATTATGCTTGTCCCTAAAAGCCCATGGTAAAGCCAAAAAGACGGGTAAAACGGAAAAAAATCTTTTGACAGCTTTAACGAATTCACTTTCTTCAAGGTGATGTAACGCTCGGAAATATATTTTGCTTGTTGGTTTCTCAAGCTAAAATATATTATAAGGACCTCAAAAAAGGTATTTCATGAATATTTTCATTATGCTTGTTCCTTAAAAGCCCATGGTAAAGCCACAAAGTCAGGTAAAAAGGAAAAAATTTTTTTTGACATCTTTAACGAAATCACTATCTTCAAGGTGATGTTACGCTTGAAAATATATTTTGCTTGTTGGTTTCTCAAGCTAAAATATATTATGAGGACCCCAAAAAAAGTATTTCATGAATATTTCCATTATGCTTGTTCCTTAAAAGCCCATGGTAAAGCCACAAAGTCGGGTAAAAAGAAAAAAAATTTTTTTGACAACTTTAACGAATTCACTATCTTCAAGGTTATATAACGCTTGAAAATATATTTTGCTTGTTGGTTTCTCAAGCTAAAATATATTATGAGGACCTCAAAAAAGATATTTCATGAATATTTCCATTATGCTTGTTCCTTAAAAGCCCATGGTAAAGCCACAAAGTCGGGTAAAAAGGAAAACAATTTTTTTGACAACTTTAGCGAATTCACTATCTTCAAGGTTATATAACGCTTGAAAATATATTTTGCTTGTTGGTTTCTCAAGCTAAAATATATTATGAGGACCCCAAAAAAAGGTATTTCATGAATATTTTCATTATGCTTGTTCCTTAAAAGCCCATGGTAAAGCCACAAAGTCGGGTAAAAAGGAAAACAATTTTTTTGACAACTTTAACGAATTCACTATCTTCAAGGTTATATAACGCTTGAAAATATATTTTGCTTGTTGGTTTCTCAAGCTAAAATATAATATGAGGACCCCAAAAAAGGTATTTCATGAATATTTTCATTATGTTTGTTCCTTAAAAGCCCATGGTAAAGCCAAAAAGTCGGGTAAAACGGAAAAAATTTTTTTGACAACTTTAACGAATTTACTATCTTCAAGGTGATATAACGCTTGAAAATATATTTTGCTTGTTGGTTTCTCAAGCTAAAATATATTATGAGGACCCCAAAAAAGGTATTTCATGAATATTTCCATTATGCTTGTTCCTTAAAAGCCCATGGTAAAGCCACAAAGTCGGGTAAAAAGAAAAAAATTTTTTTGACAACTTTAACGAATTCACTATCTTCAAGGTTATATAACGCTTGAAAATATATTTTTCTTGTTGGTTTCTCAAGCTAAAATATATTATGAGGACCCCAAAAAAGGTATTTCATGAATATTTTCATTATGCTTGTTCCTTAAAAGCCCATGGTAAAGCCACAAAGTCGGGTAAAAAGGAAAAATTTTTTTTTGACAACTTTAACGAAATCACTATCTTCAAGGTGATGTAACGCTTGAAAATATATTTTGCTTGTTGGTTTCTCAAGCTAAAATATATTATGATGACCCCAAAAAGGTATTTCATGAATATTTTCATTATGCTTGTTCCTTAAAAGCCCATGGTAAAGCCAAAAAGTCGGGTAAAACGGAAAAAAATCTTTTGGCAGCTTTAACGAATTCACTTTCTTCAAGGTGATGTAACGCTTGGAAATATATTTTGCTTGTTGGTTTCTCAAGCTAAAATATATTATGAGGACCTCAAAAAAGGTATTTCATGAATATTTTCATTATGCTTGTTCCTTAAAAGCCCATGGTAAAGCCACAAAGTCAGGTAAAAAGGAAAAAAATTTTTTTGACATCTTTAACGAAATCACTATCTTCAAGGTGATGTTACGCTTGAAAATATATTTTGCTTGTTGGTTTCTCAAGCTAAAATATATTATGAGGACCCCAAAAAAGGTATTTCATGAATATTTTCATTATGCTTGTTCCTTAAAAGCCCATGGTAAAGCCACAAAGTCGGGTAAAAAGGAAAATTTTTTTTTGACAACTTTAACGAAATCACTATCTTCAAGGTGATGTAACGCTTGAAAATATATTTTGCTTGTTGGTTTCTCAAGCTAAAATATATTATGATGACCCCAAAAAGGTATTTCATGAATATTTTCATTATGCTTGTTCCTTAAAAGCCCATGGTAAAGCCAAAAAGTCGGGTAAAACGGAAAAAAATCTTTTGACAGCTTTAACGAATTCACTTTCTTCAAGGTGATGTAACGCTCGAAAATATATTTTGCTTGTTGGTTTCTCAAGCTAAAATATATTATGAGGACCTCAAAAAAGGTATTTCATGAATATTTTCATTATGCTTGTTCCTTAAAAGCCCATGGTAAAGCCACAAAGTCAGGTAAAAAGGAAAAAAAATTTTTTGACATCTTTAACGAAATCACTATCTTCAAGGTGATGTTACGCTTGAAAATATATTTTGCTTGTTGGTTTCTCAAGCTAAAATATATTATGAGGACCCCAAAAAAGGTATTTCATGAATATTTCCATTATGCTTGTTCCTTAAAAGCCCATGGTAAAGCCACAAAGTCGGGTAAAAAGAAAAAATTTTTTTTTGACAACTTTAACGAATTCACTATCTTCAAGGTTATATAACGCTTGAAAATATATTTTGCTAGTTGGTTTCTCAAGCTAAAATATATATTGAGGACCCCAAAAAAGGTATTTCATGAATATTTTCATTATGCTTGTTCCTTAAAAGCCCATGGTAAAGCCACAAAGTCGGGTAAAAAGGAAAAATTTTTTTTTGACAACTTTAACGAAATCACTATCTTCAAGGTGATGTAACGCTTGAAAATATATTTTGCTTGTTGGTTTCTCAAGCTAAAATATATTATGATGACCCCAAAAAGGTATTTCATGAATATTTTCATTATGCTTGTTCCTTAAAAGCCCATGGTAAAGCCAAAAAGTCGGGTAAAACGGGAAAAAATCTTTTGACAGCTTTAACGAATTCACTTTCTTCAAGGTGATGTAACGCTCGGAAATATATTTTGCTTGTTGGTTTCTCAAGCTAAAATATATATTGAGGACCTCAAAAAAGGTATTTCATGAATATTTTCATTATGCTTGTTCCTTAAAAGCCCATGGTAAAGCCACAAAGTCGGGTAAAAAGGAAAAAATTTTTTTTGACATCTTTAACGAAATCACTATCTTCAAGGTGATGTTACGCTTGAAAATATATTTTGCTTGTTGGTTTCTCAAGCTAAAATATATAATGAGGACCCCAAAAAAGGTATTTCATGAATATTTCCATTATGCTTGTTCCTTAAAAGCCCATGGTAAAGCCACAAAGTCGGGTAAAAAGAAAAACAATTTTTTTGACAACTTTAACGAATTCACTATCTGCAAGGTTATATAACGCTTGAAAATATATTTTGCTTGTTGGTTTCTCAAGCTAAAATATATTATGAGGACCTCAAAAAAGATATTTCATGAATATTTCCATTATGCTTGTTCCTTAAAAGCCCATGGTAAAGCCACAAAGTCGGGTAAAAAGGAAAACAATTTTTTTGACAACTTTAACGAATTCACTATCTTCAAGGTTATATAACGCTTGAAAATATATTTTGCTTGTTGGTTTCTCAAGCTAAAATATATTATGAGGACCCCAAAAAAGGTATTTCATGAATATTTTCATTATGCTTGTTCCTTAAAAGCCCATGGTAAAGCCACAAAGTCGGGTAAAAAGGAAAATTTTTTTTTGACAACTTTAACGATATCACTATCTTCAAGGTGATGTAACGCTTGAAAATATATTTTGCTTGTTGGTTTCTCAAGCTAAAATATATTATGATGACCCCAAAAAGGTATTTCATGAATATTTTCATTATGCTTGTTCCTTAAAAGCCCATGGTAAAGCCAAAAAGTCGGGTAAAACGGAAAAATATCTTTTGACAGCTAAAACGAATTCACTTTCTTCAAGGTGATGTAACGCTCGGAAATATATTTTGCTTGTTGGTTTCTCAAGCTAAAATATATTATGAGGACCTCAAAAAAGGTATTTCATGAATATTTTCATTATGCTTGTTCCTTAAAAGCCCATGGTAAAGCCACAAAGTCGGGTAAAAAGGAAAAAATTTTTTTTGACATCTTTAACGAAATCACTATCTTCAAGGTGATGTTACGCTTGAAAATATATTTTGCTTGTTGGTTTCTCAAGCTAAAATATATAATGAGGACCCCAAAAAAGGTATTTCATGAATATTTCCATTATGCTTGTTCCTTAAAAGCCCATGGTAAAGCCACAAAGTCGGGTAAAAAGAAAAACAATTTTTTTGACAACTTTAACGAATTCACTATCTGCAAGGTTATATAACGCTTGAAAATATATTTTGCTTGTTGGTTTCTCAAGCTAAAATATATTATGAGGACCTCAAAAAAGATATTTCATGAATATTTCCATTATGCTTGTTCCTTAAAAGCCCATGGTAAAGCCACAAAGTCGGGTAAAAAGGAAAACAATTTTTTTGACAACTTTAACGAATTCACTATCTTCAAGGTTATATAACGCTTGAAAATATATTTTGCTTGTTGGTTTCTCAAGCTAAAATATATTATGAGGACCCCAAAAAAGGTATTTCATGAATATTTTCATTATGCTTGTTCCTTAAAAGCCCATGGTAAAGCCACAAAGTCGGGTAAAAAGGAAAATTTTTTTTTGACAACTTTAACGATATCACTATCTTCAAGGTGATGTAACGCTTGAAAATATATTTTGCTTGTTGGTTTCTCAAGCTAAAATATATTATGATGACCCCAAAAAGGTATTTCATGAATATTTTCATTATGCTTGTTCCTTAAAAGCCCATGGTAAAGCCAAAAAGTCGGGTAAAACGGAAAAATATCTTTTGACAGCTAAAACGAATTCACTTTCTTCAAGGTGATGTAACGCTCGGAAATATATTTTGCTTGTTGGTTTCTCAAGCTAAAATATATTATGAGGACCTCAAAAAAGGTATTTCATGAATATTTTCATTATGCTTGTTCCTTAAAAGCCCATGGTAAAGCCACAAAGTCGGGTAAAAAGGAAAAAAAATTTTTTGACATCTTTAACGAAATCACTATCTTCAAGGTGATGTTACGCTTGAAAATATATTTTGCTTGTTGGTTTCTCAAGCTAAAATATATTATGAGGACCCCAAAAAAGGTATTTCATGAATATTTCCATTATGCTTGTTCCTTAAAAGCCCATGGTAAAGCCACAAAGTCGGGTAAAAAGGAAAAAAAATTTTTTGACATCTTTAACGAAATCACTATCTTCAAGGTGATGTTACGCTTGAAAATATATTTTGCTTGTTGGTTTCTCAAGCTAAAATATATTATGAGGACCCCAAAAAAGGTATTTCATGAATATTTCCATTATGCTTGTTCCTTAAAAGCCCATGGTAAAGCCACAAAGTCGGGTAAAAAGGAAAAAAAATTTTTTGACATCTTTAACGAAATCACTATCTTCAAGGTGATGTTACGCTTGAAAATATATTTTGCTTGTTGGTTTCTCAAGCTAAAATATATTATGAGGACCCCAAAAAAAGAATTTCATGAATATTTCCATTATGCTTGTTCCTTAAAAGCCCATGGTAAAGCCACAAAGTCGGGTAAAAAGAAAAAAAAATTTTTTGACAATTTTAACGAATTCACTATCTTCAAGGTTATATAACGCTTGAAAATATATTTTGCTTGTTGGTTTCTCAAGCTAAAATATATTATGAGGACCTCAAAAAAGATATTTCATGAATATTTCCATTATGCTTGTTCCTTAAAAGCCCATGGTAAAGCCACAAAGTCGGGTAAAAAGGAAAACAATTTTTTTGACAACTTTAACGAATTCACTATCTTCAAGGTTATATAACGCTTGAAAATATATTTTGCTTGTTGGTTTCTCAAGCTAAAATATAATATGAGGACCCCAAAAAAAGGTATTTCATGAATATTTTCATTATGTTTGTTCCTTAAAAGCCCATGGTAAAGCCAAAAAGTCGGGTAAAACGGAAAAAAATTTTTTGACAACTTTAAACGAATTTACTATCTTCAAGGTGATATAACGCTTGAAAATATATTTTGCTTGTTGGTTTCTCAAGCTAAAATATATTATGAGGACCCCAAAAAAGGTATTTCACGAATATTTTCATTATGCTTGTTCCTTAAAAGCCCATGGTAAAGCCACAAAGTCGGGTAAAAAGAAAAAAAAAATTTTTTGCCAACTTTAACGAAATCACTATCTTCAAGGTGATGTTACGCTTGAAAATATATTTTGCTTGTTGGTTTCTCAAGCTAAAATATATTATGTGGGCCCCAAAAAAGGTATTTCATGAATTTTTCCATTATGCTTGTTCCTTAAAAGCCCATGGTAAAGCCACAAAGTCGGGTAAAAAGGAAAACAATTTTTTTTTACAACTTTAACGAATTCACTATCTTCAAGGTTATATAACGCTTGAAAATATATTTTGCTTGTTGGTTTCTCAAGCTAAAATATATTATGAGGACCTCAAAAAAGGTATTTCATGAATATTTTCATTATGCTTGTTCCTTAAAAAACCCATGGTAAAGCAACAAAGTCGGGTAAAAAGGAAAAAAATTTTTTTGACAATTTTAACGAATTCACTATCTTCAAGGTGATGTTACGCTTGAAAATATATTTTGCTTGTTTCTTTCTCAAGCTAAAATATATTATGAGGACCCCAAAAAAGGTATTTCATGAATATTTCCATTATTTTTGTTCCTTAAAAGCCCATGGTAAAGCCACAAAGTCGGGTAAAAAGGAAAAAAATTTTTTTGACAATTTTAACGAAATCACTATCTTCAAGGTGATGTTACGCTTGAAAATATATTTTGCTTGTTGGTTTCTCAAGCTAAAATATATTATGTGGGCCCCAAAAAAGGTATTTCATGAATTTTTCCATTATGCTTGTTCCTTAAAAGCCCATGGTAAAGCCACAAAGTCGGGTAAAAAGGAAAACAATTTTTTTTACAACTTTAACGAATTCACTATCTTCAAGGTTATATAACGCTTGAAAATATATTTTGCTTGTTGGTTTCTCAAGCTAAAATATATTATGAGGACCTCAAAAAAGGTATTTCATGAATATTTTCATTATGCTTGTTCCTTAAAAACCCATGGTAAAGCAACAAAGTCGGGTAAAAAGGAAAAAAATTTTTTTGACAATTTTAACGAATTCACTATCTTCAAGGTGATGTTACGCTTGAAAATATATTTTGCTTGTTTCTTTCTCAAGCTAAAATATATTATGAGGACCCCAAAAAAGGTATTTCATGAATATTTCCATTATTTTTGTTCCTTAAAAGCCCATGGTAAAGCCACAAAGTCGGGTAAAAAGGAAAACAATTTTTTGACAACTTTAACGAAATCACTATCTTCAAGGTGATGTTACGCTTGAAAATATATTTTGCTTGTTGGTTTCTCAAGCTAAAATATATTATGAGGACCCCAAAAAAGGTATTTCACGAATATTTTCATTATGCTTGTTCCTTAAAAGCCCATGGTAAAGCCACAAAGTCGGGTAAAAAGGAAAAAAAAAATGTTTTGACAACTTTAATGAAATCACTATCTTCAAGGTGATGTTACGCTTGAAAATATATTTTGCTTGTTGGTTTCTCAAGCTAAAATATATTATGAGGACCCCAAAAAAAGTATTTCATAAATATTTTCATTATGCTTGTTCCTTAAAATCCCATGGTAAAGCCAAAAATTCGGATAAAACGGAAAAAAATCCTTTGACTTGAAAGTAACAAATAAGTTTTTAACTTGGTTCATTTTGAGATAAACTATTTTGAAATGTACAATCCTCTAGAATAACACATTTCCTTATTTTTTGAGCTATTTTAAGAAGATATTTTGCAGTTGGATAGAAAAATATTTTGTAGTTTTTGAGTTACGGGTCTTCAAAGTAACAAATAAGTTTTTCATTGGGTTAACTTGGTTCATTTTGAGATAAACTATGTTGAAATGTACAATCCTCTAGAATAACACATTTCCTTATTTTTTGAGCTATTTAAAGAAGATATTTTGCAGTTGGATAGAAAAATCATTTGTAGTTTCTGAGTTACGGGTCTTCAAAGTAACAAATAAGTTTTTCATTGGGTTAACTTGGTTCATTTTGAGATAAGCTATTTTGAAATGTACAATCCTCTAGAATAACACATTTCCTTATTTTTTGAGCTATTTAAAGAAGATATTTTGCAGTTGGATAGAAAAATCATTTGTAGTGTCTTATATACGGGACTTGAAAGTAACAACTTATTTTATTAATAGGTTAACTTGGTTTATTTTGAGATAAACTATTTTGAAATGTACAATCCTCTAGAATAACACATTTCCTTATTTTTTGAGCTATTTAAAGAAGATATTTTGCAGTTGGATAGAAAAATCATTTGTAGTTTCTAAGTTACGGGTCTTCAAAGTAACAAATAAGTTTTTCATTGGGTTAACTTGGTCATTCTGAGATAAAATATGTTTAAATGTACAATCCTCTAGAATAACACATTTCCTTATTTTTTGAGCTTTTTAAAGAAGATATTTTGCAGTTGGATAGAAAAATCCTTTAGTAGTTTTTTATATACAGGACTTAAAAGTAACAAATAAGTTTTTAACTTGGTTCATTTTGAGATGAACTATGTTGAAATGTACAATCCTCTAAAATAACACATTTCCTTATTTTTTTAGCTATTTAAAGAAGATATTTTGCAGTTGGATAGAAAAATCATTTGTAGTTTCTAAGTTACGGGTCTTCAAAGTAACAAATAAGTTTTTCATTGGGTTAACTTGGTTAATTTTGAGATAAACTATTTTGAAATTTACAATCCTCTAGAATAACACATTTCCTTATTTTTTGAGCTATTTTAAGAAGATATTTTGCAGTTGGATAGAAAAATCATTTGTAGTTTCTTATATACGGGACTTCAAAGTAACAAATAAGTTTTTAACTTGGTTCATTTTGAGATAAACTATTTTGAAATGTACAATCCTCTAGAATAACACATTTCCTTATTTTTTGAGCTATTTAAAGAAGATATTTTGCAGTTGGATAGAAAAATCATTTGTAGTTTCTAAGTTACGGGTCTTCAAAGTAACAAATAAGTTTTTCATTGGGTTAACTTGGTCATTCTGAGATAAAATATGTTTAAATGTACAATCCTCTAGAATAACACATTTCCTTATTTTTTGAGCTTTTTAAAGAAGATATTTTGCAGTTGGATAGAAAAATCCTTTAGTAGTTTCTTATATACAGGACTTCAAAGTAACAAATAAGTTTTTAACTTGGTTCATTTTGAGAAGAACTATGTTGAAATGTACAATCCTCTAAAATAACACATTTCCTTATTTTTTTAGCTATTTAAAGAAGATATTTTGCAGTTGGATAGAAAAATCATTTGTAGTTTCTAAGTTACGGGTCTTCAAAGTAACAAATAAGTTTTTCATTGGGTTAACTTGGTTAATTTTGAGATAAACTATTTTGAAATTTACAATCCTCTAGAATAACACATTTCCTTATTTTTTGAGCTATTTTAAGAAGATATTTTGCAGTTGGATAGAAAAATCATTTGTAGTTTCTTATATACGGGACTTCAAAGTAACAAATAAGTTTTTAACTTGGTTCATTTTGAGATAAAACTATTTTGAAATGTACAATCCTCTAGAATAACACATTTCCTTATTTTTTTAGCTATTTAAAGAAGATATTTTGCAGTTGGATAGAAAAATCATTTGTAGTTTCTGAGTTACGGGTCTTCAAAGTAACAAATAAGTTTTTCATTGGGTTAACTTGATTCATTTTGAGATAAACTATGTTGAAATGTACAATCCTCTAGAATAACATATTTCCTTATTTTTTGAGCTATTTTAAGAAGATATTTTGCAGTTGGATAGAAAAATCATTTGTAGTTTCTAAGTTACGGGTCTTCAAAGTAACAAATAAGTTTTTCATTGGGTTAACTTGGTTCATTTTGAGATAAACTATGTTGAAATGTATACAATCCTCTAGAATAACACATTTCCTTATTTTTTTAGCTATTTAAAGAAGATATTTTGCAGTTGGATAGAAAAATCATTTGTAGTTTCTAAGTTACGGGTCTTCAAAGTAAAAAATAAGTTTTTCATTGGGTTAACTTGGTCATTCTGAGATAAAATATGTTGAAATGTACAATCCTCTAGAATAACACATTTCCTTATTTTTTGAGCTTTTTAAAGAACAATCCTCTAGAATAACACATTTCCTTATTTTTTGAGCTATTTAAAGAAGATATTTTGCAGTTGGATAAAAAAATCATTTGTAGTTTCTGAGTGACGGGTCTTCAAAGTAACAAAGAGGTTTTTCATTGGGTTAACTTGGTTCATTTTGAGATAAACTATTTTGAAATTTTACAATCCTCTAGAATAACACATTTCCTTATTTTTTGAGCTATTTATATTTTGCAGTTGGATAAAAAAATCATTTGTAGTTTCTTATATACAGGACTTCAAAGTAACAAATAAGTTTTTAACTTGGTTCATTTGTGATAAACTATTTTGAAATGTACAATCCTCTAGAATAACACATTTTCTTATTTTTTGAGCTATTTAAAGAAGATATTTTGCAGTTGGATAGAAAAATCATTTGTAGTTTCTTATATACGGGACTTGAAAGTAACAACTTATTTTATCAATAGGTTAACTTGGTTTATTTTGAGATAAACTATTTTGAAATGTACAATCCTCTAGAATAACACATTTCCTTATTTTTTGAGCTATTTAAAGAAGATATTTTGCAGTTGGATAGAAAAATCATTTGTAGTTTCTAAGTTACGGGTCTTCAAAGTAACAAATAAGTTTTTCATTGGGTTAACTTGGTCATTTTGAGATAAACTATGTTGAAATGTACAATCCTCTAGAATAACACATTTCCTTATTTTTTGAGCTATTTAAAGAAGATATTTTGCAGTTGGATAGAAAAATCATTTGTAGTTTCTTATATACAGGACTTCAAAGTAACAAATAAGTTTTTAACTTTAGGCATGTTGCAAACCGTAGCAATGCAATGGCTATGATATAATCCATTTTTTTTTAAATAGGTTTTTTTGGGGTCCTATTACATACCTTTATGACCATAAATGTCCATTATATCAATTGCAAAGTATGAAAAAATCATTCCAAAAAAAACCTTAGACAGAAATTTATATTTAAGGCATGTTGCACCCCGTATCAATGCATTGGCTATGATATAATCCAATTTTCGTGTAAAATAGGTTTTTTGGGGGTCCTATTACATACCTCTAGGACCATAAATGTCCATTATATCAATTGCAAAGTATGAAAAAATCATTCCAAAAAAACCTCAGACAGAAATTTATATTTTAGGCATGTTGCACCCCGTATCAATGCAATGGCTATGATATAATCCAATTTTTTTTTAAATAGGTTTTTTGGGGGTCCTATTACATACCTTTATGACCATAAATGTCCATTATATCAATTGCAAAGTATGAAAAAATCATTCCAAAAAAAACCTTAGACAGAAATTTATATTTAAGGCATGTTGCACCCCGTATTAATGCATTGGCTATGATATAATCCAATTTTCTTGTAAAATAGGTTTTTTGGGGGTCCTATTACATACCTCTAGGACCATAAATGTCCATTATATCAATTGCAAAGTATGAAAAAATCATTCAAAAAAAAAACCTTAGACAGAAATTTATATTTTAGGCATGTTGCCAATGTATCAATGCAATGGCTATGATATAATCAAATTTTTTTTTAAATAGGTTTTTTGGGGGTCCTATTTCATACCTTTATGACCATAAATGTCCATTATATCAATTGTAAAGTAGGAAAAAAATCATTCCAAAAAAAAACCTTAGACAGAAATTTATATTTAAGGCATGTTGCACCCCGTATCAATGCATTGGCTATGATATAATCCAATTTTCGTGTAAAATAGGTTTTTTGGGGGTCCTATTACATACCTCTAGGACCATAAATGTCCATTATATCAATTGCAAAGTATGAAAAATCATTCCAAAAAAAACCTCAGACAGAAATTTATATTTTAGGCATGTTGCACCCCGTATCAATGCAATGGCTATGATATAATCCAATTTTTTTTAAATAGGTTTTTTGGGGGTCCTATTACATACCTTTATGACCATAAATGTCCATTATATCAATTGCAAAGTATGAAAAAATCATTCCAAAAAAAAACCTTAGACAGAAATTTATATTTAAGGCATGTTGCACCCCGTATTAATGCATTGGCTATGATATAATCCAATTTTCTTGTAAAATAGGTTTTTTGGGGGTCCTATTACATACCTCTAGGACCATAAATGTCCATTATATCAATTGCAAAGTATGAAAAAATCATTCAAAAAAAAACCTTAGACAGAAATTTATATTTTAGGCATGTTGCCAATGTATCAATGCAATGGCTATGATATAATCAAATTTTTTTTTTAAATAGGTTTTTTGGGGGTCCTATTTCATACCTTTATGACCATAAATGTCCATTATATCAATTGTAAAGTAGGAAAAAAATCATTCCAAAAAAAACCTTAGACAGAAATTTATATTTAAGGCATGTTGCACCCCGTATCAATGCATTGGCTATGATATAATCCAATTTTCGTGTAAAATAGGTTTTTTGGGGGTCCTATTACATACCTCTAGGACCATAAATGTCCATTATATCAATTGCAAAGTATGAAAAATCATTCCAAAAAAACCTCAGACAGAAATTTATATTTTAGGCATGTTGCACCCCGTATCAATGCAATGGCTATGATATAATCCAATTTTTTTTTTAAATAGGTTTTTTGGGGGTCCTATTACATACCTTTATGACCATAAATGTCCATTATATCAATTGCAAAGTATGAAAAAATCATTCCAAAAAAAAACCTTAGACAGAAATTTATATTTAAGGCATGTTGCACCCCGTATTAATGCATTGGCTATGATATAATCCAATTTTCTTGTAAAATAGGTTTTTTGGGGGTCCTATTACATACCTCTAGGACCATAAATGTCCATTATATCAATTGCAAAGTATGAAAAAATCATTCAAAAAAAACCTTAGACAGAAATTTATATTTTAGGCATGTTGCCAATGTATCAATGCAATGGCTATGATATAATCAAATTTTTTTTAAATAGGTTTTTTGGGGGTCCTATTTCATACCTTTATGACCATAAATGTCCATTATATCAATTGCAAAGTATGAAAAAATCATTCCAAAAAAAACCTTAGACAGAAATTTATATTTAAGGCATGTTGCACCCCGTATCAATGCAATGGCTATGAAATAATCAAATTTTTTTGTAAAATAGGTTTTTTGGGGGTCCTTTTACATACCTCTAGGACCATAAATGTCCATTATATCAATTGTAAAGTAGGAAAAAAAATCATTCAAAAAAAAACATCAGACAGAAATTTAGATTTATGGCATGTTGCACCCCCGTATCAATGCAATAGCTATGATATAATCCAATTTTTTTGTAAAATAGGTTTTTTGGGGGTCCTATTACATACCTCTAGGACCATAAATGTCCATTATATCAATTGCAAAGTATTAAAAAATCATTCAAAAACAAACATCAGACAGAAATTTATATTTATGGCATGTTGCAACCCGTATCAATGCAATGGCTATGATATAATCCAATTTTTTTGTAAAATAGGTTTTTTGGGGGTCCTATTACATACCTCTAGGACCATAAATGTCCATTATATCAATTGCAAAGTATGAAAAAATCATTTCATAAAAAACCTTAGACAGAAATTTATATTTTAGGCATGTTGCACCCCGTATCAATGCAATGGCTATGATATAATCCAATTTTTTTTTAATAGGTTTTTTAGGGGTCCTATTACATACCTTTATGACCATAAATGTCCATTATATCAATTGCAAAGTATGAAAAAATCATTCCAAAAAAAACCTTAGACAGAAATTTATATTTAAGGCATGTTGCACCCCGTATCAATGCAATGGCTATGAAATAATCAAATTTTTTTGTAAAATAGGTTTTTTGGGGGTCCTATTATATACCTCTAGGACTAGTAATGTCCATTATATCATTTGTAAAGTAGGAAAAAATCATTCAAAAAAAAAACATCAGACAGAAATTTATATTTATGGCATGTTGCACCCCGTATCAATGCAATGGCTATGATATAATCCAATTTTTTTGTAAAATAGGTTTTTTGGGGGTCCTATTACATACCTCTAGGACCATAAATGTCCATTATATCAATTGCAAAGTATGAAAAAATCATTCCAAAACAAACATCAGACAGAAATTTATATTTTATACATGTTGCACCCCGTATCGATGCAATGGTTATGATATAATCCAATTTTTTTGTAAAATAGGTTTTTTGGGGGTCCTTTTACATACCTCTAGGACCATAAATGTCCATTATATCAATTGCAAAGTATGAAAAAATCATACCAAAAAAAACCTTAGACAGAAATTTATATTTTAGGCATGTTGCAAACCGTAGCAATGCAATGGCTATGATATAATCAAATTTTTTTTTAATAGGTTTTTTGGGGGTCCTATTACATACCTCTAGGACCATAAATGTCCATTATATCAATTGTAAAGTAGGAAAAAATCATTCAAAAAAAAAAACATCAGACAGAAATTTATATTTATGGCATGTTGCAACCCGTATCAATGCAATGGCTATGATATAATCCAATTTTTTTGTAAAATAGGTTTTTTGGGGGTCCTATTACATACCTTTATGACCATAAATGTCCATTATATCAATTGCAAAGTATGAAAAAATCATTCCAAAAAAAAACCTTAGACTTCAGACCTTCTTTTATTCAGTCGGGCAGAAAAACCATTTGAAGTGTCTTTGATACGGGTCTTCAAAGTAACGACTAATTTTATCATTGGGTTTACTTGGTTTATTTTGAAGTAAACTATTTTGAAATATACGATCCTCTAAAATAACACATTTTCTTATTTTTTGAGCTATTTAAAGACGATTTTATGCAGTCGGGCAGAAAAATCATTTGTAGTTTCTCTGATACTGGTCTTCAAAGTAACAACTAATTTTATCATTGGGTTTACTTAATTAATTTTGAAGTAAACTATTT